>VZRW01007599.1:538660-595019 GCA_013398125.1 Aegotheles bennettii | reverse complement strand
CAGTGCGTGTGGCCGTGAGGCGCAGCCGGTGCGAGGGGCGGCGGCCGCTGCCCTCGGGCCTTGGGAAGCGTTTGGCTGCTGGGAGTCCCCTCCTGCCAGAGCCGTGCGCCGGGCCCTGCGCTCCGGCCCGCCCCGGGCCTGCCCGCCCCGGCCTGGCTGCGGCTCCCAGCGAGCACAAACACCGAGTGCGGCCCTCTCGGGCTCCCCGGGGTTCGGAAGGAGCCCCAGAGCCGAAGGGTTTTGTGTGCTCTGTGGCTGTCGAAAGGGGTGCAGTAACGGGTGTAGTGCTGGTGTGTAACTGGTGCTGAGGCCTGCCGGCTCCTCCTGTGTTGGCAATAGTGAAATGAGGAATATGCCCCAAGTTCCAAGGGATCTGATGGGGCTGGCACTGGCAGAGTAAGGAGGGAAGTGTCTGAAAGCAGCACAAGAGGGTTTGGGGAAGGCTGCGGTGATGTCCGCAGCGTGGCAGGCTTGAAACCATGTGAGAGCTGGGCCTGTTGGGCTGTGCCGTGTCCTAAAGTCATGCCTGATGAAAGACCTGCCTGGCTCTGTGCCTGAATTAAAGCTGCTGGGATACACCTTACCTTTCCTTGGTAGTCTCTTGCTCTTCAAGTCATGCTGACTTGTGCTCAGTTCCTTTCTTCACGTTAAGTATATCTTCTAATGTGTGTTGAAGTTAACAGCCCGGCCCTTAAATGCAGCCTTACTTTAAAAATTATAGTCTTGAATTTGCTTGTACTGATTTGAACCTGTAATACGCCATTAAAATTTTTCTTCCATATTATGATTCCATAATGAGAAGGAAAGGGGAGGATAACATAAGGTGAATGCACAGCTCCCTTGGATCATAGTAGTTCTCTATGCAGTTTTCGTTTTTTTCACAGGACCATCCAGCAACCTGCACTGAGCTGCTTCTTTTTTGTGTGTACGTCTAACCTTATTGTAGCTAGTTATTTTTAGTACTAGTATAAGTTGTTTTTTTCTGAAAATTATTTCTATGCAAAGCAAAATATAAGTTTCAGGGGATAGTGCATATTTTTTCTGCTTCGGTAACTGGAAGAATAGGATTTCTTCAAACTTGGTTTGTCAAAAATCAGAAAGGAAAAGGTAGGAAAAAAGCTTGACAGTTGTGTATGTTTAAAGTATTTTTTGTGATGATCTGATAAAACTTAAGATTTAATTAAAAAAAATATTTTTGGGTAATGAAAACTGGAGAATTAGAAGAAAACTAGCACTACACAATGGTGCATATGTTTTTTAACTTGTCAGGCTATTAAAGTAATAGATCTTAGGGTAACTAAAATTTGGTAAGTAAAATGTTTTTCACAGGATTCATTAAGAAAATACTAGTTTCCTATCTATCCTCTACTTTCATTTGTGAGAATATCTGAACTAGCAATGAGAGTGACAGCATATGGTGAGGTATTTCTGACTTTCTCACCTGAAACTTCAGATACATGCAGCGATTGTCATACATATGTGTTTATGTACTGGTTCAATGATTATGCTGCATTAGATGGAGTGTTCTTCATCTGTGACTTGGGGGTGTTTCAGGGATTTTTATGTGCAGAGGTAATGTGTCATTTATGGAAGTGGTTTAATGTTTTACATGTCTATGAAACTGGTGATGGTTTCATGTGTTTATTTGTATCTAACAAGGTAGATGTTGTCAGGTCGATGTGAAATGGTGAAAATACAACTTTGATTTGAAGTTGGATGAGAATCTTACTGCAGTTACAATTATAGAAACTTAATGAATTGTAGAAGTACGTGGTCAGAAAGGTTTTTCACCCAGAGGGTGATTGAGCACTGGAACGGGCTCCCCAGGGTAGTGGTCACAGCACCAAGCCTGATGAGTTCCAAGGAGAGTTTGGACGATACTCTCAGGCACATGGTGTGACTCTTGGGGATCCCTGCAAAGGTATAGGAGTTGGACCTGATGATACTGGAGGGTCCTTTCCAACTCAGCAGATTCTGTGAGTCTTACGATTCTATGAAATCAGGAATGTGTTATTTTAGTAGTATTTATTCAAATAGTTATTAACTGTGATTTCTAATCTGAAGTACTGTTAATGTATGGTAAGCCTCAGAGGAGATGCCATTGTATTGAGAATGAACATGTTTTAGTGGTATTCTTGTTTATTTACCACTTTCTAAAATGTATGCCTCTGTTTTTTATTTAATATGATTTTCTGTTCTTCGCTAAACACATTTCCTGAGATATTAGAACTCTCTGAGTTTTGTTTTGCTTGAACTAGGAATTGAGATAGATGAAATGTTTTATTGGCCATAGCAGCAGCAGGATGTATAAGGCGGGTATGTTGAAAGAATATGGTTAATATCCTTTCACAATATTTTATTTTTTTTTATTCTAAGTCTGTCTGAACACAAAGAAGTGACATGCAGTAAGCTAGGGCTTTTTCCAGTCGTAGATGTAGGTGGCTTACCTGTTTCTGACTGTGGAAAGCTGCCGCATGTTTATCACAGGTTAAGTGAGCAGATGCAGACAGCCTTAGGTAGCTGATGCATTTTAATTTTGCATCCTTTAATAGGAATTTTTCAATGTGTCCTTTTTCTACGTTTTGTATGTTGTTGTTTTTTTTCCTAAAACTGGACTGAAAATTATCACAAAGTGGAACCTTGTTTTCAGTGTTCTGGTTAAATGTGATCAAGGAAGAAAAGGATTCAGCTGCCATCTGCATAGTTCCCTTCTTACATAGACACTTTTTGTCTCTATGTTTGAGTTGCTGTTTGTTGGTTTGTTTGGTTGTTTTTAATGTCATTGAGGGTGTACACCAGTGAAACTGATCGTTTTTGGAATTTTCATAAAATACATTAGTGGTTCAGCAGCAGTAAAAGATATTTTGATACTCATCCTCATCTGCACTCAAATTAAGATTTTGTCCTTGTTTGCTTGGACTTAATGCTTCATGCTTATCATCACAAGTCCCTTACAGAGATCCAGAATGTTTTTACTTAAAAAGATTTTTTTAAACAAAATTTAAAACATGAACATATATTTTTACAAGAATAACATTGGCAAGTAAGAGAACAGCAATGCTTGAATAATAGTTGAGCGCTTTCTGTTGGTGTGTATTTGCATGTTGTTGTTATCAAAGTTGAATGAAATGCAAGTTTCTTCACAATGTAATGATTTAAAATAATATGTATGGTGTAGATACTTATTTAATTACTTCTTTTATTTCGAGAATAAAAAATTGTGATAATTTTTTTATTCCATTCTTTCTCTTGCTGGTATAGCAGAGAGGTTCCTCCTGTCAGCTTAAAATGGCATTTGGAGAATGCTGTCATCTTTGTACTGTATGTGCTCTGTATTACTGTTGGTCTTCTCACCCTTCATGAAAACACATGGAGCAGCTGGGTAGAAACCATCCTATTCTTCATGTGATATTTGCTAATTAAGTGTGTCTTTGACTTAATGTAGTGCCGTATTTGCAGGTATTGGTTTGATTAAACCTAGTTTAGATAGTATTCAAGCATTATCTTTTTTAAAGGACTGTTTTCATGGATATTTATAACGTAATTAAATCTTGTAGGAAATGTTACCATGGTTTGTGGAGCAATACATCTTAATCTGATAATTCTTCCTAATTAATTTCAAAAATTTAATCAAAACACCATAAACTTAACTGTGGTAAAACTGTACTGTGTATTAAACAAAGATATGAAAGTGCATAAATTAAGGCGACTATCTTTGGTTTGCAACTTCAGTATTTGCCATTTTAGGAAAGAACTACTTCCCCACCTGAACTATGAACTAGTCTTTGTATCACTGGTTCTTTCTCGTGTCTTTTTGAAGGGCATACAGTACTGAAAACCTTGCCTGAAGGGACGCTAGCTGGTGTCCTGATACCAGAACACACTTAGTATTGAACTGTCAGTGTACTTTCAACTGTTGCACAGATGGAAGGGAAAGCATTTACCACGTAGCTCAGTGCATCTTTCAGAGTTGTAGTGCACTGTGGTCACTTCAGTTGTGGTTAAGCTTTTTTTTTTTTTTTTTCAAAATAAAACTTTATTTTTTGCAGAATGATGAGGTTTCTTTGCATGGAATCACATAAAGAGTAAAATTATGCAGTATTGAGTAATGAGCATGTACATTCTTTTTAAGTGGGACTTTTAGAGCTTGCTACAGGATATTAATTTCTGTGCATGCGTCCTGTAGGTTCATTCTGTGGCTTAGCCCTTAATTGTTTTTTCAAAAAGCCTAAGCCCAAGATTGTTGGTTTAGAAAAAGTATCGTGGTTAATGCCAAGAAGGGGTCATGTGCTGAGATGAACTTGAGAGTTGGACTATCCCAGACCTGCTGAAATGCGTCTGTCACAGCAAGTCACTGGGGAGCAGGGAGGTGGGAGTGTTCTTGTGGCTTGCCTGGGTATTTGCCCAGAGAAGCAGGTGTAAAAGAGATGGAAAAGCAGCTCGGAAAATGTGTTTGATTCAAGTAGGTATAATTGTGGGGGAAAGAAATCACCCCTGGCAGACCTCCTAGGACCTATAATAAAATTGGCTTGGGATATTTGGTGGCTTCTAAGTTATTGTTTCATGGAGAATTTTTGCTGTTTGTTTGTGTTTGGGTGGCAGATCAGCCAGAGCAACGTTTCCATACTCTTCTGCATGGAGCCCTATGTTAGGAGTACCTGAAGGTTGAACTGTCTGTAGGAAGTATTTAATGGTTTTACCTGACCCAAAAGTAGAAACCAAACCAAACAAACCCATAGAGTTGTGTTGTCTTACTTACTGGTGCATTATTCATGCATTGTAAGGCACGATTGCAAGGGACTCTTTCTTCTCGTTTAGGGACGTTTCCCTAGGGACAGTGTTCTGACGATAATGTATGGTGACAAATTGCAGCTTAAAATGACATGATTTCTGTTACACCTGTGCTTCTTTGCCACTTTAGTTGTATATATGTTTGTGATTCTTTTGGATGAGCCATAGAAAATAGGAATGTCCGTTTCACTGATTTGTGTAGTTTTGAGCACACTTCAGCCTTCTATGGGTCATTGATTTTAAGTAATCATGATACAAAACTTAATTTTGGTGGATTTTTTGGCTGTCCTTGACTGGTTAGCCTCCCTAAGTGGGGATACAGTCTGCCAATTTTCTGAGTGCCCGTAACCTCAGATTTATATCAGGCTGCTGTTTCAATTAAGTAGTGCTACATACAGCAAGACACGAGCTCCTGGCAGTTCTTGGTCTTGCTTAGCTCAGCTCAGTCAAAACAGAACAGGTGGGGAAGAAGTAAGGTAGATCCGTGTTTTTAGAAATCAAGGCAGTAAAGTTTAAATATCAGCATTCAGCCCAACGTCAGTTACTGCTGATAATATGCACTGTCCTAAAGGTAAAAGTATATGGACCCCCGAAATACTGTTAGGGATCCAAAAAGGGTCAGTCTCTAAATACCTGCACAGCTCTGTTCTTTATGTAAGTGTGCTTTGTGTATGATAAATCAAGCACTTTGAAATTATCAGTCTGCTAGTAAGGTGCCCTAAATTAACAATATGGATGCTCAGTGACATTTACTGCTTTTGTCATCAACATGTTTTGAGGCTTTACGGAGGAAGGAAAAGAAATCAGTATTGCATTTAGAAAGAAGGGACTGTTCCCTATTACAGGACTAAAACAGGCCACCCAAATACCTTCAGCTGTTTTTTGTTATTTTCACAAATAGTTTGTTCTTTTAGCAGAGTGTTTAAGAGCAGAGTTGGGTTTATCACTCTATTATGTTTTTCCCTAAATGGCAATATTAAATAAACTTTACAATACTGTTCTTGATTAAGAAAAAAAAAAACTTAGACTTGATTCTCTTTTTTTTTCAGCTTCCAGAGGAAAATAACAGTAGGCAGCTCTGATTTCAGATCTTCAAATGCACTTTCCTTGGAAATTTTTGTCAAGTTTTGGCTAGATGTGTACTCCTTAAGGGTCAGTATAATACCTATAATATTTTATGATATTTTAGTAAGTTAATTCAGGGATATTACATGTTTTCCGTAGTTCTTTCAGGTAGATGGGATGTAGAATGTTCAAATTTTCCATGTATACACGTGTTATCTTTTCTATTAAAGTCTTAACTTTTCAAAGGGCAGGTCTGCTGTATTACGTTACAGACTTGTTCTTAGGCTGGAGCACACTTGGTACCTCATTGAAGGCCTAAAGATAAAAGGTCCACATATCTGCAGTTCAGGGTAGTTACCTTTGCTTAGCCTGTGTTTATGTTCTCTTGTAAATCAGTGATTTTCTTTCTGGAAAAGAAAACATGCTCATATCCTGGTGGGTGTATGACAAAGATTTGTGGAATGTAAATGGGTGAGATATGAGGAAGAAATTATACTGAAAGACAAAAAAAGCAAAGGCTACCTGAGCCGAAATTGTAAGTCTGCACGTGTTCAAAGTGTCTCATATTCAAAGCAGGAGGCTGTGTGTTAAGAATCTTGTTTCTGAGAGTTCTGTTAAGGTCTGATATCTGTGTTTGTACTTGTAATCAGAGTAAATAAAGTGTGATGGAGAACAGAATGGGGAAAAAAATGCTATGGTAAAAATCAGTATCTTACTGTTATATAGCATGCCATCACAGTGTGTGTGGTGCTGGATGCCTCCTTTGAAACAGGATGTGTAGAGGAAGGGAGATTTGGAGAAAAGCTTTAAAGAGTGATCTATGGGGATGGAAATTTGCTTGTATAAAACTGGGAAAAAAAAGGCTAGATTGTTTAGCCTTTGAAGGGCAATGAATATGATGTATTATAACACAGGTACATGGAATGATGAATGGTTTAAGAAAAGTAATTCAAGAGCTTTTGTTTTGTTGGTTCATGGTATAAGAGTAAGGGGACATTCTGTGAAATTAGGGTGACAAATTGAGAAAGGAAACTTGAGAAAGGAAACTTGAGAAAGGATACATTTCTTAATGAATTGGTAAGACAGCTCTGCAGACTAGGCATAATTTTAATTTGAGAAAATTCTAATAGAAATTGGATAATTTAGAGTGCAAGAATATTTACACAGGCTCAGGTTACCTTTTTTCCTGAAAATATATACCCTCAGCTTTTTGTTACTTATAAGTTATTTTTATCATGATTTTTTTTCTGAAGCTCATCTAAAAATAATGTATTGATGGTGGGAGTAAAGGAATTGAGTTTGTCCCTAGTTTGTTTACAGGAGAGATGGTTATAGCATCTCACTAATTTGCTTGCTTTCTGTCCCTGTGTTAGGCTGTATCTAGGTGAAGTAGCAATTAAGTGCTAGTCTAGTTCTCTTAAGAGCATCCACTGATTTACTTTGTTTTTCTTTTAAGTGGAGACATTGAGGAAGACGTTTTGGGGAATGACATCAGGGTTCTCATCAACTTGGAGAGAAATTACATAGGGCAGTTGTTTTTGTGACTTGCCACTAGTGAGACACTCTTCTGTTCAGCTTTGGTTTTTGTGTTGCCTGGGCTCATGCATTAAGTAGGTGTTCCTGCAATAATTTAGTCCAAGTCAGTGCACAACTTTGTTCTGTACCTAGAGCGATGGAATATTTAGGGAGGGTGAGATGAGCTAACGCTGGCCTTGTGTGTCATCCAGCCAACTTCTAGCAAGTATATAAAAAGTCATAAAAATAGCAGTGGGGGTATCTTAATTAAATGAGCATGCTTGTCGCTCTGCCAGTCTTCTCTTGGCATGGTTCAAGTCCTGGAAACTGTTTGCTTTCAGTCTCTATCAAACTCAAATACAAAACTCTGTGATAAAAGCATCAAAAGCAGTGTTCAGCAGGAAAAGACTACAGAATCAGCTTTTGCTTATTCCCACTGAAATGTCCTTTTCACTCCATTTAATGGAGGCTGCAGTTTTTACTTTTGGTGTGTTTAGCAACAGATTGACTTTAATTTGTTGTATTTGGCTCTAGAGCAGCAAAGAGCAGATGTCGGGGAGGTGCCGTGACAGGAATAAAAAGATTCGGAAAGCTTGTGGGAATTTGAGGGGTGAAGGAGGAAATCTTCCTCCTGTTTTTTTCCCTGCTAGAATCCATATTATAACATTTAGAGCTGGCATTTAGTTCAAAACTTGCCATGCTGCAAGGATTGGTGCATTGACCCAAGCATTCTTTCCCACAGCTCAAATTGTGGAAACAGAGTTTATTTATAAAATAAAATATGCCTGTGAAATTATAATTGATACCTTAATTATGGAGAACTTGCCTGAAAGATGGTAGCTTAGTGACCTGCAGGCTTAGAATAGCCACGATTTATACTGAAACTTTTTCTCTGTATGAATCTTAAAAATTCCCCTGTCAAGGCAGAAGAACGTCAGTAACTGAGAGGTATTCTGTCAGGGATGATAAGCATAAAATAATGGTGGACTTCTAAGCATTATTTAGGGTTGGAACATCTAAATAGTAAACTTTGCTATTTGGAGATTGGTGCTGTTTCAAAAATATGCATTTAAATGCCACCACTGCATGTTCCCAGTCTTTGCATAAACAGGTGGGTGCCAGATGTATGTGGAATCCTGGAGAAGTTTGTTGCTTTGGTTTATTTCTTTTCACTTTTGTAATGAGTAGAATGCTTCAAAAGTTGGTGGCTGCTTTTTGTTTTTTTAAGGCTGGAAGTATTTTCTTTGCCTTGATTAAGGAGCCATTTCTGAAAACACCTTATGTAGTTTGTTAGTTAGCAGAATGTTTGCTTTTTTGTTTATCTTTCTCACATCTTTTTTTTCACTCATCACCTGCACTTCAAGAGTATATATTGCCACAATATAGTTTATAGGTTATTAAAACATAAATATGATGTAATTTGCAGTTGTTTTGATTGCAGTTTGCTCTGTTTGAAAGTTGTGCCAGTTCTCTGTTGTCTTACTTGTATAAGGAGGTATTTAATATTTTATGGAGCTGAGGAATATTTTTTTTCCTGTGATGAAAAAGTGTTACTTATACAATAATATGGAGGATAAGATATAGTAATAAATCTTCTGATTTTCCTTGAGGTGATGCTCCTTAATCTTGTGTTAGTGTTCTAGGAAACCATATTGCCTCCCACTTTGGGTCTTCATATGCTAGTGGTGATTGTAGTAGCTCTTACTGTTCTCTGGAGGGGTGGGATTTGAAATGGAAGGATTCTATCATGTTGTGCACTTAATCAGTATATAATGAAAAAGTCTGACATTTTTAAAAAGGCAGTTAGTATAGCAGAGTGAGTTGTCAAAAGCATCATATATGTAAGATATGTAATGTACATGCTCTGTTCTTCTCAGGGCTTACAAAGTCATTATTGGAGTCTGCTGTGCAGATCTGAGAACAAATCTTTCTGTATTTTTTGCTAATAAGCAGTGTAAATGCACTGATAAAGGAAAGTGGGACAAATTAGCTTGCCCGTTAGATGTAGGGTGTTGAGTTCCTTGGTTAGATAGCTAATTTCAGCAGCTTGAAAGTGGCAAGCCTGGAAATAATTGTGGTGAGAGCTGCTACAACAGGACTGAGTGAAACCTTTTTTGATTTGAATGTAGCAAGGAGGGTGCATAACAAGCTCGCTACCCTGGACTTCAGGAGAGCTGACTTCGGCCTCTTTAGGGACCTGCTTAGTAGAGTAGCACGGGGTAAAGCCCCGAAGAGAAAAGGGGCCCAAGGAAGCTGGTTAATGTTCAGGGATCAGCTCCTCCAAGCTCAGGAGTATCCTAACAAAAAGGAAGTCAGGCAAAAACGCCAGGAGGCCTGTATGGATGAACAAGGAGCCTCTGGATAACCTCAGACACAAAAAGGAAGCCTACAGAGGGTGGAAGTAAGAACAGGTAGCCTGGGAGGAATGCAGAGAAATCGTCCAAGCAGCCAGGGACCAGGTTAGGAAAGCTAAAGCCCTGGTAGAATTAAATCTGGCCAGGAACATCTAGGGCAAGAAGAAAAGCTTCTATAGGTACTCGGTGATAAAAGGAAGGCTAGGGAAAATGTGGGCCCTCTCTGGAAGGAAATGGGAGATGTGGTTACCCAGGATATGGAGAAGCCTGAGGTACTCAATGACTATTTTGTTGCAGTCTTCTCTGGCAAGTGCTCAAGCCACACTGCCCAAGTCACAGAAGGCAGAGGTGGGGACTGGGAGAATGAAGAACCACCCACAGTAGGGGTAGATCAGGTTTGAGCCCACCTAAGGAACCTGATAGTGCACAAGTCCATGGGACCTGATGAGATACATCCATGGGTCCTGAGGGAACTGGCAGATGAAGTTGCTAAGCCACTGTCCATCGTATTTGAGAAGTCGTGACAGTCTGATGAAGTTCCCACTGGCTGGAAAAGGGGAAACAAAACCTCCAAACCTCCATTTTTAAAAAGGGAAAAAAGGAAGACCCAGGGAACTACAGGCCAGTCAGTCTCACCTCTGTACATGGTAAGATCACAAAGCAGATCCTCCTGGAAACTATGCTAAGGCACATGGAAAATAAGAAGGTGATTGGTGACAACCATCATTGCTTCACTAAGGGCAAATCTTCCAGGTATTTTTCACCTGGCTGTTAAATTCTTTGTCTGCTGCAGTGTCTGAAAGACTTTGTGACCACTAAAAAAATGCTAGAAAAAAAGATAAATTATGGATTCTCTATTTAGAGACTCTGTCATTTAATCATATGTATTTGTAGGGTTTCTTTTACATGGTAAGATTTCACTTCAAAAGAAGCATAAAAACATAGATGCCGTTTAGGCTAGATTAAGATCTGCCAGGATCATACCTGTTTTATTTATTTTGTGGAAGTATTAAACCGAAATTTATGTGCTAACATGCTGTGAAGATAGCTGTGTGTTGCAAGTAGGGCTGGTTGCTATGTCTTGTCTGTCAGCTGATGCTGAACAGAGACTAGGTAAGTTTCTTGCTCTGGGTTGTTAGGATGCTGTCTCAAGACCAGAGCCACAGTTGGATGTCCTGCTTCTGAAAGTGGGATGCTGCAGACCAGGTTGTCCTAATTCTTCCCTTACAATGTTCTACCTCTCAGGTGTCTCCAGTAGTATGTTCTGAAATTTCCACTCAACTATGAGCAATCTGGTTTCTGTCCTGGACAGACTACCTGTCTGCTGGAAAACAGTTCAGTATCCTTGCACTGCAGAAACATAAGCATGGGAAAACTTCCATAGTGCCTGTTGGACTTTGTAATTTGAAGCAGATACATTCATTTCTCATGGATGGTGCAGGACATCAGCAAAATAGTAAAAAAATGTCTAATATTATTTGAAAGTTATGGGATTCGTCATCAAATAAACAAGATGGCATATTCTGTCTGTACACAGTAATGTAAAATGTTCTTTTCCTATTCTGCCCTCTGGAGAATTTTGGAAAAGGAGGAAGGAATTTCCAGCATACATTTTCACTGTTGTGTTTCAGGTAAATCAGAGGGAAAGTCTGTAGTTATTTAGTTTTTGTAGGTAGTTAATTTGATTTTGAAAATCATTCTGATTAGTTTGGGCACAGTTCTTTGTGACTGAGACACATTATTATTAATGGAGCAACGTCTAGACCACTGAGGATGTTCTTTTTCACAGCCAGAGATCTGATTAAGAAGCTGAAATTCTTGCATTTTTTAAGCCATAATTTTCATAATTTTCTGACATATTTAGGTACAGTGATAACACTTCTTCTGGAGCTTTTTACGTGCCATTAATTATTCAGAGTAATTGTCATGTTCTTTATATAGCAATACCATACCATAATAATCTATTACACTTACAATTACAAATTGCTGCTCTAACTGGTCTGTATGCTGGGACAGCAAAGTACAGCTTTTCTGAGACTTTTTGAACAGCTGACAATTTTGGGGTAAAAATATCTCAAAGTTACAGGAAAATAAATGCTCCTAATAATGTATGGTCTGAGTGTTCATGCACAGTTTTGATGTCTAGCTTTGGTCCTTACAAATACTGGATAAGACTTAAAGAAATGTGAAGACTTGCAGCAGCCTGTTGGTAAGTGCGTGACCTTGCTTCAGTGAAAAACAGAAAAAAACATTTCATTCAAAAAATGGAACACTACCGAAAAAAACAGCATTTCTGCATTTTTCACACTTTAACCTTCTACTATCTCTGGTCCACTGGTGGTTGGTAAGGTTTCAAATACGCCAGTAATTTGTTTCTGATTTTAATAGGGTACAGAAAGAAAAATAGTTCAGGCTAACATTTTTTTTTTAGCATCTGATTTGTGTTTAGCAGTAGAAGTAAGCAAGAACTGTCCAACTCTTTAAACAACAAGATATATGATTAACAGTAGTCTTTGGTGTAAAGGTGAGCTCATTTTCAGGCCCAGTCAATTTGTCATAAAACCTTTGGTTAGAGATATTGTTGAGGTGTAATTGATCTAATTAACTGTAAAAGTTTTGAAAATTTTTGGAGGTGTTTTTGAATCTAAAAATCTTCAAATACTTGATATTTAATGAACATCGTAATGTTGATGTTCATTGAAAAGTGATTTTTTTTTCATTTTGAGAGACAAGCTTATTTTTATGTTCAAGATTAAAGTACAGAGAACTTTCTTGGTTTTAAAATCAAACTGCAATTATAGAAGATCTTATCTCTGATGTAGCTGATCATCTTTTGAGAAGCAGAAAAATTCCTTAGTCTAAGAATATTGCTGACTCTTGACTACAGAATTGGTTTGTTCTGCATAAAACTCCTCCTGTTTCTGGAAGCTGTTCAGAAAACAGAAAAAAAATCAGGAGCTCTAAAACATTGGTTACCAGAGTTGTAGTGTAATGGACTGTAATTGGGGCATAGGAAATACAAGCCAAGGAACCAGAGTAATGTCTTGATGGTGATATCTAATTTGTTTCCCCTAGAAAACAAAAAGTAAAAAAATAATCATCATTTGGACAGTGGACTCTTAGCTATATCCTGTTGGGACTGCCCTGTCTTATCAGGGAAATAGGATGGTATCTTGGATGAACTTTTTGTCTAAGTGGAATTATGTTTTTAAGTGTGTGCTATTCAGTAGTGAAAATGGTTTACTTGAATTGTCACCTTATATAATTTGGTCTAGAAAATGCTTATTGATATTTTCAAGTTTATTAACTTCAAAAATTTCTCTGTGTTAGCACCGATTGGCACAGAATAACTGTGCATGCTTTTTTGAAGGGTATTAGCAGCCTCTCTCTCGGATACTTGTCTGTGAATGGTGTAGTTATCTGATAATTCAGTCTTTGACAATTGTATTTAGAAAGCTGCTTTATATTGGGAAGGACAAAATGTTTTGTATATATAATTGCAGTAAGAAAGAGACTGGATGAGAATATTAACACGTGTTGATTGACTGTAGATGCTCCCAAAAGAGGAAGTTTTAAATTTCTGTTGAAGTCTGGTTGTGTTACAAATGGTTGTATTTAGAAGCTTAATAATTTTCAAAACTAGTATCTTTGGAATTCATTTTTTTATCACAGAGGGTTCACAGGCCCAGAATATGACATTCCCTACTTTCAGGTTTTTAAAGTTAACTGTATTTCTTTCTGGAAATAAGATGAATGCTAGTAACCTCTCTGTTAGAAAACATTACTAGTACTGGTACATCATGAGTTTTCAGATATAAATTCTAAAGAGGTTCTGTAAAGAACAGATGTGTATCAATGGAAATATTTTTACTTTAAATGTAGAAGTTCTTTGAAGACAAAATATCTTGCAACAACATGGGAATGTTTTTCTGACAGATCCACAGCGCTGGGGATAGATTTGCGTCAGGATTATACCCATTGAAAATTCAGTGGCTCATCAGCTATTACAGTTTTTTGAATGGTGTCTTGTATGGATCTTGTACTGCTGAGTATTTAGTCTGCTGTGGAGACAGACAAAGTTGGGAGAAGTGACTTTAATCTCAGAAGAACGTGTATTGACTGGGAGAGTTAGTTCAGTTTGTTTTTGCAAATCACCAACCCTTAGAAGTGGGATTAAGTTTAGTGCAGGAGAAAATGGAACTTTCCTGTAGCCGTGTTTGTCTCCAGAATGAGGTCATGGTGCTTGTCCCTTTTCAGTCTCCATGTCAGTAAAATAATAGAAAATATAATTGTTTCATATTTCAGTTTTATCTCCTGAAAAATGGGAGTCACAGTTACTGGTGCAGGCCATAATGTCAGCAATGACTTTTTTGCCTTCTTGATTGTTCTTTACTGCACCTTATCTGCCCTGCTTACATGCCCATACACATAATTCTTATGTGCTTCTTTTGTATTTTATTTTCTTTTTTTTTTGCCTCAACTTTTTTTATTCAGTGATTCCACTGAGCAGGTATCTGAGTAGACTTCAATTGTGCAGTAGTTGGTTGTGCATGCAATGCTGTGATGGCAAAGGCTTGTCTTAGATGCGAAGGCAAGGAAAAGGAAACAAAATAGAATCCAACAGAATAGATGAGAAAAGAAAGACCTTGGTAGTAAAGGAGAGGAACACCTGAGTGACAAGGTGGAAGAGAAGAAGCTAAAGTGCTGGTATGGAGCTGCACTGCAAATGCAATGTGTGATGATGCTGTCCTGATTTGTAATTTTAAGAACAACTAAAAAAGCGTGCTTTTTAAATGAATAAAATAATTAATTGATTTTTTTAATCAGAAAATTATCTTTCTATCTCATTTTTTGGTAGATCAAATTACACTAATACTCATTTGAGGGGAGCTTATTTTTGTTTAATGTGAATATTTTCATCATAGTTTTAATCAACAAATTTGGTTGCTTTACTGCTCATCACTTGTCTGATCAGGGTTATGTGCTAATACTTTGCAGTGTTGTCTGTTGGTAGATATAAAGGAATACAATTTTTCATTGTGGGGAGCTTAAAAAAAAGTGTCTCTCTTCATTAAGATCGTTCCCAGGTCTGTGTGGAGAGCATGCACGTATGATCATTGTTCACTTCCCAAAATGGCACTTGACGGCTTTATAACTAGATTGAGCTACAGCCAGATTACTCAGATTCTCTTGTGTCCCTGGAGAATAGAAATTGCTTCACCAACAAATACGTAGGATAGCTAGAGCCCATTCTGTTGAGCGATTGGGTTTTATTTCAGAATTTAGGAGACTCATTTTTATGGAATAGATAACAGAGAGTTAGCATTCTTGCTTGGATAATGTACTGTTTATTCTGGAAGGAAGTTTCCCATGACTAAATAAGAACAAGATGTTTGACCACCTTCTAGGGAGGAGACACTTTGGTCAACCTAAAATTAAAAGAAAAATCTCAGAAGAGACAACTGACCATTCTTAACGTGGTGTTTGAAATTTTTTCATGTTTCTTCTGGGCTTTAATTATACTGCATATGCATGGCAACAAGAAAGGCCAGAGGTTTTGTTCTTTTCTTGGAAGTACAGCTTTATCACATCGTTGGGAATTTATAGCCTAGTAATATATAGTGGTTTTTCCATTCCTGCATTTTGCAATTGGTTTGTACAGCCTCATAGTTTGGCAGCTGAGAGCTCACTTTTTCATGATTTTTTTGGCATGAAAGGGTTACTGTTCACATTTCCTGTGTAATTCCTTCTGATCTTGCTGGGCTGTAATTACTTTCTTGATGTTAAACATTCCCAGGCTCCTATAACCTTCTAGCCTGCTTGCACTGGCCAAGTTTGTCCCAGGTGATCATGTGGGCGAACCTCCTGTTTTTAAGGAACCTCCTGTTTCTAAGGATAAAAATCTCTCCTTCCTGTGTAAGATAGGCTACATACACGTTCCTTTGCTGTACATCTCAAGAGAAATCTTTTTAAAAATAATAATAAGGTAACACATCACTCTTTCAGAGTCAGATTTAGCAGCCAAATAGATGACAAATCAAGCGTGTGGGTTTAGAATTTGCTGAATCTTGCTTGAATGGCTGTGAGTTCACATTAAAGATTATGTTTTCTTAATACATTTGGAAAATAGGTTATGATATAAAAAAGACGGATTTTGACTGTAGCTTCTTACTTTTGACCGTATAATTGGCAAATAATTTTAAGCTTGCCTGAATGTAGAACTACTTAGTTGAGCCTTCATGATTTTTTTCTTTTGAATTCTTTGCAGTGGCTGCAGATCTTACAGAAAACGAGAGGATATTACAGAATTGTCTTTCCCGTGTAGTTCAATTACCCTGCATTTTTTCTGATTTTCAGTTTGTGGTACAGATGCAGTAAACACAAGGTGTTATTTTGTTTTTAAGTAGAAGTGACTGCATACTGCTGAAAAACGTTGGCTTCAGAGGTGTGGGAACTGAAGTGTTCTGTTCTGCAAAGGCACTGAAAGGTCCTGTGTGCCACTGCTCGGCTGCTCTTCAGCTTTACTCTGGAGGAGCCACCTGTAAGAATATGAGTGAAGTTTGCATTTCATGACCTTTATCCCGTTGTCTGACAGTGCCAAGTAAGATGCAAGATGGTGATGGCAGGGGATTTTTTAGGGTGTGAGGAGTTGTAAGGTGCTGATGCATTGACATTGGTGGGTTGGTTTGTTTTTTTTGTTACTGACAATTTCAGAGAGAGTAGATGGAGGTTCTGTGCACCACTGGTTCAAGTAGTCCAAATTTTGATACTTCATTCAAGGATGATCTTGCTAGCTTATTATCCTGTTACAAATATATTTTTTTTCATAATCCTTATTACCTCATGTGTTTAATTGGCTGCTGTGTGAAGTTCTCAGCCTGCAAGTTACTCTGTTTTGTTTAGCTGTGGTATTGTGCTTGCAACTCGGATACTCGGAAGTCTTCTGGTAACTGACTGCAGTCTAGTGAATGCATAACTGGGTTTGAGCTCGGTGGGATTATGCTTAGAAGAAAATGTTATGTAGGTAATAAATTATAGCAGTTTGAGCCCTTTTCTTAGTTCAGTTCTCATGCATACCAATGCCTGTGCCTTACTGTATAAATAGAAGTCGGAGCAGTTGGTGTGCATGTTGTTAACCGTGCTGCTATACTAGTGAAGGATGGGAAGAATGCATTTTAATGAAAATGCCTTTTTAATTTTCATCGGGAAGTCTTCTTGAATTTGGTGGCTTAGTTATAATTGGAATGCAGTCAGTATACTGCCCAGTTCTTAATTGCACACTCTGTCATATAGTTGGGAACATGGCTGTCAGATATGCCTATTTTTGGTTTTGAACCCACATGTTCTTACTGGCACGTTATTCAGCACACAGAAAACTGCTCCTGGCATAAGGCAGTTACATGAAAAAAACACATGAAGCACCCACCAAGCGAGTATAACTGAAGAGACAGAAGAAGATACTGCCGATATCTTGAAATTAGACTGTTCCTTTGTCATTTTACCATGGCTTGCATGTGATCTCCAGGTACCTGAGGTTTTGTAGAAAACTTCATCTGAAGGCAGCTTAGGGAAACACATCCACTTGGGTACGTGCTGAACATGTTGCAGGCATTATAGGCTTCCTGTGCAATGAAGTGCAGCGGGGCAGTGCTTTGGGTAAAGTTTCTTTCAAAAAGCTTACTTTTGACTTTATGAAAACACTGATGAATTTAGAGTTAGTTAAAAGTGAGTACAACTGTATTGAGGCCTGCCTTCCATCTAATAGGATGTGCAGATCATCTTTCTCTTTTCCTGTTTAATTTTGCTTCTGCTCAGATGAAGACAGTGAGGAATTGCACTATATTGTAATTAAAGGAAACCTGTTTTGAATTTATTTTGTAGAGTGCTTAGAATGATTCTGTCTGACCTGACTTTCCGTTATAAATTTCACCTTTGCAGTGGAAAATACCCTGAGTGATAATGAATTGTCTTCTATGAAAAGTATGTGGTTTCAGAGTCCTGTGCGTTTACCTCCTGCTTTTTGTGTAGAAGGGATGTTACAGGAGGTAAGCTGGTGCTTTTGATCTCCTATATGTGTGTGTGTTGGTCTTCTAGTGGTTTAACTTAAAGCTCTTCTGGGTGTAGATGTCTCTAATGTACTGAAGGCAAGGTGATGTGTGTAGTGGTGATGAAGGGAAGAACTGTACCTAATCTTAGCCATATTTAGTGTAGAGAAAGAAGCTGTTTGGTTTTAACAAGCTACTGTAGAATCAAGGAATAATTTGAATTAGGTGAATTTTTAAGCTTTCAGACAATGTAGTCAGCTATACTCATATAAGAGTTATATAAGTTCTCTCCTTGAGTAGACATGCAAATTACTGTTATGACAAAATGCATAAATATGTCTAGGATTGATAGTAATTAATTCATTTCACCTATCTAAAGCAAGATTAAGTGCCTCACTTTGAAATTGGATATAAAAAGTAACACGTAAACAAATCTAACATACATCAGGTGTAATAGCACATTTCATAGTATTGCAGACACTTTGTTTTTAAATGCAGTTGTTTCTCATTTTCAACGTTCATAAGCTGAAGTTCAGTCACAGAGTGCCTCTTGACTGGATTTTTAAGGGCAACTTTTATGTCCCTGGCTTTCTTGAGTGACTTAAACTATATATAAGCAACTGTTAAGTACTGCTAAAATGTTGATTAGCACTCTATGATAGAGTTATGGCATTTACCACTAGTGCACAAAAAGAATGATTGACTCTTTGAGCTTTCTTGGATTTGTCCTGTCTCAGAAGATGCCATGTATCCACTGTTCAGAGAATCTCAGAACAGAAACTCTTTGTGCAACTGTCTTCCAGGATCTTTTTTCTAGATACTGGAATTGGTGAGCTACTTACCTGAGGGTTCCACAACATTGACTTCAAAATAGATTTGTGTTGCATTTCATCTTCGGTTCTTTGTATCTATACACATGTTACATACATATATATTTATATGTAAATATATTAACACTGATGTTTTAATAGAAATTGACTGTAGTCTTCATTCTTAGCTAAATATTAAGCTTGCATAAGATCTTTAAATTATGGTAGTCCTTTGTACATTGACTGTGTATGTACTGCATTTTAATTCCGTCTGTCTGCTTCCTGTATATTTAGTAATGCTTACTGATTTGATGCACATAGTCTTGCTATTATTTATGCTTTAATTTATTTACATATTTTCATTCCTAGGATTCTGTATTAATGCTTTAGGGATCCAGAAAGGTGAAACACAAAGTAGAGATCCCAGTGATGAAGGGGGAGAAGGTGTGAAAGGTACTGTGATAGCACAGTGAGAGGCTTTAGAAATCAGTAATATCAAAGTTTATTTGAATTATAATTTATTTTGAAAAGTTCATTATTTAACAGACATATACATTGGAAAGCAAAATTAGTAAGTTGGAAAAAGATGTGCCAAAAGTAATGTGCACTTGTGGGTATACATTATGGAATCATAGAAAAATTTATTTTGGAAAGGACCACTGGAGGTCATATATTCAAATGCCTGGCTCAGAACAGGGCTACCTTCATAATTAGGTGAGGTTGTCCAAGGTCTTGTGTAGTTGAGCCTTGGTCATCTTCATGAATGGATACTGCACAGGTTCTGGACCTCTCTTTTCCAGTGTTTGACCACTTTCACTGTGATTTTTTTTTTTTCCCAATATCCCAATTTCCCGTATGGCAACGTGTGTCCTGTCCTTCTCTTGTGCAACCTGAAGGACAATCTGCCCTCATCTTCCATACACTCTCCTATTTTATCTAGGTGAAGACCGCAGTAAGATTCCCATCTTAGCTTTCTCTTCCTACAACTAAACTCAGGTATGTCTGTGGGGAGCCCAAACATGACTACAGCCCCGTAAGTGCAGAATAGATGGGAGTATTCAGCTTGCTCTTATGTATCTGTGGAAGCCTTGCTTGGCCTTTCACATTCCTTGCTAGTTACAGTTCCAACTGATTTTTGATTTGCTAATTCTGTGTACATGCCCCCAGGCAGTGTTTCTGTGTTCTTTTTACCTTCCTCTTCTACCTTGCATATGTGTCTTTTGTCTTGGAGCTCAGTTAGGAGTAATCGGTTCATCTGTGTTGGCTTCTTCCACACCTGTTGCATGTCAAAATGCTGGACCATTCTTGTATTTTGAAGAGATTGACCTGGAATATCAACCACTTCTCCAGGGTTCTCATATCTTATAGGGGAGCCTTTCAAAGGGGTCACACCAACTAGCTTTCTGAACAGATAGAAATGTTTCAAGTCCAGGGCTGCAGTTTTGCGATTAGTCTTGATCGCTTTTGTCAGGATCTTAAGATTCACCATCTCCTACAGCTAAGGCTGCCATTGACTGTGTTAAATCATCACCAGGTTTTCCCTCTAAAAACATTTAATCCTTATAATAAAATACTGGCACCATATAGTAGGATAGAATGTTGAAAAATTGGTCAATGCAGCTACAGTTTCCTGTTCTTGGTAAGTAATAAGGGGTTTTACGACCCAAATGTTAGGAGAATTAAATACTATCCTGCCTCTTGCCTGAAAATAAAATTGTTTGGCATAAACACTTAAAAATGTTCTTGAAACGTTAATGGAAACAGATTTCTTAGTTTGTCAAAAAATGTGTGTGAGGAAGGAAAGAGGAATAGAACAGTTTGTCAGACTCCATAGATGCTACTTGAGACAAAAATCTCGCTTCTGCTACACTGCCCACTCAGAATCTCTTGGTTTGAGCACTGCTTATAAGGGGAAAATACAGGTATCCTGGGTAAAACTGCCATCTTTTGTTTAAAAATTGAAATGGGCATGACTAATGGCTTGAAATTAGATAATACGCAGCTGACAAAAGCAACTGAAAATAGTAATTACAGATCAGATGAGAATCTCCACCACTGTGATAAATTAGTTGGTGGACTGTTGTCTTGGACCTGGTGATATGCAGAAACTCTTGGTTTCTGAGTCATACCCATTGAGCAAAATATATTTTGTTGTTTATCTGAAATAATTGAAACCAGTGCATGTGTTCATATTAGTTAATGAACTTCAGGTGGCATTGTTTTGTTCTGGAATGCGAAACAAAACATTGGGGTACTGGGGTGATAGTTTTCCCACTTACATCTAATATTTAACAGCTTAATATTTTGTTTCTGCACAATTAATATATTTTTGAAAGTGTCTCTTTTCAAAGTTCACAAAGCATGCATCCACCTTATACTTATTCACTGAATTTTTACTAAAAACAGTGATTTTTTTTTTTAAAGGAAGAAAACCTGTAAACACCCTTGCTCTCTGCAATCTGTCTGTACTAAGAGAAAATGAAGCAGCATTTAAATATTTGAGATTAAGTACTCCCCACAATTTTTTGGAGTTCTGTCTGTATTTTTAAGGCTTTTTAATTTTATGACTTTAGATGAACAGTCATGAAAATAGGGAACTTTAAAAGAAATTTTGCAGTTTGAAAGGGGCTAGGAAAATAAGAATACACTGCATCTGTATGATAACACGGTTTCCTCCTGTGTAGAAAGTTCTATTCTTGCCATCTGGTCTGGTGCCCAAAGTAGTTTTATGCTTTCAATGTGATCTACTAAATGTATATATATTATCTGGTTTTTTTACTACTTGGAGTCTTCTTTTAAAAATCCTATCCAAAACTTTGCATTTTAGAAACTTAAAGCTCATTCTTCAATCTGTATAAAAGAATTTGGTTTCCAGTGTGTGGACTTTCATCATCTTTAAATGCAGCAGGAGTTAAAGTTATTGCAGTGAACAGTTTTGCAAATACTTACAAATTATGTATTTATCTGGTCTGAAATATTGAAAAGATTAGTGATCTATTTTTCTTTAAAGATAACTGTCGTCAGTGGAAATATCTATTTTAGATTAATCAAAGGACTGTGGGTTTGAATGGAACTCTTTGTCATTGCCATTGCATGTGTTTTAGGTTAATTCAGTTCAGACTTGTAGCGTGATCACTGACATTTACATGCTATGGATCATGAGGCCTGAATGCAGTAAGTGAATTCACACAGCTCAGAAATATCTGTAGAAGAGAAGTGGGAAATGTTTTTGGTAGTTGTCACCATTATTTTTTCTCTCCCCTCCTCCCTTTCAGTGCGCTAAAAAAAAGTTCTTGGGTTGGATGAATAAATTTCGCTGCAGAAGATGCAGGTTGTTGGCATGAGCCCAATGTGTGTGTGAAAAATACAAAGTTTACAACACAAATCTTAAGTTTTTTCACTATTAGCGAAAGGCAAATGGACTACAGAGAGAAACTGAATGTAATAGAAATAATATGCAGGGGTTTTCTGCTTTCTTTCAAGGGAAGCATTAATTTTTATTTTTACAGAAATGCATTTGCTAATGTTCTTTCCATATTGAAACTCTTATCTAAATCTTTGTGATAATCATGTTCTTTGTCCAAACTTGTGTTATTTCTGCTATGTTGTGCTAAGTTTTTTAAATAAAGCAAGGTGATTAATTAAAAGAAAAAATATCACAGCTCTAATGAAAATGAGAGTGGACCCAAATAACTTGTATGTTAAAACATTTTTAATGAGCGTTTACTGGAAAACCTCTGAAAACCAAAATAATAGAGTCACAGAATGGTTTGGGTTGGAAGGGACCTTAAAGCTCATCGAGTCCCAACCTCCCTGCCATAGGCAGGGACACCTCCCACCAGACCAGGTTGCTCCAAGCCCATCCAACCTGGCCTTGAACAGTCCCAGGGATGGGGCAGCCACAACTTCTATGGGCAACCTGTGCCAGTGTCTCACCACCCTCACAGGAAAGAATTTCATCCTAATATCTAATGTAAATCTACCCTCTTCCAGTTAAAAGCCATTGCCCTCCACCCATCACTACATGTAAGTTCCTCCTCAGCTCTCCTGCAGGCCCCCTTGTGGCCTTGTGCATTAAGCCCCTTGTGTGGCCTTGTGCATTAAACATTCTGTTGCCTGCTTTGAGTTCTCACTATGCAGAAGACAAGTGGTTCTGTGCCAGTGTTTTAACTGACAAAATACATTGGAGGGTTTTTATAAATGTAATTCAGATCCTAGAAAGGTGAGTAGTTCCTTAAAACTTGATCTGTATTAAGTAAAGGAAAATTAGGAGAATTCAGCCTGTTGCATGTACAGGGAGTTCGTTCTGATAAGTCAAGTGGCCACTGATCAGTTTCTGAAGCTTCTAAAATGCTTGTCCATGCATATGTATATGACAGTTTTCTAATAAATAAAAGCCATATCGTTCTGGTTAATTACGTACAGGTTTTCTTTCTGATGCATGTAGAATAAATAGTGCAGATGTGTTAGGAACTGTGACCCAACTTAGCATGTGGGGAGCCAAGAACAAGCTCTGCATGCACATATCTCCTATTTCAGTCTTTAAAACAAGAGCAAATTCTAAAAGCAAGGAGTACTTAAGCATAAGAATCTGACTAACTTGACAATTGCTTGCTTGTTTAGATAATCCCAGAGCAGTCCTTCTTTCAGGAAATGTGACCTGTTTGGTTAAAACAAGGTAAGAAGGGGAGTGAATTTAGCAATACAGTTTAAGGAATGGGGAGCTGATGATGGCAAGCACTGCATAGCTAGGAGATGGTTGGTTAGGGAGGTAAAGATATTAATAAAAACCTGTGGGCAGTAGAGTACAATAGAGTCTTTAAATATAGAGGGTGTTCTTGAAGGGTACAAAAGCTTAGTAATGATACAAGTCCAATAACAGGCAAGGATGATAAATTTCTGCTGTGCAGAAAAAGGCATAAATATTCAATAAATATTATGTTCTGTATTCAGAAAGAGGCTGGATTATGCTTTTACATCTCACCTCCTCCATCATTAGTGATGGAAAGAACGTATTATCACTGTACCAGCAACTATTAACATTAAATGTTTTTAAATCTGCTGCACTGACACCTACAGATGCTAAAAAAAAAGCTTAGAAGCTATATGAATTATTAATTTTGAGTTTTAACAAATCATGGAACAGTGGAGAAATTCTGTAAGGCTGGAGAGGAAGGGGAACTAATGTGCCCAAATTTAGAAAGTATAATATGAGCACCTTGGAATGACAGATAGTAGTATGCTGTCAGTGAAGATTTAAAGAAGAATTGCATAATTAATGCTGATCAGAATGGGCGGGTCAGCTGTACTGCTGCATAGGGCTACTCCATGGGAAGGCACTTGTATTTGCCTTCATCCTTGTTGAACGATGCTGGTTCTTGATAGCTCTTCCCTCCAGCCCGTCTAGGTCCTTCTGAATAGAGGCCCTGCCCTCTAGCTCCCAATTTCATGTCAGTTGCACACGTGCTGCAAGTGCATTCTATTCCATTGTCCACATCATTATTCTTGATGTTAAACAGTGTTGGCCCCAGGATTGATCCCAAAAGCACACCACTGGTTACTGGTTGCCTGTTGAACTTTATACCATAGATCACCACCACCCTTTAGTCTGGCAATCCTGCTGTTTTTTCCATGCACCTGAACATCCACTTTCCAATACATGTCTCACCAATTTGGCTGTGAGGATGCTATGGGACACCATGTCAAAGACCTTCTTTGTAAAGATGAACAGTACCCACTGCCCTCACTTTATCCGCAGCACTAGTTATCACAGAAAGTGGTTGGGTTAGTGAGGTATGATTTGCCCCATGGTGAATCTGTGCTGGCTGTTCCCAGCCTCTTCCCTGTCCCCCTCCTCCTAGGAGGCTTTGCTCCATAACCTTTCCGTGGACTTGAGATTAGGCTGACTGAGCTGTAGTTCTCCAGATCATCTTTCTTGCCCGTCTTGAAGACGGGTGTGCTGTGTGCCATTTTACAGTCTTTGGGAATCTCACTTGATGCCATGGCTTTTAAAAAGATGACGGTGCATCCTTGCAATGACCCTGACCAGCTCCATGTGGATTTGTCCATCTCCGGTTGTCTTAAGCAAATCGCATCTGTTGGTAATGTTATGTTAGTACCTTAGCCCTTTCCATGCCTTCTGTCACTTTGTTCCTTTCCCCATTAAGTGTTAGGCCCACATTTTCCTTAGTCTTTCTTCTGTTGCCAGGGTACTTGCAGAAGCCCTTTCTGTCACCTTTCCCATCCCTTGCTGGTTTCAACTTGAGGTGATCTTTGCCTTTCCTAACTCACTCTGTGCA
Source organism: Aegotheles bennettii (assembly GCA_013398125.1). Lineage (NCBI taxonomy): Eukaryota > Metazoa > Chordata > Aves > Caprimulgiformes > Aegothelidae > Aegotheles > Aegotheles bennettii. The sequence continues at coordinate 570,141 of VZRW01007599.1, read as the reverse complement.
CACTTGAACAGTATCTCAAATAGTTAAAGCTCTACTGAAATTTAGAGACACTGAATATGACTACCAAAGTTTGAATTTGGCCATAATGTAGGAATTAGTGCCACTATTCAAAAAAATAAATGGTTATTTAATTACCCTAAGTGAGCAGAACTTCAGTGTTAGTATTCGAAGACTTTGCATGATTCAGGCAGTATAGGTGTCCCACAGCATGTCTTTTATGGGAAATTAATGAAAAGGTACTGTGTATCAGACCACAAAAGCCTGCTTGCTTTAAAAACTTGGTCATGCTTAATTGTTTTTCTCTTGAAGTACTAACTCAGTTTTGTCTTGCTTAGTTTGAGGTTTAACAGAATGAATTAGGAATACAAATACCCTCAGGAACAGAAGGCAAAGCTGGAGGCCCATAGAGAAAGAAGAATGTTCCCAGGGTTAGCATAGTCTGCGCACCACAGCTGGTTGCTGGACAGTGGCCAGGAATAATTTTGACATGTTTATTTCACATTTTTTCTCCATGAACATGTTTTGAGGACACTTCATTAAGTATGTCCGATAGTCTTTGAAGTTTTGGGCCTTTAACATTTTTCATACAACAAACAGGGTGGTGGATACAAAAATGAAAATGATATTGGCAAGGACTGTTTGCACCATGAAAGCAACACAAGATAAGTGAATGAAGGCAGTGAACTAAGACACATTAGACTTTGATTTATTCTTTTTTGTATGCTTATCTGTGTGAAAGTTTTTGTAATAAGAAGGTGTGTTTCATCAGTTACGTTGTGCTGACAGACAGTAATAAATCCTGCAAAAAAGGCATCATTTAAGTAAATAATGGAATATGGTTATACACTTTGTCTTGCAAACATTGTCCTATGTATTGCATGGTGAATGGCTTACCAGTCTGAGCAACAGCCACTGTTTTGTGTTGCTTCTGGATGCTAATCAATCAAGCAATGCCGTCACATCTAGGTAAGCCTGTGGAATATTTTTGTCTATGTAAATTTTACGATTGCTATTAAGCAACGTGTTTATACCAAATTGACTAAAAAATACACTTTATGTTCTGATTGTTCTTAAAATAAATGATGTATCAGTCACTTTGGCCCAGCAGTTGCTTTGTCAGTTGGGTCAGACCTCCAGGAGCTCCCAGACAGGGAATCAGGGCATTCCATGCAGGAGATTCCATGGAAGTGGTGACAGTGCTTTCCCAGAAAATGAGAGGGATATGACTGAGCAAAGAATGTGGGCAAACAGCTCAACTTCTCTGCTGGGGTCTGTATGAAATAGTTTGGGCACAGCAGCAGCAGGGAGAGAGGATGCTGCCTCCTCGGCATGTGCTTGGCACACAGCTGGGCCATTGCTTCTCTCACTGCGGTTTTCATAGGGGTTCTACAGCTGTAGGCCACTTCTTCAGCTGTGAAAGTTGAACTGCCCTTCATTTTGCAAGATAATTTTGACTACATTGGTTGTGTGTTGGGAATGTGTTTTATCTACAAGTATAAAATTTATGCAATATTCTTTTAACACTTAAGGTACATACTGTCACATAACTTACATAAAAATGTGGCCTTTTAATTTTTGCACTAAACTTGGAATTCTGAGTGTTGTAAGGGTGTTTCAGTGAGATTGTTTTAATTTGTAAACTTTGTAAACAAAAAATACTTGATGATTCTTCCAACGTAGAACAGTTTATTATACAGTTAGTAGGCAGTAGAGGTGGAAGTCATACAGGATTTAAGTTGCTTATGCCAGTAATTAGATGTTTATGAGTTTTTGAAGTGTGATCTGTTAAGTACACATTGATTTGTGATCAGTAGGATCATGTTTGGGAAACATGGGATATAATTCATAGTGGGGCCGTATTTTTAATGTTCAGCATCATTAAGAAAATTCAACTATTACATCACTGGTTTTAAAAGTGTATGTGTTCTTGAAGTGTGCTGGGCACTCAGCTATCCAGAAAAAATGGTCCTTGGCCCAGAAACACAGTCTAGGTTAGCAATGTTAGAGGAGAGTTTGGGGACAGAATCAGTGTAGCACCAAAATAGTCGAAACAGTCCTTAGTGCATCTGATTTGTTATCTGGTATATTTTTCAGTACAAGACAATATGCACTAATACCCTTCTTCTCTTCTCTTTTTCTTCTCCTGCCTTAGAAATGTGTGTGGTACAGGTGATTCTTTTTGGGAGGGACTTTCTCTTAAAAGTCATTAGTTGATAGGCAATTTGAATTTTAACATCCTGGAAATACATGCCATCTTGGTGTAGCTCATTTACTGCTTGATCAGACACAGGCATAGGTTTGCCTTCTCACTTTGTCCTTTATGCCATGTAATAGTAAGTGCCTTTTAATTTTTCTTTTTAGTTCTTGTATGCTTGTTTTGCTTCAGTCTGCAAATAAGACACGTTGAAGTTACTTTTTAAAATGCAGTGTACTTTTTGTAGGGGTGATACTTCTGCACAAACATTATAAATATCAGAATTTAGCTTTCTGACTGAAAATTATCTAGCTGACTTTTTAAGAAACCCCATAATGGAAATTCTTATAAGAACAACTATAGATGATGCTTTGCTTACTTAGTACCATGGCAAAATTTAGTTCTATGCTCAAGTTCTCAGCTGTAAAGTCAGAAATAATTCCATTATTTGAGTCAGAATTGCAAAGGCAATTCTCCTTGCAAAGTTTGAAGTGTTTTTTTGTGTTTTGTCAGCTGTTACCTTACTTCTAAGTAGAACATTAACAACTTGCCCAGACTTTATTAAAATAATAAAAACCCTGTACAAAATCCTTTGTGAATCAAACAATGAGATTTATCTTACTTTTGTCCCTGGAAGGATTCGGGTCAATGTCCAAATAACATAAAATACCATAGTCAAGGTAGAAGAAGTGGTTAGGAATTGATTGTTTCTTGTTTAGCCTTTAGTTAATGTAAGGACCAGCGGTGATTCTGCCAAGACTTAAGTGCCACATTTCAAGTTTAAGGCAGTCAGATTGTGCAGGTGGATGTGTCATACTCCTGTCTTAATCCTTAAATTATTAATGGAGTTTTAAGGGCTGTGTTAGCTGAGACATTCAAATTAATTTTGACTATGAGTGAGTAAGTTCTGAGGTATCAAATATCTCTGAAATATGTCAGGACTACCAAATTAAGAAAATGGAACATTTGCTCTTTTTTCAGCATTGCGGTCCTGGCTGGCTCTTTCCATAGTCTAAACTGATAATTCACAGAACCGTAAAACTTCATTTTCACTGGAAAGTTGTTGTTATGCTACCAGTAATAGCTTACTCCTCAAATGTCGGAAGTTGAGGAAGATGGAAAAAAGCAAATACTATACAGCTGATACTTTCTCGGTATTTCCTTTAGTCATCTTTAATTGTATTGTTTGGTACCTTTGTCGTACATTAACCTCATTCTACTCTTTGAAATAACCTGCTTATCTGTAGTGTAAGAGCAATTATGTAAAAAGTATATATGGCAGTTTATTATAAAATATCTTTGTTCTCTGCTCTTCAATCCTTCAGTGTAGCATGAAATACAGGAAGGTCTTTTTGAGTACCTTTTTAGCTAATTCTGAAGTGTGGTAAGAGCATTGCAGCAGGAATTGCTGGAACAATCTGTCCTATATACATAGACCCAACGTTACTGTGATTTTCAGGCTATCCTTTGTTGTCAAGTGGTAAATATAATTTGATTTCTGAAAGGCATTTGTTGAGGGTAGAGGTTTTCAAGACCCATCTGGACGAAGCCCTGAGCCCAGTGTTGATCCCGCTTCAAGCAGGGAGGTTGGATGGGATGACCTAGCATGGTCCCTGCCAACCTGAATGATTGTGTGAGTACCTGTGTACACAATTGCAGATGTTTGTCTAATGCTGTGTAAGTTTTATTATAACAGCAATGGAATCACTGTTTAGTAATTGTGATATTGTTTATCTAAAAAAGAAGCTAATGTACTGCAGCAGATACATAGTGAAGGATAAATTGTATCTTCTGCCCTTATTAGATCAAAACAGTCATTAATTACGAACAACAGCAAAGTCAGAAAGTCTCACCATCTAATGAGGCATTGCAGACTGAAAACTGTAATGGTGAACTGTGGTTCCACTATGACTGACATTACATACTGCTGACAGAATTGTAAGATACATAGAGTCTGTCTTATGAAACTGCATTATTGAGAATCCTGGCAAAACTTCTTAGCAGTTGTTTGGACCCAAACAATAAATTAGTGCTTAGTTTAGGACTAGGATAACATGGCAGGGGTGCAAAGCAGGAGTAGAAGGAATTATGCAGGTTGAATTTTAAAGTACATTCTAGAGTAGTCATTGACAAGTAAAAGTGCTAGATATTTCTGTTTCTCAATTTTCTTAAAATGCTAAATTAACTGGAATTTAAATTGCACAAACTATTGACAGCATTGATTTAATGTAGTGTCTTATAAAAATGAAATAAGTAGTTTGTATTTTCCAGAACTGTTGTTTCCAGCTGCCCAAAAATGAAGAACAAAATGTAGCAATTTGTACTGATTCATCATTTCACAGTTGCTCTCACAACAATAAGATCCAAGACTCTATTTTAAAATCAGAAGCTTTGACCTTTTGGTACAGAATAGTGGCAAAGATATCTCATACAGATGTGAAACTTACACAGGACTCCAGTCTGTGGCATTCAAAGCAGTACTACTGAGGAAGGATTTACTAAGGAAAGGTGTTCTTTTTTGCCATTCTGTGAGTTGTCTAATATTAGACACTAAAGCCACTGTGCTGTTCCTTGCTCTTCTTTTTTAGTTTTTCAGAATGGAGTTGTTTTCTCAAATGAAAATAGTAGTGATTGTTTACAGTCATAAAAACTGTCCACCTGCAATTTATTTAATACACACATTTCATAAAATGAAGAATCTATATTGCTCCTCCTTTAGCCTTCTCTTCTCCCTGGTGGCCTTTTGAGAAACAGCTTTTATAATTTTTTTCTCAGGTCCTTGAATTTGCTCCCTTGGAGATAGTTACAGTTGTAAAATAAGAATTGCCGAGACTGTATGCTGGGCTATCTGCAATAGCAGAAAACGTGTGGAACATCCTCATTTCTTGCAGTGTATGTGCTGGTCTTTGTTCATACAATTGAAAAACCTTAGAATTTGGTTTCAAAAGTTCTATCTCCTCAAGAAAAGTAATCACTTTTCATTTGCTTTTTATTTTAAGCCCAACATTGAAGTTGCCTTAAGTTGTTTCATAAATAAGCTTTTATTATCAGCAACATGTTAATGAAAGGAGCATAGAACCTGTCACACAGGCACAGTTCCACTCTGACAGATGGGCAAAGTGTAGGCATGCCAGCCAACCATTCTATACATCGCCTAACAAGAGTATGAAGGGAAGGATTTTTGTCCAGGATTGCCACTGTGGCATTCAGTGCATGTAGGGCTTGAAATTCAGGAAATGTGCTCAGTCTGGTCCATCTCATAGGATGACCAAAAATTTAAAAATAGCCTGGGTTTTAGGTTCTGCTGGGTTTGTACCGGGAGAAGTGGCCAGTTGCAATGAGGCTTCTGTTTCTTTTTGGCTGTCTGCTGAAGTCACCTAATGGGCTCAGCCAAAAGAATTCTGCCATGGACACACATTTCTCCCTGATTAATTACCTAAGTACGGAAGCATAAGCAGTGTGTAATTTCTCTTGTAAGAAAGCTGTTGTTTGTGACTATTTGCATTATCTCTTTGGATATAGAATAGGCAGGTGAGGATCTACTGATGTAGGATGAAATACTAGTGTGAAAATATGATTTAAAATAGAAAATATTGAATAAGAATAAATCAGACTTCTACAACTGAAGATTTGTTTAGTGAAATGCAGAACATTTTTGCAGATTTTCATAAATGCAAATCGACTGTGGCTTGGTTTGGGGGTTTGAGGTTTTGAAGGGGTTTTCTGTTTTTTACACAGATTGGCTTAATGCCTTGTGCCTGATTTTATAAAGTAGCCAAACACTGCAGGCTTTTGGCAGATATGCTTGCTTGAACAAATGCTTTTGTGTGTTACACTAGTCAATCTTATGTCTGTCATTTTTACCTTCCTCAGTGTTTTTGCATAGCTTCAATGTTTTAATCTTCTATTTCAAGTCTAACTTGGCCTTTAAATGCCAACAGATTTTGCTAACTTTCTGGGAAGTTATGCTGATACTATTCATTCATGCTTTTTGGGGAACTTGATTTCAGTTGAAAAGTTTCTAAATTTTGGGAAATAACGGTTGCATGGCACTATCATTTACAAGATGGCACAGGATGTGAAAGAACAGGTGTGAAAAATTAAGTGAATAAAATTGCTTTTGAAATATGAATAGATGTTTCATGGGCTTCTGTTAGGAGAATTTCTTTTCTAAACTGTACTAAGTATTGAATTTTTAGCTGAATGTTTTCCTTCTGGAATGAAATTACATAATATTTAACTAACACTTCTTTACATGCCTAGTTTTAAATTAAAATTCATAATTAAACTTAATATGAAATTATAAGATTTAATTTAATGCTTTCTTCAAGTGCCTGAACTAACGTTCACTGCATTAGAAGGTGCAGTTGTCATTGAAAAGCTTTGTTCTTTAAACAAAAGGTATCAAAAATAAATTCAGTTAGGGTCATAGTGGTTTAGTTTAATACTGTTATGATAATAAGTACTGTAATTACTTTCAGATAGTTCTTCCTTCCCAGAGGATGAGATTTGTAGTTTTGATGCCTGCTTAAAGCATGAGAATGACAGTAAAATTAATGTCATAACCTTTGCAGCCTATTTACGTTTTTTGTGTAGTATCCTAAAGGATTTTGTGTAACATCAAAAATAAATGTCTTGGTATGGACAAGCATCAAATTAGGTTAATTGGGTTCACCTGATACTCAGATTCAGTCTGTCTATCGGAACACCAATTTCGTATAAAAGATCTGTGGGTATATTTGTGTGAAAATTGCTTTTAAATTATTATATGTGTATGTTCTGCTTTCTTTGATTGTTAAAGACCAATTTACAGTGTAGGTTTTTTTCCAGTTTTATTTGATACTTTGCTGCTTCTGATTGAAAATTCTTTTATCCTTTTATTCTGTGGTAACTTAAGAAGTTGTACAGAGCTTATTTATGGCAGTAAGGTAAATTTCACTTTTTAATTCTGTCCAACTCCACTTAAAATTCTTGTAATAGTTTTCTTTTCATCTCTGAGCAGTGAGCAACAGATTTCAAGAGAACTATGTTGAATTCTGGAGTACTGCAATTTCAGTGATTTTATTTAGTGTGCTACGGTAGAGTTACGAACTGAACAAAATAGGTTTCTTAGCAGTTTAGAATTTTAGAAGTTTTATCATTGGGATAGGCTCTCAGGTGGAGAAAAACTGATTATAATGTCAGACAGAAAAATCAGTATCATTCTGTATTTGGAAAGAACCAGTATTCAACTCAAATATAAGCAAGGAAGACTGTAAGTATATTTGCCGCCTCAGTATTCAATAAAAACCATGGTACATCCTGAAGTAGTAGTGATGTCCAATCTAAAATTTGTTCTGCTCTTACAACAAACAGGTACAAAATCTAGTTAGTAACTATTTCTAAGGTTGGCTATTTTTTTGAACATCAACATGGTTTTTATGGGAAGTAGTTATACCAAACCAGATAAAAAATAAATTCTGCTGAGGTCAGATAAAAGTAGCTATATAAATGTTATATCTTTCAGTATTGTGCATTGATTCAGAATTTCAGAACTTTTTAATAAGACTGCAGTTTATGTTTGGGACATGCATCAAATGTACGTTGGTATTAAGTATCTGTTAAACACCTTACAGCCTGGCTGAAACATGTCAGAAACTGTCAGTGAGAAGAGAACCCGGATACTTGCAGTAAAGTTGTTCCAAGTTGTTTCAAACTGGTTCCGAGACTAGCACTAGGCAGTGATCAAAAATATAGTATCACTGTTGATAAATTTAAAAATAGTGTAAAATGTAGACAGGACAGTTACACAAAGTTACATGGTTTGCTTTATAAACTGTGTTTGTAATTGAAGAAAACATGCTTTAATACAGTCATACATGTAATGATGGATAGAAAAATTTGCAGAGATGATATAAACAAATCTTGCCCTGAGTTCAGAACCTTGAGCTGTTCAGTTTTTCCAAAAAGCAAGGTTATTTGATTAAATATCTACAAAAATAAAGGCTGGTGAAAGGTTCTTCAGTATAACAATAATAAAAAAAAGTATTTGTGAATGTCTAGAAGATTAAAAGGTAATTTGAAAAAATTATATTAAAAAGTTGAGATAAGTATATAAATTGTATAAGTTATTTTAATTGACAGTAGCTGATCAGTGTAGTAGTCTGTCAAATAAGCACTGGATTTTCTAGATCAAGACCATTATTTTGCTGCAGTTAGGGTTGAATTCAAATCACAGATGCCTGTACAAAATGTTTGGATTTGTATGGTCCAATTTTCTCTTCCAGTTGTTAAGGTTTGTGAATGCTTGGAAGAAGATGTGGAGCTCATATTTCCACATGGAATTGTAGGGATTATTGATCTGTATCCTGAAGTCTGGTTTGTTTGCTATACTCTGAGAGGAATTAGTAACCATAAGTGGAACACCCTCTTAAATGATTTAGTGCTCCGTACAACTGGGAGGGACCATGAAAACCTATAAACATGGGACTTCAGAATAATAGCATTGAGAACCTTTGTTTGAGCATCAAATCTTACATTGTTTTTTACAAAAATATGCATTGCTGTAACTACTTCAGTATGTTTTCAATGAGTGTTGGAAATCCTAAAGTGGGAGAAAAACTTCTGACTTTGGTTCTGTAAAAAAAGTCCTGTTGAGCAATGCGGCTTTAAAGAAGGATGCCTTACACTGTCGGTGACGAATTGAAAGTCCACAATGGTTCCTAGAATTGTTTTGCCATTCCAATATTACATCAGTGTGAAACTACATTTAGGTGAGTAGACATATGTTTGTATACTGGGTCTGGCAGATCCGTGGAGGATTGGTGAAGTTCCACATAAGAGGCTCTTTGAGACAGCCTGGGCTCTGCTGATCCACACCAGCAAAGCCATGCCAGGACGGTCTGGTGGATGTACAAGAGCTTCTTACTATGTATGGCTCAGCAAGAAGATACAGGTACCAAAGAGCCTCACCTGTTTGCTGTCTGAGAGGTCTCCTCACAGCAGCACCCAGTTTTCTTTTGTGCTTTGGTATTGAACTTCCTGGAAATGGAATTGGGTTTGCCCCTTTTATACTTCTGCCCACAGAAGCATCTCCTTCCCAGAACCTCACCATTGCTTTTTGAGAGTCAATTGCATGACAGTAAAGAAGTGTATTCAGTACTTATTTTTGTATTCGGCAGTTGCATCAGATTTTGTCCTATTTCTGTATTTATCCAGTCTTTTGGTACATGTGCTCAGAAGAAGGCTCTTGAGTGCATGTCTGGAATGTTCTTTATGTAAGAGTCTACCGGCTGTTAAATTGGCCAGGAAAGTAAGCAAACTCCACATCCGCACAGCTGGCTCTGCTCATGGGAAATGTTATAGATACGCACTGGTATGAAAGCCTAGATCCAAGTAAACCCCCAAGTAGTTGAAGTTCCACCTGTGTCTGTCAATGGACTTGTCTGTTACCTTCCAAAGCCTCCAGCTGCATCAGAAGAACAAGAGTTTTATACCCTGTGTGACTTTTAACACGCTAGTAGTGTTAAGTCGAACCAAACCATTATGCGGCCATTCCAAAAGCTAGACCATTTTGTGATAAAGAATATCCAAGTGGCTTATAACACCGCCTTATATTGTCATTATATTATATTATACTATGTCTTACTGTTGAATTACACTTGACCAAAGCCTGAGCAACACACACCGACTGCACTGGAAAGAAATTGCCAACCCAAGTTACTGGATGGCCACTTGATATAACTCTATTGTATGTCAAACGTCATGCATCAAATTCTATGATAAGTACAAACATCAAATTCAGGAGAGGTGGCAGTGTAATGTTTGCTTCACAAATGCAGGCTGAGCTCTTCATTGTAGCATCCATGGCAGATTCTGCTTGTCAGTCAGTTATATAGGATCCATGCAGTCAGGTGTTTGAAGGAAAATGATTGCTTAACCCTACATTGTCTGTGGTTCTTCAGAATGCATTGTCACGTTGGAATACATGACATGTCCTCTTTTGTGGCATTACTGGGATTCTCAATTACAAGAAGCCTGAGGTAGCTGTACCCAGTGTTGAAATAAGGAAAGTGCATATAAGGGTATGCGTGATCTATAGAAACACTTGGTTTAAAACTCTGGTGGTGTTTTGCATGAGGTATGGGCATACTGGGGTCCATTTTGAAATTTAATTTTGGAAAACTATTGCCATTGTCCTGTTTTTTTTTCTTAGTTTCTGAAAAATTATCAGAACTTCTAAGTATCTGTATTTCTTCTTTCCAGGAGCGTTGTTTTAACTATTAAAGGGCATAATGCAGGATCCTTTAACTTTTTCTGCAGGTATAGTATATTTTCTATACATTTTTTTTTTAAAACAATAAATGCTTGTGATTCAAAATGTGGAAGAAATACAATCATCATTAATAAATCACTATATTAACTCATGTCTACTATTCTACCCTAATGTTTTGGTTTTTGTTTGTTTTGTTTTGTTTTTTTTTAAGGAGCCATTATACTGCAGCATTTATCAGTTTAAACAGTTGCAATAGCTAAGATTGTGTTCTTCTTTAGGACATTGCTAATTACTGTTACCAGCTATAGTTGGAACTTGAAATACATAAATCTGCTTCTTGTTTGGTTCAGCAGAATTAAGTTTTCAGGTTTATTATATTTTTTAATCCTCATAAATTTGAAAATCATTGTCATATTTGATCCCCATATAGCTGGGGATCAAATCTATTTGCAAGCTATGCTATAAGACTATCACAAACAAGAAAATTAAATATTTTCTAAATATGAGATTTGTGATTTTAAGTGTTTTCTTCAGCATTCCTATCTGTACTAACATTTTTTGTATTTAACTATATTTCTTCTATCTTTTGTCTCTTCAAAAGTCATCTTTTGTTGATACAGTTCTTAGTAGGGTTAGTGTCTTGAATTTTTCCCTCTTTTATTAGTAAGGATATTTGTGCTGCAACTGGTTTGCCAAGCCTCTAAATGGGCAGCCGTAACTTTAATTTCCTTTCCCTTTGGATCTGTGTCACAATGCTAATGTTTAAATATGATTTTTAACTTGAATGTCATTTTTAATGATGCTTCTTAAATGTGAGTGATTGTTTGATAGATATGGCATAAGCTCTTGGAACCCTTGCAGGTTGTCAGTTAAGTTTCCATTGTTAGTAGTTATGTTAATTAAGAAAAGCACTATATATTACTTAACTTGAAGCCTTGAGCTTTTACTGTCATATAAGTTTATACTTAACCTGTTTTGTAAAGACTGAGTATTTTTATGATACTTTTAACAATTCTGAGGAAGCTGTTCCAGGAGGATGTGATGTAAATTGATGAGTTCCCTGTCTAATGGGACTATTCTTTCAAGGGAGACAGTGCTTACTGTTGTATAAAGCTGTCTACCCTGCAGTGCGCTCTACATCTCTTTGCTTATGACTGAAATACTTCATTCTAATACTTAAAAGCCTTAATTTAATTTTTCCTTTAAATAACAGGAACTTTACCACTATTATGGTCAAATTGAATCTGTTATCTTTATGTTAAAGCCATTTCTGAATAATAGGAGAATATAAACTGTTTGCAAACTTGAAACTGATGAATCACGTTGAGATTTTTTTGAAGACTTTTTTCTCCTAAGCAAAAATCCATTCCAGTTAGTATCCTGTTATCAACTTGCACACCCAGTGAGTTATAAGAGCCATGTTGTAAACTTTAGAAGTGAGGGTTCATGTTAGAAATCATAACCAGATCCTGATCAAGATCTGTATCAGTGCGAAATTGTGATACTCTACAAATAAACTAGTCTCAGAATCTTCTTTTGTATTTACTATCACTCTTTCTTGTCCTCATATAAGCACTTAGAAAACGTTGAGGCTGTTAGCAGTTTATATTGATTTATGTACAACTATAACATTGGTATATTTCTTAAAAATAAAAGGTTTGAAAATAAATGGTATTAGAAGTAGAACCTGTCCATCAGTTACATTCAGTATAGCATTTTTGTCAGTCTTTCTATACGTTGGAAGTGCTTTTTATTTTTCAGTGGAGTATGGAGGTAATGGTTAGTGCAAGTTCTTTGAGTGACAACATAAACCCTTCACTGCTACCATTTGTCATGTAATAGCAGGAGTTCTGTAATTTGATACATATTCCTTTAGGGCATCTGTATTTTTCTCAGTTTGAAATATTATATAAGAAAGGTGATTATCATTTATATAACAAGCAATTGTAACTCCATGTTCAAACAGATGCACTTTTCTGAATAATGATAAATATTTAGCTGCAGTGATTTAATTTTTTTCTTAGGAATTATGAAATTACCATTGAAATATCATCTTCTATCATTCACACTCATGTTCATATTTGTTGTCGAGCAAGTGCTCCATAATGACATAAAATACCAGTGTGCCTTAGAGACCTGAAATGCCTTTGGCATTGTCAAATTTATAATATGTTTTTATTAAGTGACTCTAACATGAAATAATTGTGTGTCTTACACAATTATTGTGCAAAATAGAAGGCTGTCCCGGTTTATATAGGAATTTATTTAATAATATTTTGTCTTTTTTAAATGTGCTTTGAAAAATTATATCACAGGTTGAAATCATAATTTTGCTCCTTCAGTATGTTTAGTTTTTTAAAAAAATCATAGTTTTTAAGAAGTCATTGTAGAGTTTAGTACATTTTTTATCTGCGTTAGAGTGGTCATTTGGTGCTAGGAGATAGCGAACTTCAATTAGCCATGTAAATGTGTTTCTTAGCATCAGCTCTCACTTTGCTGGAACCCCTGCTGCCTCTCTATCATTAACACAAATGCAGGTGCAAATAGCATTTATGTACTTTGATAGAAAGCGGTTGGAGACATTTCACTGTGGGACACGACACTTTCAGATTGTGTACATCTGTTCAAATAATGTATCCAAGCCAGTGACATGAATGCAAGGATGAAAACATCTGTCCCTGAGACCATTTGCCATACAGCAGATGCTTACATCTTTATTTATGCAGATGGTTTGTGTGATGAGCTGAGCAATGATGAAAGCAAGGAAGTTTGACAAAGATTTCAGGGTATTGCTTGGGATGGGAAAATATGTTGTTAACAGGGCTTCGTTTTCAGATGCCTACCAAAAGAACATTTTTTGTAGATACTGACGTTTTTAGTAACATGGACATGTTACTGGGGACATTAACTAGATCAACACAAAATCAGTGATGGTTTATTTTTTTAAAAAATAAATGTCTTGCACAAAAATTGTACTGCAGTTATAGAAGATACTAAGGAATTTAATAGCAGTAATTACTTTTAACGGGAAGGCCCAGCTGCTGTGTTTCAAGATGTTCTCAAGTTCATACAAAACATTGATTTGACTGGAAAGTTTGTGAAGGTAGAATGTGTTGAAAGTAAAAACGTGACCTGTGGAGTGGTTCAGAGGTGGTGTGCGGTGCTGTAAAGAGTTCTGTGGCTCTGGGGATTTTTCAGCAGAAGCTGTGTTCAGTGTTACAGAATTATTAGATGGTTTAGCCTTTCTGTTGTTTGAAAATTACCATGAGGTAGTCAACTGAGTTGCAGGTCTGGCTTTCAGAGAAGGAGCAGAAAGTGGTGGGGTGCAGAGGTGGCAGGGATGGGCACCCCACTGCCCCTGCTGGTCTCCGTGCCCAGGGGCTCCTTTGTCTGCCAGCCCATGCCAGACCCACCACAATTTAATTAGAACTGTACCGGTATTTCTGCACACAGCAAGTTAAGGATAGCATCTTCGGCCTGCATTCCTGTTGATGGTGTTCCTGTTTTTGTTCCCTCCTATGCCAGCACCCATAGCAAATGTTTGCTGGTACATTATCGCCTATCAGCAGCGTATTCAATCAGTTCCTTCACAGCACATCCAGCGCTGCCTTCTGAGAACCGCTGCTGACTTTAAATAACAGAGGCTGGCACAGGCAAGCTTAGCAATGCCAATAAGCATTGCAAATAATTGTAATTATGCACAGGGGGGAGGAAAAACATTCAGATACTGTAATTTAAATTGTTTTCTGTTACATCCTACTGCCAGAAAGACCTAGCTATGTTCAGGTTCAGCAGCAAGTGATAATTTTATATGTTCTGAAAATTAATGTCTTCCTAGCCAGGATCATAGTCCTTCCGAGTTGCTGGGTTTTTGGTTGGGTTTTTTTTTATTTTTTAGCTTTCCTATGCTTTTCAAAGAATGACATGTCCTTGAATAAATACACGTATCTATTTGAAGTACTGTGGAGATCCTCTAATCTTTATTTTTGTTTCAATCCTTAGTGGAATTGACTACAGGTGACAATGTTTTGCATATCTCAGCCAGAGTTGCAGAATGTTTTTCTGAAGAAATTTGAGTCATAAAGAAGGAAAAAGGGGGACAGCTAGAGCAAACAAAAACCCTGGACAGAGATTCCCCATTCTAGAGTTAGACTGCCTAGGTCATTTTTGAAAGAAATGAGCTATTTACTAAATCCTTTAGAAAAAGCTCTTCAACTATCATCTAAGTTCAACAATGTGTTCTGTGTTTTGGCCCTTTCTTTGGGGAATGATAAACCCTATGTAGAGTTCATACTGGAAAACTCAAAATAGACCAGGCCAAGACTGACAGTTTTCTGCTGCTCTGCTCATCTTTAATGAGTGAGCACTTTCTGGGGTTTGTACCTCAGAAATCACCATATAGATGCTTTTAATGCCTCAAGTGAAATATATTTGCTCTATTGAGCCGAAGTGGTGAGTTAATTGTTTGTTTGCTGTTGCGTACAGGCTCTCTGCAGGAGGAAGTGCTTTGATTTTCACAAAAAAAGTGATAACTCTATAAAAGGAATAACAATTTTGCTCTTCTGTTGTGCTCTCTGTTTGAACATACGTATTTGCAAAAAATAAATTTTGGAAACGAGGCATAATTCCTTTACTGCAATCAGATGTGCATGTTTTCTGTCCCATGGAGGGGAGGAAGGAGGGTTGAACTCTCAGTAAGATGAAGACAGATTCTATTCTCAGCTTATTCAAAAAGGCAGCAAGAGTCTAGTCAGAAAACAGTGCGCGATTTCACAGAATCACAGAATCACAGAATTCTAGGGTTGGAAAGGGTTCTATTTGACATTTTTGTGCTGCATAGTTTCTGAAGAATTTTTTCCTATGTTTTTATAGCAGGCCTGGTCATTATTGTTTCCTGCACTTAAGGAAAAAACAAGTCTATTACCACTTATATTAGCCGTATCAAGGTTTTCTCCAGGTTGATGTGATCTTGATAGTCCTTTTAAAAAGAACTTGCTTGCTAAAAGAAATTTCAACTGGCAGTTCTCCTAGAATATAATTTTTAAAAATTCAGTTATAACCTTTTCTTTTGACTCTGCTGTTTATCCCCTTGTTTTAAAGTACCTGTTTTATATTTGCAATGCCACTGAATGTCTATGAATTACAAGCTTATGACCAGTGCTTCCATCACCTCCCTTCAGCTATTTTCTGAACAATTAGTTCCCCCAAGTGGCTGTGTCACTGAAGCCTTGCTTCACAAATCTCCAGGGATTGTATCCTCTATGGATTGGAATGACTGGGCAAAACTGACAAAGATAAACCACTGGATTTGCAGTGATACCAAAATAATTTCCATTCTATGTAACTGAAATCCTGTCAGAGCAGCATGGTCTCTAGATAATACCTGTGTGAGGTTTGGTTGCTGAAACTAGTTAAGAGGCGTGTAGAAGCTGAAACCCAGTCTTTGATGATGTATCTAACAGTCTGCCTCAGACAGAAGTTCCATGTTTAAACAAAAAATAAGCAATGTTTTCATCTTTAATAGTGATTTCTGTGGTTGTAGAGGCCAGGCACTATCTAGAGCCCATAGATTTACCTGCATAAACCTTATTCCTAAGTTGTCTTGTTGCCATAGTGGGAAAAGTCTGTGGGTGATTTCTTCAGCTGTAAAGGTGGGAAGTTATTAATAATTACAGACGCTTTATGTCTAGCTCTCTTTCTGTCAGTTTTCATTTCTTGATATGAAAATATTTTGATCTGCTTAAAACCTATTAATTATGTTAACCTTAATATGAAATGAGTAGCTTATAACTTGAAAGACTGTGCCTTCAAAAAAATGGAAAGCTCTTAAAGTTCACAAACACTGCATGAGAGGTGTTAAGAGAACACATGGATCTGCTAATAACTGTATTTGAAATTCATTGCAAAAGAGTGTTTAAAAACCTCTTACATATGTATATTCTGACTTCCAAGGCTTTCTTCCTTTATACAGTAGCACAAAAATGACTCTCTTTAGAGGAGTTTGTGTTAAGCTTCACATTGCACACATTTTATATAAGATGCTGCTTTTGAATATTGATTTACCCACATGTGGCTAATACATTTGATATTACAGCTGAAAAAGGTTACTTCAAAGCTGTTGGCCACTTCCTTATAGAAATAGGATTGCATACATAGTTTAAAAGTTACTTGTGTTGGGAGGTGTGGAATTTGAGGATAAACCAGGGCAGGTCCCTTAGTAGACCATCTTGCCAATTCTTGTGCTACCCCAAGGAGCTGTTAGCCCCTTGGTTTGGCACAAGACACGCCCCAGAAAGGCCTTTATGAAGACAAGGACCCTTGCTTCAGGCAGCAAGAACTGATAAGAGCTCTTTGTTCCTCCAAGGGACCGTGTGGTCCAAGGGTAACCTTTTCCTCCGTACCTGTGCAATACACACTACAGCTGACACCCCCGTATATGCTAACCCAGATTATAGCGTACCTGCTATACACATGTGACTATAGCACTTCTCTCCACCCAAAATCATACTGCATGTCGCCTGAGGGTGGGAACCCCCTAGTTTTGGGGGTAAAAGAAGGGGAGAGAAGAGCTGAAGTCAGTAGGAAAAAAGGGAGAGAAGGACCTCAAGGAGAAGAACAAAAAAGACAGAGGACCAGTCCATGGCTGTCTTCTCTTCCTCCCCCCAGGGTGGGACACTTCCCTGCGGAAGAACTGCACCTTTCACCTCTGGGTGGAAGTATCTCTGTTGTATTATCTTCTCTACTGGTGCTTTTGCACTATGTGAATTTATCACTGTCGATTTTGAATTTGTTATGTATCTGTCGCTGTAATAAATTCCCTTTCCTTTACAGCGTTCGTGCATCTGTTTCAGTGCAAGTCTTTGTGAGACTGAAACAAGAACATTGACTCTGACAGGTGGCTACACACACACATGATCCTTTAGTTATAAACCGTTGACAAATCTGGGACTAGGATTGGATCCAGCTGCACCCAGACTCTTCTCTGAGAAGGAATTTAGAAAGCAAGGGAGACCAGTCCAAACCTTGTAATTTACCGGGAGGGCTTTCCCCAGCCACTTCACAGGCTCCTCTTACCTTTTTTACCTCTTAACCCTCTTTACTCCCCCTGCTTCCCCCCTATTCTCGTGACAGGGCAATACAGAGATAAGTGAAGTCTATGAGAAATCAAAAATTATGTCAGATTATTGTTTTTGCTGATGTTGACAATATAATATCCAGATGCATTGATTTCTTGATGTCTTAACTTTTAACAGATCTTTTATTGTTTGGGATTTTGCATGGGTATTGTTTTATGCTACGCTTTTCTCTGAGAACAGAGATACTGGAGCCAAGATGCTGGTGAGATTGTATGGGCAAAAAGAAGCCTTAATTACAGAAAGAAGCCTTAAATAGAATCAGAATGGTTTGGATTGGAAGAGACATTTAAAGGTCATCTAGTCCAACCCTCCTGCAATGAGCAGGAACATCTTCAACTCGATGAGGTTACTCAGAGCCCCGTCCAACCTGGCCTTGAATGTTTCCAGGGACTGGACATCTACCACCTCTCTGGGCAACCTTTTCCAGTGTTTCACCATCCTCCTCATAAAACATTTCTCCCTTATATCAACTCTGAATCTACCCTCTTTTGGTTTAAGACCATTATGCCTTGTCCTGTCACTACAGGACCTGCTATAAAGTCTATCCCTATCTTTCTTACAAGCCCCTTTAAAGTATTGAAAGGCCACAGTAAGGTCTCCCCAGAGCCTTCCCTAGTGAAGGAGCTCCTATATATACTTTCAAACAACAGAGGAAAGCAATTCTGGAAATTGAGAAAGTGGAGTTCCCTAGTAGTAGAGGTCATTTATTTTTTTTCCCATAAGTTATATTAGATTTTCTGAAAAGCAGATGTGTATAAACTTTGGCATATGTCACTATATGGTTGATAGTTGAATAAGGATGTTTTGGGAAAAAAAAAGACTGAATTAGACAGGAAATTAAGAACTTCCCTAACTATGAACTATGTACCCATGATGTTGGATTACTGTATGAGTTATCTCTCAAAAATAACTGTTTATGCCAAAAATAGTTTTAGCTTATTCCCACACTGGAAAATGTTGCTGTAAATTTTAAGGTTGAATGTCTGCTTTAATGGAGTCCAGTTAATGTCAGAAAAACAATTTTATTGTGTAGTTTTGTTGTTGTAATGCTCTGTTCCATTAAGAAAAGTCTTTTAGAGATGATTTAAGGAATCCAGGAAGCATCCCAGTGCTTGCAGAATTTCTTCAAATGCACTAGAATCCTAATCCCTTAAGATAATAAACTTGCACAGACTTTAAAGCAAAGTCAACCTTTCTAAATGACAAAATGCTTAGTGCGCAGCTAGCAAATCACACTGATGCTCAAGTCGTAATTAATTGTGTATGGCTTTAAGGAGACCTTGTATTCCCTTTTAGAATTTTATCAAACTGTTTTGATCTTGTTCCTTCTAAACACGTTTTCTAAGTGTATTTGTTCATTCTGTATCTTAATGTTTGTGTGAATGATGTACTGGGATTTTCCAATCTTGCATTAGAATACTTCACTATATTGTTTATTTTTCTAATCTACTTTAAATTGCACAAAAGGACTTCTGTGTAGACATAATTATATTACTCTTTAAAAAACCAAATACTAAAAAGGTAAGAAATGCAATATATGAGGTTATCCCTGTGGCTTAAATGCTTCTCCTTCCCAAATGACATGTAATAGTAATGTTTGTTACCCATCTTAAGTCTGTGTTGAATTCCCATATCCCACCCTTCTTGGCCTAGACACTTTCCCAGTCTCGTTTCTAGTTCTCTTTATCTGCTTGCCCTGTATGTATCCTAGTTTCTCTTTCAGACTGTCAGCTCGGCTGTTAAGAGATGAGGAGAGGCCGTTCCCTTGTTCCAGCTTGGGTGTTTGGAGCTAAAGCTATAGTTCCAGGAAAAATCCAGCCCGGCCTGGAGCAGGAGCACGTTCATTGGAAAAATTAGCTGCTTAAAGTGTCTATTGAACACATGCCAAGAGCTTACAACTTTGCCAAATTTGGCCAACTTTTCACAGACAAAAGAGACGTTGCTGTGTGGAGTATCAAGGTCTTTGTCTAATGCACTGTCCCAGTGTTTGCTTTCAGTGCAGATACACCTGCGGCTGGCTGGCATTTTCTGTTGAAATTAATTTTAGAAAGTTATCTGAGGCAAATACCCAGTACAGGACATTCTACCCAAATAGTTACGATTCGGCAAAGGTAGAAGCAGCTGCGGATTAATTGTTACAGAATGTGTAGGATTGGGCACTCCTGATGTGTAGGCTTTATTACCGACCTCACTTTGTATCGGTGTGCAGCCTGGTTTTCAACACGGAAGGCCAAATTCTGTTTTCTGAATATCAGCAGTTCCAGTGACTTACATGGGATTATGGAAAGTGTAAATCAGCATAGAATTTAGCCCCTGCATTTAAAAGCCTCACTAAGGCTACTGAATCTTCATTTTTCTGAGCTTTTTGTTCTGGTGCTGCTGATTGTCTGCCATGACACTGAAACTAAAGCATCCCATCTGTTTGCCACATTAACCAGCTTTACTCAATTATTAAGCTATCACCTTGCATTTGGTGTGCAATATATTGGATTTTTAAGTATTTTTTGAGGAGAGAAAAATGGCAAAGAGCAAGAAGCAGTAGTTTGCTTAAGGCACTAACTGCAAGTTAATCTTTTATATTGTTGTTTTATATTGTCTTTTTCTGGTTCTTGTTGGTTTTGGGGGCTGTTTGGGATTTTTTTGACCTGGTATCTATTTATAACTGACTGAAGCACTTTTGCAGGTGGTGTTTTTTTGCATGCTAATCCTGCAGAGAAACATTGTGTCCAACAAAGTATGCTGGGTCAGCAAAACCAAGAAACTTGTGCTGGAAAGACAGTATCCACAGGTATTTAGTGTGTATGGAGATTTGGCAAAATGAATGATTAACTATCATTGACAGAAATAAATCTAGTATTGTCTGTTAGAAAGTTGTACAGTTGTTTCTTTCCCATAGAACAGATTTTCTTCCTCTCAAAGTCAGCAAAAGACTGCAATGTAAACATACATTTAATAAAATACTTCATTAATCTTTTTCATCTGTATTCTGCCTTTCCCTTTGAAACAAGGTTATCTTTTTTGTTGTGTTTTTATTCTGTCATTTTTCCAGTTGTACATTAAATACATACCTACACGAGTGAGGTGGTCTTACAAGGATTATTTAAAAAGATTAACACTATTATACAATGGTTTCTGGCATTTTTGTGGTTTATTTTAATGTTCAAAATAGACCAGATTAGTGGGGAAAGTGAAATTTCTTCTGATGCTTTGTGCACTGTCTGAGTTTGCTAATGTTACATGTTACATAGAGAACAAGCTGAAGGAGGTTTGTGTCAAGACCAGACTTGAATGACTTAGGAAGGAAAGAGAGCTATGAATGAACAGCAGCCCCATGGAAGACTTTTCATTCTTCCAGAGGACTCTTTCCATCATGGCTGTATCAGAGACTTTGATGCATTATTGATTTATTCTTTTTATTGGTGTATCACTGTCCTGTTCTATACAATTTTAAGGTTATTTAGAACTGGTGAAAGCTTATGACATCCTGGAAGTTTCTGAGTGATTTGATACTTGCAGGTACTAGTATGGTAACCATTAATCTTTTAACAGAGACTTTTGAAGTAAATTGATTTAATTGCATTTGATTTAACCTTGTGCTTAATTATTTAAAAGTGTCTACCTGTTGCCCCAGCTCCATGTCTATCTGAAAGACTGAGAACACAGCAGCTAAAAATGAGCTTCATGTTATTCAGATATTAAATCTAATGTTTTCATTAATTTCCTTTATTCTTGATGAAAATTTTAGAGAAAGTATAAAAATTGTTGCCTTCCAGTGAAGGATTTGCAGACTGACTTGTAAAAAGAATGTTGTCTAAAGCAAGGGCCATCCTCAAAACCGCCACTGCAGAGCCTTCCCTTCAGGGCTTTATCCCATGATACTCTACCAGTCACATCCCTGAAGAGGCCAAAGTCTTCTCTCCTAAAGTCCAGAGTAGCGAGCTTGCTGTGTGCTCTCCTCACTGCCTGAAGGATCTTGAACTCCACTATCTCATGGTCATCGCAGCCAAGGCAGCCCTTGAGCTTCACATTCCCTACCAGCCCCTCCTTGTTGGTGAGAACAAGATCCAGCATAGCATCTCTCCTCTTCGGCTCCTCTATCACTTGGAGAAGGAGGTTATCAGTTCATTCCAGGAAGCTCCTGGATTGCCTATGCCCTGCTCTGTTGTCCCTCCAACACATATTGAGGTGGTTGAAGTCCCCCATGAGGACCAGGGCTTACGGATGTCAGGCTACTCCTATCTGTGAAGGGCCTCAGCCACTCAGTCTTCCTGGTCGGGTGGCCTGTAGCAGACACCCACTGTATTGTTCTCTGCCTTTAATCCTGACCCATAAGCTCTCAATCAGCTCCTCATCCATCCTCAGGTGAAGCTCCATGCACTCCAGCTGGTCGTAGACATAGAGGGTGACACCCCCTCCTCATCTCCCCTGCCTGTCCTTCCTAAAAAGCCTGTAACCTTCCATTTCAACACCCTAGTCATAGGAGTCATCCCACCACGTCTTCATTATGTGAAGAAGATCATAGACCTGCAGATATGTGTGCATCTCTAGCTCCTGTTTATTTCCCATGCTGCATGCTTTTGCATAGAAGCATTTCAGTTGGGCTCTCAATGAAGCTGAGACTTAACTGGCCAGAGTGGCTGGAATTCCCTTGTGGTATTTCACTAGTGCTTCCTTGTTGGCTCCTATTATCTACTACCTCCTATTCTATCTACCTTACCTCCTATTAGGAATGAAGGCTTTTTCTCAGGTCATAACTGACAAGTCAAATTGAGTCCTTTGAATCAGAGGCAGAAATAATTTGGTATATGGTATGGAATAGACGTGGAATGTGTCTAAAAGATGTTTAGTATAGTTTAATAGTGGCCTTCTGGTACAGTGACAGCCAGAGCATATTCATGTCCTTCAGAGTCAGGGTAGCAAAAATATGAATTACTGTAGTGAGCGCTGTGTGGAAAGGAAGTGGTTCAAACTTTTTGCCAAGCATAAATGGGAAAAATAGTTTTATTCACTGAAGAGAAAGAGATGGGGACACCTTTGGTCTGCAAGTTAACTTGATTGCTTTTTTGTGATCCAGTAGTCTTCCACCAGTTCTTCCAATTAGCTTTTCCTGTCCATGAGTAAAATCTCAACCAAGTCTGCAGGATCATCAGACTGCTAGTCTGCATTTAGCCCATCTCTATATTTAGACACTGGCTAAGCTGCTTAACTACCGCAGCTGTGTTGGATGAGAGGGAAATAGAGAGTTGAGTATTTTTTGCTTACCAGAGGCACTGCAACGAATATTTCTGCACTAAACTGTCTAATGTAAAGTTGGCCAAAAAGCCCCACAGTGGTACTGAAGGCTGATACCGAACATGGGGTGCCTGGAAGATGTATTTATGATAAAATTATACCAGCTAGAAAAAGAGCTTTTGTATAAAAGTCCCTTCTCAAACAGGTACATCCACGCTTAGCATTGCATTAACTGAATAAGAAGAATGTTGATCTAAACAGGCGTTGTTTCAAAGAGCGTTTTGTGGTCGATATCCATTAAGGTCTTGGCTTCCAGAATGATACTTTCTTGTGCTGAGGAAATATGTAGAGAGACTTTATTTAAATAAATTTAGGCAGTAAAATCACTTTTGTAATAGGCAAGTCAATGTGCTTCTTTTTAAAGCTAGTGTAATGCACTATTTCTACAAATACTTTCTCCTAACCTCAAATTAGCCATTCTTTTGTGGTGCTTTGGCTGCCATTTTTGCACTTCTGCAGAGCTGGGATGTCCACAGCAAAACTTCCATCTTTTCCTGAACTTGCGTATTTGCTACCATCAATTGGTGAGCGGGGTGCCTTGTGACTTGGAGTGTAAAGCAGCACAGGTAGTGGTGTGCTGAAGTGCTGGCTTTCCTAAGAAGTTTATGCAAATCAGTGAATGAGATTTTGAAATAAAAAGGGAGAGATGCAAGCCAAATGTGAAGAGAGAATGGAAACTGCTTCGTGTCAAATATGGTGGCAAGCTGAATAACTGCTGATTTCGAAAAAGTCTTTAGTGTCAGTATATGGCAAGCATGATCTGGAAAATAAGAGCAGACTCTGTTCCCTAAAAGAACAGATGACAAATGCTCTGTCATCTACTGTATTTAAGCCGTACGATTTGACCTGTAACTAGCATTGAAGTTCAGAGCTAGTTTGATTAACGATTACAATGTTTTACGTAATTTTATTGTATTTCTCAAGCTCTTAAAAGTGTTTCCTCAAAAGCAGCAAAAAGAAGATACCCTGTAGGAAAATAAATAATATTAGTATTGTTAGCAATCTTAGCAGTTGAAAATATAAAGATTTCTATATATTTAGTGATTGTAGATTGGCAAAAATGGAGTTTCTTAGTGAGAAATAGTACATGATCCCGGCTTTTGGGGAATAGAAAGGGCTGTAGGGAAACAGATTTTTTAAAGTTACCATGTTTCTGCTTTTTCCATGTGGCACGAACTTGTGGGCCTGGACTTATCCCTATGAGTAGTGATCTCCCTTTATTTTTGGGCAGGATTTCCATATGCTGTCCACTCTGCACAGAATATCTAGAAATTCTGACCATCAGACGTTGAGCAGAAAGGAAGTTATGGTGGTTCCCAGTAGTTTCACTTAATTGGTAGTTCAAGAAGGTCCATAATAGACTTGGAGTCTGATGCTGTTGATGGCAAATAAAAGGATCAGAGTTTTATGCCCTGCATAGTTGCTCTATGAACTTTCTGTAGGTCAAAGAGTTTTGAGAAGCATCAGACCTACTGCCTATGAACTGTACAGTTGGTATGTGACTGCTCAGTGAATCTAGCATGTCCTGAAGGCAATAGATTCACTGCACATGTGCTTAACATGGGTATACACGTATATCTGTCCAGGAGTTCTGGTCATGAAACATGGTAGCTCTGTAGCTTACAGTACATGTTGCAGAGTTTGTAACGGCTGAAAAGAACATCCAGAATTAAGATAAACATACTGGAGTTTCCAGTTTTGGTAGTGATTCACAGTTTCCTCTCTAAGTCCATAACCATGTATAAATGCATTTGTAATACAAGACTTTAAAATCACAAGGAATGGAAACTTCCCTATGGAATTACTTTATCTCAATATTTGAGGTCCCAGAATTTATTTTAACATATTCTATTCAAATGTGATTCATCTCTAAAATTTATTTTTTCTTACATTATTGCCTTCCAAATTGCCTTTCTTCTTGGGATCTTTGTAGTTGAATTTTCAATGATTGAGATTGTTGTGGAATTTTTTTTTCTTCAGAAAACCCATACCGGTTTTTGAGAACTGGAAGCATCAGTAGTTGAGAGTGGATAATGAGGCTGTTCCATGACATGGCAGTGGCACAATTATCTATGTAGCAAAACCTTTTTTTATAGAGCGTCTGAAAGATCAGTGTATACCTCTGCTGCTCAACACAGATTATACCTTACACATTTTTACCTTTTTCCTTTGATTTGTTTTGATTAATTATCCTCACATTCTTCTTTACTGAAAACATTTGCAACATTTACCAACACAAGAAGAAACAGGAAGGAACTGTAATATAACCTTGATAAATTGCATCTTTCCAGAAAATACTTGAATAACTTACTATGAAAGTTCTGTTGTGCATTAAAGGCACATAAGCAGTGTGTGTGATTGGGTATTTAACAATGGTACATCTTCACTCAAGTGTTCTTTGATTTTATTACATATTATTTGCATGTTTTATAGCAGTAATTTTTTAAAGACTTCATCAGGTAAGCTTTGGTCTGTATCTGATAAATGCCACAAATTTGAAGTGTTAAAGAAACTCTGAAAGATAGCATGACTCTGGTTGAGAGATATGAGCAGTGCAGGTCCTCAGAAAAGTTCTGCATCGTGGAATTTAAATCCTGTCCTTTTAGTTCTTCCAGCTGAATATTGCTAGTATGCTAGTGCAGCTTTTCCAGGGCAGAAGAGGCTTGTAATCATATTTGTTCTGAAAGGCCACGTAGTTTCTAACCTAGAATGAAACATTTATTTCAAATTGGATTAAGATGGGGTTTTTTGCACATCTATATTCAAGCACATTGCTTCAGGGAGTTTTTGTGTTTTGTCCATGAATTTTTTTGCAATTCTTAATGGCAATTTAAATACCTAAATATTTTTAATAAGTTAGTGTGTAATAGTATCCTTTGTAAGCAGTTTTATTTTCAATGCAGTAATTTTTAAAAAATAAATACTATCTTTTATGTCTTTTTTATGTTATTATTACAGATAAACACAAATCCCCTTCGGATGCAATACAGAGTTTTCAGAAGAAAAGTCAGTTTAGGACCATTGCTCCAAAAATGGTACCAAAAATGTTAACATCTGGAGTGGTGTCTTGTCTTCAGTCACCTTTACCTGAACAAAATACATGTATTTCAGCTGCTAGTTCTAAACCACTGGTGGTACCAACTCAAAACTATGCTGTCATGCAGGTGGCTGGTCATGAGGGGACTTTTTCTCTGTTGGCCTTGCCATGTGTTGCGCCTGCCCTACCACAGCAAGTCCAGCAGTCAAATGTGTCCTCTTCTGAAAACCTGAAGCTGCCTATCCCTAGATACCAGTCTGTAAAAAATAAACTGCTGAGTGACAGAAAAACATCACAAATCTCTGTGTTGGGTGCATGTAACAAGATTCCTACCAAAGCATCAGTCTCATCACAGACTTCCCCCATGACTACCTTAACTGAAGACTGTCATGAAACCTGTTCTAGTTCAGATTCAGCTGAGCAAGTGATGCTAAGAGGCCGTGACTCAGCTGAAATTACAGTTGCCACATTAGTAAATAAAAGCAATCGTGTGGAATCTGCAACTCCTTTAGTCAACAAAACTGAAATTGCTAATGATAATGTTTCTGGACCATCTGTAGTTAAAGACTCTTTATCCAAGCCAGCAAGTACAACTGATCCTATGAAACCAAGTCGGCGCTCTGTGAAGAGAGCATCTGAAACCACAAGAGGGTCATTCATAATGTCTGAGAAACTAAAGGAAGAACCTGCGAATTCTGCAGATTCTGTTGCTGTCCTGTCACCAGCAGCTTTTGGCAGTACAATACAGATGACTCCATCAGCACCAAAAGGAAAACTTCCTATTTTGCCTTACTCAAGGATAAAAAATTCAGTGTTCTGTAAATCTAAGCAGAATACTAATGGTACAGATGTATCTGGTCCTTCACTAAGATCTGAATGTGAAAAGACATCAGCTTTGGCAAAACCCTTTCCTGTTCATACTAAAGCATCTGATAAGCGATTAGCTGCATCATTTACAGAAGTCCCCAAACAAACCACTCGAGAAAATACTTTCTCCCCATCCAATAAAGTGGATGTCACCAGTCTTAAAAAAATGAACGGTGCAGCCTCTAAAAGAAGAGGCAGGAAAAGAAGAGCCCCAGATGATTTACTGGCTTTTCAGACCAAGCGAAAGAAATGCATCGTTAATAAGTTTAGAGAAGGAAGAGAGAGGGTGAAAGCTGATCTTCAGCCACCTGAAGAGAAAAAAGCAGAGGCAGTGAAAAAATACCGCAGCATTAGACCAAAACCAGTGGTAGTTGTGCAGGCTTTTGCACCACTGACTTCTGCAGCCATAGTAGAGACACCATCCCCTGGCTGTTTAGACCAAGTTATTTTTTTAAATAGTTCACTTCCCAACAAATATTTAAGTTATAAGCACAGTGATGCTCCGTCAGCTAAATCAAGCGATTTAAGTAGAAATGCATGTTCAACCACACCTAAGCCATCGCATAAATGTCATGTTTGTAACCATATCTTCCAGTTTAAACACCATCTTCAGGACCACATGAACACACATACCAACAAACGTCCTTATAGCTGTCGGATTTGTCGGAAAGCGTATATTCACTCTGGAAGCTTGAGCACGCATATGAAACTTCATCACAACGAAGGCAAACCCAAAAAACTCGTGTGTTGTGAATTCTGTGCTAAAGTTTTTGGCCATGCAAAAGTGTATTTTGGTCACCTAAGAGAAGTGCACAGGGTTGTTATCAGCACAGAGCCCTCTACTAGTGAGCAACAGCTGCAAGATGCATTAAAGAAGAGAGGCACGAATATGAAAGAAGCAGAAGCGGTGGAGAGGTGAGTGTTTTCACTATAATTATCAAATGCAAATGAAAATGGGATTTCAGGTTGTCAGTGGAAGTTCATAAACATCACCATTATGAAAATTGTTGCCTTTTCCTCATCTTTTTTTCCCCTGAAGTGAGATTCCTAATGGTTTAAGTATTTTGTTAAGTAATCTAGTCAATCCATTAAACTATCCAGTATATTTTAGCTGATTTTCTGAATACAAATTTTTACTGACACTTGAATATCCAAAGTAATTTTGCATATAGTCTAGTAATACTCATTATGTTGCCAGCAGAGCTATTTTCATTGTTTGATTATTCATGACTAATGCTTTTTCTGTTAATCTGCATGGTCTTCTGTGTTATACCCATTATGGGTTTCCCCCAGAAGATAAGTGAACCAACTGCAACATGTGCAAAGCAATTCATATTTCAGTATTAGCTTGTAGCTTGTTTACCCTATTAAATATCATTATCCCATTTCCTTCTCTGGAGTGCTGTGAGCTAATTTGTCTTGTGCGTTGGTTACTGCTGCTCTTGTGATCATTTAGCCAAGAAGAAAAGTTAACATTTACCATATCAAGAGGGATAAAACATTCTTTCATCTCTGTATTGTGATTTTGAGGTGAAATTTCTTGACACAGTATAAATGCTGGATTTTTTTGTGTGTTCCACTGTGCATTTATTTTCATTGAAGTACACTTTAATAAGCTCAGGGCTTTAACCTGATGCCTCACTATGACACTAAAGTTCAGTTTTATGTTTTGCTTTGCGTAGCTCCACTCTCTGGGGTATCTGTTAGAAATTTTTTTAGTATTGAACATAAGAAACACCAGCGCTTTTCTTTCAGCCTCATTAGCCTTTGTACAATGAATCATTTAGTTTATCTGTTTTGTTGGGTGATATGCCTAAATGTGTATAAATACACAGTATTACCTGGTCTTTTCATCGACACTGTGAGAAGGTTTCTGTGGAGGTCTTTTGATGGGCTCAACTTAAACCAGGGACTTGCTAGCTCTGTGTGTATCTGTTTCCTTTATACTGTGCCCTAAATCAATGAGAGGGGCTGTCCGATTGTAAATTAGGTATTGAAACTTTTTTTTTAAACTATGTTAAAACTTTTAGGGGGAAAAAAAGAAAAAAAATACTTGGGAAAAAAAAAGAAACTTTGAAGTCTCAGAGCTTCCATCTTGGAGAAGGCGATGGGACAAGTGGTTTTGCCTTAAATTGACCTTGGATCACTCAGTGTAAACAAGTTAGTTTCTCTTAGTAGTACACTGCAAGTAGTATTAATTTTCATTTTTCTAGCACAGAGCTAGAAGTATTTGGATTGACCTCACTAAATCAGGAATCTAAAAAAATCATTATTAACCTTTTATTAGAAGGTTAGTGTTGTTAAAAGATTATTTCTACCAAGGCTAATTTTGGAGGCAATTGTTAAACTCAGCAGTGTTATATAGCATTTGGTTTTACTTGTTTCCTAATCAGCCTTATTATTATTTTATTTCTCTTTCTTCCCTGTTCCAAATAAATTAGATACTGTAGCAACAGTGCCTGTTTTTAATTAAAAGAACGTTTCATGAATGTCATCTCTTCTTGGAATTTAGAAGGACAGAAATGCCATCTCTATTCTGTGTGTGGCTAATACTGAAATAGTTCATATTTCCTTTTTTTTTCTTTTTTTAACAGGGGAAATAAGTGCAATTTTGAGGACCTATTCCATAACCCAGGAGAAGTGAAATTACAGATCAAATGTGGTCAATGCCAGTTTATTGCGCAGTCTTTTGGTGAAATGAAGTTTCACTTATTGTGCTCTCATGGAGAAGAGATCCAGGGAAGAGTAAAGGAAGGAGCTTTGCAAGGAAATAGAGGAGCTAAGGGGGAACTGATCAAACATGCAACCCACTTCTGGAAACAGCGTAACGAGAGAAGACATTTAGCAAAATGCAGTGCTCATGAGGAGGAGTTTTATACTCTTCCAAAACTGAAAAGACAGATACACTTTCACCATCATAATAATGTTGATATGTTGTCTAAAAGTGAACTGTCTCAGCCAGGAAGCGATGAAGCAGTCAAGGAGATGCAGAATGTAGGTTTTGGTACACCAAGCAAAAAAATAGAAATTTGGTCTAAAGCTGGCTATAACTGCATTTTATGCAAACAGTTATTTGGAAGAAAAGAGGATCTCTGTAATCACTGGCAGAGCCATCATAACTGTGAAGACCCTTCCACTTTATGGACTATTTTTAGTTTGTTATCAAAACAAGGAATTACTGAACTTTCCAGTAACGGTGAATGTTGAAGCTCAGTTCTAAAATGCTATGAAAATCTTCAGCTACCTTACCAAATTGTTTAGGCTTTTTTGCTATGTTGTTAAACTAACTCAAGAGTTGTATCACTTCAGAGGTTTGCTTGTTGGGTTTGTTTGGTTTTTTTTAAATTAAGCTAACCTTTATTTTGTTAAATAGAGAATGTATTTATCCAGTAGCATTCCAGATGGGTATATGCGAGCTGATTATGAAACACTACTTAAAATTCATGCTTAAGAAACCCAGCAGCATGCAAATACTCAATGCTAATGGTTGACATCATCAAGGAAAAAGATTTTCAAGTTACTGTACTATACACAAAAAAATAAATCGGTTTATATGAAGTTTTTATTGCAAATATATATTTCCATGCAGTTCTCTGAGTCATTTGTATGTGCATACATGCAGCCAGCGTTCAAGAGCTTTATAATCTATAATTTAAGAGCTTTTAATTCTTGTTTTCTTGATTTCAGTGTCTTCAACCATGTTCGTTGCTTGCAGGTTTGTTATTGGCAGGTCTTTTAGATGTTATATTCTGTCCTGGTAATGGCAAGGATCTTGGCATTTTTAAAGTGAAAAATCTACATGTATGTTTTTGCCTGTAGCTCTTTGGGTTGAAGACAAGTTAGTTGCCACCTATGAAGATGGAACCCTCAAAACTTGACTGCTTTATGAAAAAAGTAAAGTTTGTTTTAAAAATAGTTATCTGATTGGTTACTTATGGAAAGTCTTACAGTAATTCTGCAATAGACTGCATGCTTCACAGTGAGCTTTTAGAATGTTCCTTGCACCTCCTGTGACACCAGCACTACTGCTGCCCACACCGTTAGCACTCTGCCTTTACACTCTTGGTATATAGCTTTTGTACCTCTGCAGTTGACACAGTCTGTGGCTTTAAAGGGAAATGGTTCCTTCATTTCTAAGTCTGTGAAACAGGTAATGAGATTTTTTCACTGGTGTTGCCAGATTTAGAGGGATTGGATGCAGCACCTTAACCATGATGGTAGAGCAGTAGATGTGGTTTATCTTGATTTCAGTAAGGCATTTGACACTGTCTCCCACAGCATCCTTGCAGCTAAACTGAGGAAGTGTGGTCTGGAGGATCGGGCAGTGAAGTGGATTGTGAACTGGTTGAAAGGAAGAAGTCAGAGTTGTGGTCAATGGGATGGAATCTGGTTGGAGGGCTGTGGCTAGTGGAGTCCCTCAGGGGTCGGTACTGGGACCGGTGTTGTTCAATATCTTCATCAACGACCTGGATGAGGGAACAGAGTGAACCCTCAGCAAGTTTGCTGATGGCACAAAGCTGGAAGGAGTGGCTGACACACCAGAAGGTTGTGCTGCCATTCAACGAGACCTGGATGGGTGGGGAGAAGCTTAATGAAATACAACAAGGGCAAGTGTGGAGTCTGCATCTGGGAAGGAACAACCCCATGGATCAGTACAGGTTGGGGGCTGACCTGCTGGAGAGCAGAGAAGGGGAAAGGGAC
>VZRW01007599.1:487222-538623 GCA_013398125.1 Aegotheles bennettii | reverse complement strand
ATGATTAAGGGAGTGGAACATCTCCCTTATGAGGAAAGGCTGAGGGAACTGGGTCTCTTTAGCTTGGAGAGGAGACTGAGGAGTGACCTCATTAATGTTTATAAATATGTAAAGGGTGAGGGTCAGGAGGATGGAGACAGGCTCTTCTCAGTGATATCCAGTGATAGGACAAAGGGGAATAGGTGCAAGTTGGAGCATAGGAGGTTCCGGGTGAACATAAGGAAAAACTTTTTCACTGTGAGAGTGACAGAGCACTGGGACAGGCTGCCCAGAGAGGTGGTAGAGTCTCATTTTCTGGATGCATTCCTGTGTGACCTGCTCTAGGTGGTCCTGCTCTGGCAGGGGGGTTGGACTAGATGATCTTTCAAGGTCCCTTCCAACTCCTAACATTCTGTGATTCTTCCAGTGTCAGGAGATAGTAACCGTTGCCTTACCAGGCAGCCTGCAATGCAGTAGTGCATGCTGTGTCCCCTGCTATGGAGCAGGCACACTAAGTGACCACTGCAGCACATCTCCAAGGGGGCGAGTCAGTAAGATGCAGTTCTGGAGCTCAGTTTTGATGAAAATCATTGAACCATTAAATCTAGTTTGAAATTGGTGTTTAAACTGCTGTTACTTAAAGCCTTATGGACCTCTGAGTTACTTTGGGAGCAATAATGGAGGCAGCATAAGAAGTCACTACATCAATGTTCAACAGAGTCGGAGCACATAAGAGGGCAAACTGAAAGATACACCAGTACTGTCTCTACAGCACTACTCTATCCATTTCTTCTTGTGGTCAGACTATAATTGAGGGGTTGCAATGATGAAGGAGTCACTCCTCAAATCTGGGTGGCTTCTCACTGTTTTGCAAAAATTGAGGTGATGAGAGCATGAGAAAAGATCTAAAAATGTTGGGTTTTCTAAGTGAGATTGGATTCCAGAAGATGTTGCAATATTTTGTGTGTTTGTTTTGTTTTTAAACAGTAAAGGCAGTTTTGATGAGCTAATAGTTTTGAATGTAGTTTCTTGTTGTACGGTGCATTGCCCTGGAGTTGAACTGTAATACTGGAGCCAAGAAAAATAAAAGACAGGAGAGCACTCACAGAACTGTACAGGTGCCTGGTAAGGTGGAAGAATCCCTGTGGATTTTCAAAACATCCTTCCTACTATTTGTTGCTATAAATACATATTTGTGGTTATTTCTTTGCTTTTGTATATTACTTTTGTATGCTGAGCTACTTTAAAAATACTACTTGTTCTCACTCTTGAGTATGGCACACCCATATTTTAATGCATGCAATATATTCACATTTGTTTTCGCTGGGTAGGTGAAGGAGAACGTGTGGCATGTTTGGAAAGGAGTGCCTGATTTTAAAGTCAGTGTTTCATACCAAACTGAAACCATTTAACTTAGTAGAGTGTGTTCACATTTTGAAGTAGTGTGTTGTGTGCCCCCCCCCCCATCTAAATCTAAATTTAACTTTCAAAATCAAACAGTCCCTCCTTCACATAGTTATAATACATCAAAGGTAAGTTAGTTCCCAAGATAAAGCATGCATTTTAAGAGTCAGGAAAAGGAAAACCCCATTAAAAAGGTTCAATCACATTCATTATTTAGAATGGACGTTAAATCACGTTTCCTGCAACATAACCCATTGCCTTGGTGTAGTTTGAAACGAATGCAGCTCTGACACAGAGTCCCTCCTGTTCAGGAACAGCACCGATGATGGCAGAATTGTCCTTCAAAAACATTTTCAAAAAAGTATTTGTTAAAAATGGTGGTGCATCAGGGCCAGTGATGTAGATGAGTTGCTTGGTGGTGGCTATTAGGCAAGAAGTCACTCCCTTTCATTTTGTGTCAAAGGGAGGGAGTTGCAATGATTATGGCAGAAGGGAGGTTTGGGACGAGGGAGTGGGTTGCATTTTTTTTTTAATGGAAATTTTTGTGTACAGTCCTTTCATCATTTTTTTTTTACTTCTTTCTCTAGTCCAGGCCAAATGGTTAAAGGGATCTCAGCTTTCAGGAATTTGAAGCCTGAAAACATGTTTTAAAGTATGGTTCTAAGCCACTTCTCAGTGTCCTCGTAAATGTTTAAAATTAGAAGCCTTTTTTCCTGAGCCTGAAAGCATTCTTATGTTTCAGGCTGTTATGATTATGGTAGATTATGAAAGGTTGGGATTTTTGAAAATAGCTTTATATAAAATACAAATGTGTCCTTTGTTCAGAATGTATTTGTTTTGCATTTGTGCTCATTTTGATAACATTTGGAGGTATAAAGTGAGCCTTATTTACAGCAACATTAAATAGTGCGTGTTTGCTGTTCAGCAGAAGGGTTGTTATGAATACAGTTTGCTGTTTACCTTGAAGCTGGACAACTTAACATCTGGTTTTGCACATAAATTATATTTTTAAATTGTTAAAACGAATGTTACTGTTTTTGTAGCTGTAGTTTTGTTTCCCTCTGATTTTTCATTAAATCTCTGTTTCAGCTTCACGGTTCGACTTTAAAGCTGTTCTTCACATGGAAAGTTGTTCCTTCATGATCACACCATAAATAATCAAAACTGGAGGAATTCCATCGCTTCTCTGGCTTGCAGAGTATTGCCCTTCTCCAGCTACAGAGCTACAGTTTCCTATGGCTATGTCAAGTTGCTGGCAGTAAATGTTTTACTTCATTCATTTGTTAGACACTAGATCTCTGCTGTTTAGCTCCATCAGAGTTTCTGTCATACCTCATTAGATATTTATTTTATGTACTATTCACTGAGCTCTTTGGAGAAAGTGTCACAAGGAGGATGAACAGGTATTTAGGAGAGCAGATTTCAGTCCTAACTTAGTGCAGATGATTCTGATGTTTGAGAATCACCAGCTTATCTAGACTCAGCCATGTAGTATATTTTATTTCTACAACACTTCCACCTACATGCGCACCTATTTTGGAAAGAAGTGTGTACTTCAAATTCAGCTGTCAGTTATTATTATCAAACCTGTACAATGTAGGTTTGCGATTATTATGCATGAAGATTAAAATGCTATTAACTATAGTAGGTTTACTTGTCACATTCCTTATAGCTCTAAAAAATGAAAATCTCTGCGTGCTGAGTATGACACAGAAAAAATCTGGTCTCATGAAGAAAATTCGGGTGGCTTAAAGGTTGTCCTCATTTCAGTGTGTGCTTTTACAGCTAATCTGTCACATTGTAGGATTTTCTCAATTTTTATTAAATTGCCGTAATTTTTCTTGGTTAGGAATACTGAAGAAGACCTGAGCCTGCAAGCAAGTTTCAGGAAAAAATGTGTTTACTTCTTTTCTCTGTACAGGCAGACATGTCTGTGAAATCAAAATAGTCCAGGTGGCCTTACATATACATGCATGATGTGGGGCAACATGCAAAGTTTGTACTGAGGTATATGGCTTTATGTGGCTGACTGCTCTGCAGTTCCAAGGTAGAAACTGCAAATTTCAGTGTAAAAATAAATTGGTTTTCAGATTTGAGTGAATTTCTAACACCTTATTGACAAACCTTCAAGAAATCCTAAAAGATAACAGTAGTGTACTTCTTTACTTATGCTTTGTTTGACAATTTTGTTGCAGTAGTAGTACTGGTAGTGTTCTAAAATATAATAGGTCTGGTGCTGTTGAATACAAAGGAAGCTTCTCCCTTTCTCTTTTTCTTTTTTTTTTGCATTTTATTGACTTTTCTGTGTAAGCATTAGGAATTATGGAATAATTTATTGTTTCTGCTTCTAACAAATACAGGTACATTATTGTGAGGTTGTTTTGCATAAATTTCCAATTTAATCTAGAATAACAGATGACATCAGTGAAAAGAAAGTTCTGTTGGAAAGAGATATGTAAGCAAACTGGCTTTCATATGTGGATTTCTCTGCACTGCTGCAGGTGAAACAGATGATAGGACTTGTACTGGTAGGTAGAAACAGTTTGTTCTTATCCAGAGTGACTTAGATTGGTGAACTGAAGATTAAAATATGTCTATACCTTCTCTTTGACTTGAATTTTGTTAAATGTTTCAACTGTTGTGCTAGTCCAGATCATGGTCCAAGGCATGTAGATACTCTAACACTTTATGGGGGACTTGCAGCATAGTTCAGTGGAGGAAAAGGAAGAAATACACAAAGGAAGTAGTGATGATGAAGGTTTGCACAACGTATTGAATATAATGTCAGTTTTCAGTATGACTAGCCTTTGAAGGTCTGTATACGTGGAAGGGTCCTGTAGCCTTAGTCTGAACTTCTCCCTTCCACCCGCTATGCTTACATGGATCTGGAGTACTTGAGGTACGTCAGTCTGGAGCATCCCTGGCTTCCGTGGGCGCCAGGTCTTCCAAATGGCATAACTGACTGTCAAAGTCCTCTTCCGTTGGTGGCCGTGTTACATGCTTGTAGTTAGGTGAGCCACGTGCTGGCTGCTGAGACAAGACCTGAAATGCAATCTTCCAGTTTTCTGAGGAAAGTTTCTTTTAGCTTTAGTCCATAAAAATGAAATCAAATTCTGCATCAGTACTTAGTAAAATAGGAAAATGGCTCACTCAGTTTCCTGCTGATACAACACTGATAAGTAGTAGGAAAAAAAGTGAACGGTTGCTATAAGAAAAAGAAGCTACTAAATGTGATTTGGGATCTTTATGTGCTGTTGGAAAAGACTACAATGTCCCATCACCAGGTTTGAATCACAGACTAGAATCAGGGATGTTCCATAGCAGCGTGTCATGCAGATCTGGTAGTGTAAATTCAGAGACACCGTGACTGAGATTTTTCTTTTCCCTCCTTTCTCTTTTCCTTTCTCTTTTTGCTTTTTTTGCTTCTGCTTTTTCTATTTCTATTTTCGTAGCCACCCTACCTTTTTAGCATCTTCTGTGAGCTGTTTTGGCTGAACACAATTTATAAATGTCTGATTCAACAAAGTCAGCATCGTGTGTGGCGTCTTTGCTACTAGCCAAAAGCGTGGCATCGAGTAGTTGTGAATGCTATTTTGTGAAGTGTTTCATGAAAACATTGGTTGCAGGGGACCCTGGAGGTCAGCCGGGCCAGCCTCCCACCCAAAGCAGGGTTTAGCACCAGCCCGGGAGCAGAGCAACACTTGGCTTTTTGGAAACCATTTCTGTTGCTGTTAACAGTGGTCCATCTCCGGTGGTGGAGTCGCAAGCATAAGCAGGGCTTCAGTGTGGTAGCTCATACTTGAAGGATTGTCATAGGTGATTTTGTGACATTTGTAAAGAAGCACAAAGCTTGGGACAAGAAAATCCCCCCCAAACCAAATAAAGTTAGGGTTTCAGCTGCTGATCTTTCAGTAGCAAGAACTTTTTGCACACAGCCCTGTCGTTTTTGTTGTAGGCCGTGGCCAAGCCTCTCATCTACCTGCGTGAAGCAGCTTACTTTGACTACTCGGGTTTTTCTGGGACTTCAGGCTCTGTGCCTTTCACATGCAATTAATATACTACTTTTTTCTACACTTGATTTAGGGCAAAAATAAAGCATTTTATTTCCTCTATGCTAAGTAATTTTGTGCAGCTTCAGGTTTAATCTGACTTTTGAACACGATCAAGGATATCAATACACCTTCCTATTGCTAAAAGCAGTAACTGACACTGTGAGGGAGGAAAGCAATAAATATCCCTGTGACCATACCTTTGAAGCAATGCAGTTGCTTTCCATTGGGAATTAAATTTCTTCATGTTTTTAGTTAAAAGCTTTTATTAATTTTAACTGAAGTAAATACACTGCTATACTCTGCTATTCAAATAAATCCTTTTTCAGCTCTGAGTCCTTGGAGTTTGAATTCTGTCCAGCCATTTTCTGCTATATGCCAATTCCTTGCTAAGTGCAAACCTGACACTCTTGCCAATAAATCCACCTCCATGCCATTTAAAGTCATCTGCCGTCTTTTCTCTGGAGCTAATCAAAGTTTACGAGAAGGTGTTTTTTAAAGGGACCCGGCTCTAAAATTCAGGCCATTGAAATTGTGCAGGATAATTAAAAGCAATTGCAGTGAACTATAAAATAGAGAATTGGTACAGATTGTTTGAAAGCTCACTCATTTTTATTCTATTTTGTGAATAATTGGAGAGGAAGTTTTCCAGGGAAGAATTTAGTTTTTTCTAATTCTCTCCTAATCCACCTTTTAGACTCTCCCGAGTACAGCACAGCAGAGCCCAGCCGTGCTTCGTAAGTCGATAGCATCCTGTTAAACTCAAAGCACCATTTTATTTTTACCTTGTAAGACAGCTGGGCTGATAAATGGATGGGATACCAGCACTCCAGGAGACAACCAGAATGTCTGCACAGGTTAATAGTCTCATGTCTTTCAAGAGCAGCATTTCCAGTGTCTTTAGGCACGCATGCACGGTCACACACAAAATTATAAAAGGATTAAATCTATGGAGCATTTTTAACTTGTGTGTTAGTGTCGCACTGTACAGTGTATGCCAGTTATTTTCTTTTATTAAAATCCAGTATCACTGTGATTATTTTATTGCTTATATACCCATGGCTGATCCGAATCCTGAAATACACACTGGCCACCTGAGTTCTTCCAGGAAATCGGATTAATTGTTGAATTGTTGGAATTTCTTTTTTAAAACATGCTACTCTTGCTGGTTAACACGCATGTAGGGTTTAAACGATATTTCTGAGTGTGATTTATTGGTCTAGCAGAAAAGTCTGTTGCTAAACCTTTCCACTGGGATTTGCTTACATTAGGAAGCAATGCAGGTGGCAGTCTATTTCAACACGGAATGGATTTTTTCCCCCTTTCTTTCTGATAAATGAAGTGCTTATGTAAGGTGAGAGATTGAAAAAAAAATGAGAAGCCTGAAGCCCTTAGAGGATCCACCTGAAAGCTAAACACATGGGCAGAGAAACGTGGGGCAAATCTGATGCAGTTTCTGTACCTGCTTGCCTCAGGTGTGATGGGAGCCTCCCAACCACGGCTCAGCCAGCCATCCTGGGGACGCTGCACCACAAAGGCTCCTCCTTGCAGCCAAGAGTTCGCATTTAGAAACATTCAGCATCACGTGCAGCACAAGAGGGCATTTTGACACCAAACTCATTTCATCCATCACTTGATAATAAATCATCCCCATATCCTCATGGTAGGCATCCATCATTCTTTTAGCTTTTTGTCTCATGTTTTCATTTTGTGCATAATAGATACGATCTGGGTTTGCATTAGTGCTCAACGAATTGTCTGTTCTGAAGCTTTATTGTGTGCGAGACCGCTCCCTTTGGCTACTGCTAATACATACTGTCTTCCTCCCAAATGATTCATTTGGTGTCCTTTAATGGCAAACATTTGATAGTTTTTACTGTCAAATATTATATGTAAATCTCCTACCAGTGTCATATTTTTAAATTATTGTAGTGCTTGATTAAATTAGCCCTTTTAAAAAGGATCCAGGTTCACTAATAGTGTTTCCTGCAATGCACATCTCTAGAGAAAACTGAGATCTGACTTTTATAGTCAGAACCAATTAGGCTCATCCTTTTTTCTTCCCCTCTTCTCTCCGCAGCGTTCAGATGAATTGCATTTTTCAGGCACAGTTCAAGCAGACTGTCAGGTCTCCAGGGCTCTCTGCCTCTTGGGCTCCACATTCCCACTGTCAGCTGTGAAAAATAATTCCCCTTTTGCAGTTGTGTCCAAGGAAAGTTAAGATGATAAATCCACAAGTTAGTTAGATTTAAGAAAGGGGAAGCGCCTTGTTTACTCAGCATGGAATAAGGTTCGGTTCTAGGAGATCCGGCTGCTGCGGGGCATGGGAAAGTTCTCAAGTTTAAAGCTTTCTGACTTACAAAGTTGTTAGGATTCATTCTCATTTAAAGAAAATTTAGGGGGTTGTTCTTAGTCAAAATCTTTCTGAAGTACCTAAAATGTGGCAGTGGTTTTGAAAAACACCAGGCTGAAAAAAAAAGGGGGGGGGAAGTGAACTGTAAACATTGTGTAGTGAAGCCCCCCAAAAAAATTCTGCAAGAAATCTCTGACATGTGCAGGCTACCTGAGTGTAAATAACTCCCTTCAGAGAAAATTTGTGATAGAGTAGACCTGCTGTTCAACTGCTTTGATGAAACTGCAGTATAACGAAGAAGAACTTCTGAACCAGAAGAAAATGATAAGTCTTTTAGCTTTGGAGGACTGAGAACAGAAGTTCTCCCTGAGGTAAAGGAGAGGTGCAGGTATGAAGTTTGTCACTTGGAATCATTGCTCCGTTCTCTGTACAGCATTTGTTTGCAATACTCTTTTCTTTGCCCAAATGCCATAGTAGTGCTTTGATGTGGAGAATAGGTGCTAGAACTTTAATCGCTGCTAAGTCAGCAAAGCGATTGAATCTTCAGTTTACAGTGACAGAAGTCTGAGTTTAAAAAAAAAAAAAAAAAAGAGACATTATAATGAAGCCTGAAGTCTCTTGCCATTCACCTTTTCACCTTCAAAATTTCCTGCCTCTCATTATATCAGTGTTAGATTTAACACACACCAGTATCAATTCAGCACAGCCATCCAGCATCCTTGCTCTGTACAGGCAAACCCCGTCAGTATTCTAATAAACCTTTAAATGTATCCAAATCCTTCTCAAGGCTTTCAGACAATACAGCAAATAGTGCTTTGCTCGCTGTCAAATTGAAGTGATTAGTTTATTTCTAAATGCCAAGCTTCTGAGAAATAAAGCAGCATGGTAAATGCAGCCGCCTTCCTTTTTTAACACGGTTTTAATAGCTTGCTGTACTAATGGCCAGGATTGTAATTGGGTAGGAGAACTTTGAGCTGCTCTCTATTTCAACTGTTGGAATATTAATATTATATATTGGAAACATTTTCCTAGACCACAAAAGGCTAATGTGTCTCTGGAGCGAAATTCATTCAGGAGGGGCCAGGGTCACCGTGCATCTCAGCTCGCCTGCTCCCAGGTAAGCCAAGCATGGAGCCAGGCGTGTCGAGTCCTGCACTCTGCAGTCCCCTGTCCCAGCCTGTGCATTCCCCCCATAACAGGGTGCTGGAGCTGCATGGGACTTAGTTGACTCTGCTGTTCAGCTGATGCCAGGTCACAGCATGGGCAGAGGACGTGGTGCTGCCTCCAGCCAGAGGACCCGCAGGAGGAGCTGCCTGTGGAGATAAGTGCTGAGCAGGTGCCCCGCAGGCATGTAGAGCAGATCCTGAAATGACTTGATTTTTGGGCACTTTGGGTTTTTCGGTGGCAGTTAATAATATTCTCATCGTAAGCCTCTGCAGGACTGACCCCTGTGATGTGGCATCTGTGACACCCAGCCCCTTCTGGCGTGTAGTGGTTGCCCATTAGCCAACAGCCGTGGCACTGGGCGAGCATATGTGAGCATATGGTGAAAAGGGAGAATTAATTTAAATTACAGAGCAGTGTATCTTATCTCTTCTAATTAATTCATGGGAAAATTGTGCATGCAACAAGAAAAATCCTGTTCCTTGTGCTGATTACAGCGATCCGAACAGATGAAGACTTCCCAGTACATGAACCTTACTCGGACTTCAATGAATGTCCTCACTGGTAGCTTATTATCTGACAAGTGTTAGTAATTGTGGATGAAGAGTGAAGTTCTGTCAAGAAGCCTGAACTGAGACAGAGGAAAACCAAGGAGTAGTTTTACTTGCGTAATTACAGAGGAAGAAGTTAATTGCTGCATGTAATTACAATACAAGTTAGAATAAATTAGTCTGAGCTCACCTACCAAATTGCAATTTGCAGAAGGCACTGAACTAGGGCAATAAAAGCTGGAGAGCAGTTGAAATTCAAACGTATTTCCAGAGCTGGGTTTTTGGTAAGAACGAAGGTAAATAAAGATAACTGAAAAGTTATATATTTTTTTATATATATCTGCCAAAGTCACCACAAGGGATTAAAAGGAAAGAGTATTTGGTTCCTCATTTCACAATGAATTCACTGGGGAGCTTTACCTCCCCTCCTGTTTGCTCTTTCACACATGGTCACATCCCTTGTGCAAAGACTCTGCACGGGTGTGCAGTGCAGAGGCCCCCCCAGCTCCTGCCAACTGCAGCAGTGGGTTTGGCCGCTTAAGCAGAATGCAGGAAAAATCCCTCCTCGTTTTCTTTACTATGGCCTGTACAAAAAATATCAGATAGTCTCTGGAAAGGATAGCAGTACCTAATGCTAAGTAGAAATTACTGATTGAAGAATGACTATGGATGGCCACAGAGTGGTTACTTTCTCATAGACTTAAAGAGTACATTGCTTTAGATTTTTCTCCCTCACACAATTTTTCTGCATGTAGCATTGGTTATTGATTGGAGTTTTATAGACGGTCTGGGAA
Organism: Aegotheles bennettii; assembly: GCA_013398125.1. Lineage (NCBI taxonomy): Eukaryota > Metazoa > Chordata > Aves > Caprimulgiformes > Aegothelidae > Aegotheles > Aegotheles bennettii. The sequence goes on along the minus strand of VZRW01007599.1, from coordinate 528,329 downwards.
AAGTAATTAAGAGAAGTGGGTCTGGAAGTATTTTCAGGGATTTCAAATAGAGAAAGATTGAAATATACTTGGAGAAATAGCCTTGAAAATGTAGTAGTAGGTTGGTTTTCAGGTGCGCTGAGACAAACAGTATTTTCTGTTGGCCTTCTAGCTGTATCCCCCTCCTGACTGCGTGCAGAAGTCCTTTCCAGCAAAAACCCTTTCAGTTGTTCAGTGTGTAAGAAACCTTAAAAATATACTAGAAATAAACAAACAAAAACCTGGGTGGTTTTTTACCAGGTGGTAAAGCTGAGCATCAGAGTTGACTGAAGTGTACCCATGGCCATGCAGTGGGATCTCTTTTCCTTTGGGGAGATGTGGCTGGGGAAAGAGAGAGGTACAAGCACATGGAGGCTGTGGCTGTTCCTTCAGCATTTCCCATCGCCACTGAGCTGCAGCCTTCCCAGGGAAGGTGTAACCACCACCGGCGTTGTTTGCAGGCTCCATCAGTGTCTGAATAAGAAAAACGTGACCGGCTGCTGGGAACAGAATACTTTTTATCACATAGAAAATGCTTTGCCAGTGAAATCTGATACAGGCTTCATGTTAAAATAATCGATGTAAAGTTCAGTTTGCTGCACTTCGATACTCCAGCACTCAAAGCGCTTTGGTTAATGAGTGGGAGCAGGGAGCACACAGCCCTCTCCTTTGACCTGGGGTGCTGGTGGCAGAGGGGAGAGGATACTGAAGATGGTGGCAGGTTGGGAAGAGCAGCCCATCGTTTCTGCTGCCGTGCTGTGAGGATGGCTCACAGACCCAGCCGAGCTTTGGAGGCAGTACAAGTGCTCACGTGGTTCTATTTTGTTGTCTCATTCTCTGCGTTACGTGTGAGTGTCCTGAGCTGGAGGTCGAGGAGTGACCGGCTCCCCCTGCAAACAGCCCTGGGACCTCTGCTGCTGCCAGGCAGGAGGGTTACAGCACCTCCCACAGGGCTGCAGGCAGTGTGCAAAAATAGGGCTGTTTCAGCACCTAGCAGAAGAAAGCCTGAGAAATCACGGGTGAGGCTCAGAGCAATAGGAATGAATTTCTTAGGTCATAAAGTTTGATCTCCTTCCTTACTGCCTCACTGCTCTGATAGCTCATAGTCATCTTGTGAGCTAATAGTCCTCCTCTTTCTCTATCAAAGCCAAATAGCAAATTGCCATGCTACAGTTCCACTTAGGTGTCTCCAGGTGTATGATGTGGAGTTGGTGCAGTCAAATTTCATCCATTTCTAATATTCCAGCCCACAAAGTCATCTAAGTCTCATACGTAATATTCCGTCACCCTTATAATACCAACTAACTCTGCCAAATCCACAGATTTAATTAGGATTCTCCTACCTGGTTAATAAAAAAACTTTAAATAAAATAACCTGAAATTCTGAGCCTTCAAAAATGGTGGTACCCATCTTTACCTGGTGGCTTTCACCTCAGCACAGCCCATGGTTGTCTTCCTCTTGGCCAGCTTCCGCCCATGCAAAAGTACTTGCTTGAATAACCTGTTTCTGTATGGTATCTCTTAACTGGGGTGCAGGTGGCTTAAACCCAGCACTCCACTGTGTGAAAGATTGCTCATCTTACTGGAGAATGGTAGGAGATTAGGTTGAGGATAGACAACTTTGGGGACTATATACAGACCTGCATATCTTTCATTATCTTTTGACTTCATGAATGTTTCCAAATCATAGTTCAATATTGAGGATGGGCTAAAATGGCTAAAATTGTTGAGATTGCTTGTTTTCTCCTCTTTATGGTGTATTTTTTGCTCACATATTGATGCTCTCTGTTTGATAGATGTTTTGCAGCGGAAGCAGGCTGGTCATTCACAGTTTCTACAAAACAAGATCTTTTTCAGGTTGGATTCCAATTTTCCAATTTTACATTCACATTCTCATTTAAATTCCTTTGCAAGGTCTACCCAGGTTTGTCTTCATCCCTACACCTTCTTACCTGTAAGAGTTAACTTAGCTTTGCTGATCAGTTTTGTTTTCAGTAACTCATTCAGTGCTGACTCCTGCTCCTATGACAGAACAAGGCATCTTCCTTACAGGCTTTTTCTCCTTGTTCTGGATGCTGGTTTTTAAATAGCATTTTGATGTTTATGGAGAGAAATGTCATGTTTGTCCCACCCTTGAGTTCTTCAGTTCAGCTGATGTCCTTAACCTGTTGCATGGATTTCTTAAATTAGATTAGAAATTAGAAATTGAAATTGAAAATCTGAATCAAATACTTACCCCTGTTGCTGTATTTTCTCTTTTAATTTAAAATAAATCAGATGATAAGGAAGTGGCATTGATGTCTTACCTAGATGGACATAGGCTATGACAATTTAGCTCAATTCCATAGTAGGTTTTGGCATATGGAGCGATATACGGCCAGAGTCAGCACGAAGTAGGTGTGGAGATCCCCACCGTGGGCAGGGAAACCGCAGAGCAGAAGGAAAACATTAAGTGTTCTGAAACAGTTGTGAGAGGCTCTGCAGAATTTATGGCCTTTTGGGGCCCGTGAGAGTTTTATGAGGCTGGAAGGTTTCTGGGGAGCACTTTTGTGTGGGCTTTTGCAGGTGGCTCCTTGAGATGATGCTTCTCCGTTTTCTGGAATCGCCTCCTTGCTGGAACTGGTGCTGCAGATGTGAAGGCAGGAGAAGGCACGTGAGTTATCTTTCTGGGTGGTGTGTCTGTGCTTCCCCTGAAAGGCTCCTCAGCTCTCTGAACAGCTAGTCACGTCTTTCTGGGGAAATGGGCAATTTTGCTGCAGAGCAGTGATTGTGTTCTTGGATCCTCTACATCACCAGGAGGATGGGCAGGCTCCTGGCGTGTAGCATCACTGTCAGTAATCAGTGAAGATCAATATACTGTTTTGGAAAACAATTGTTTGTAAAATGTCTGTGCAAGGTCAGAAGAAAAAAGAAGCCTTGGATTCAGGTCAGCCTTAACTGATCAAATCTATTCCTCCAGCTGATTTAATTTTTTAGTGAAAGTTCTTGCATCAATCCAGAAGATAGCGAGTGATGTGCTGTAAAAATTGTTATATATTTTCTCTTTGACTTTTCTTCAGAGGCCTATTAGATGTTTTCTGATAAACAGCTGTTATAATCCCCTCAAATAGCAACAACGTAATTTTAAGTGTTTTATTTAGTGTAACCTACAAAGATTGTAATGAGCCAGAAACATCTTCAGGAACAGTCGCCATGTCAGTGCCTGCTTTCCTGAGCTTATCTTTCTCTCCAGTCATTAGGATCCCACTGGGGCTATTGAGCACAAACTGGAAACGGGTGTCCTTGCCAATATTTCATATGCTTTTCATCCATTGACCACGAAGGCTCCATTTGCCCATCCGCCTTGACTCACTCTCTGGCTCTGGTGGGATGCTCTTGTTTGGGGTGGATTTTCCCATTATATTACATGAAGTGGCAAACTGCTGTTTGCCTTGGTGGCCACACTGGTGTTCTGCTGCCTTTCCTGTCTATATTTACAGCTTCTGGTTTGAATCCCATTTCTTACAGGTTTGGCTGGAAAGGAAAATGACAGAGGGAGGTCTCTGCCATGTGCTGATACGGCCATGTGGGGGTTCTCCAGTGCTTCCCAGGCTGGAGCATGTCCTACTGCATGTCCCACCTGCAAGCTGCATGCTGGTGAGGTGAGCTCAAGCATTTGCTCAGCTTCCAAAATATCCCTGCTGGGGTTGAGTCATGAGTATCGATTCTATTTCACCAAAGCCTTTACTTACACAACTGGTGCAAGTATCACAGAAAGATTATTGCAGAGGGGTGGATGAGGGTTGTTTAAAGTGGATTTCAGAAACAATATAAGAATTGATAATCTGGTTTTATGAACCACAAAACCAGGCAGCTAAAACTTGAACAAGGAGCTATTTGGTAATGGGTAGCATAACCTGCCCACCATATAAAGATATAATCCACCCCTGAAGAGGTTACTCTAGCTGTGTTTGAAGAGGTATACCTGAGTGTAGTTATTTCTCTTGGGTTTTGCTCTCCTATAGGGCTAGCAGCTGGAGAGCATGCTTTCTGATCATATTTTGATCTTATTTTTAATTCATTTCCCCTAGCTTAAAGTATTCATCAGCTGCTGTAACCTGTTGTTTCAGACAACTGCTAGATCCCAGCTGATGGAGTTTATTGATTTCTCACTCTCATGTTGCAAATCTTATTTCAAATTCATCACCTGCCAGCACTGTACTGGGAGCCTGACCTGAACTGCAGCGTCTTACGGATGAGAGAGCTCTCTCAGGGGCTTTCTTGTGCCACCAGCTGCAAAGCCCCCCTGCATCCCCTGCTGTGGAGAGCCCACCCTGATGCTCTGAGAGGTCTCAGAGCAAACCATGACCCCCTTCCATCCCGCAGCCCCGTGCATGGCTGTGCCTGGTGCCTCGGCACGCCAGCACTGGCTGTGCTGTGCTGCGTTGCACAGTGCAAGAGGGGAGACGAGGAGCTGTGCACAGCAGACGTCAGGCAGTGGCCTGGTGGCCCCAGCTCGGTGGGTGGCAAGCTCCTTGTCCCAGCCCACCTCCAGCCCCTCTCTCCTCACACACAACTTATGGTCCTGTCCTCTCCACTGCAACGGAAAGCCTGAAAACCTTAACCAGATGCAAGGTTGCACCTGAGTTTACAGACAGCCTGGAAGCAATAACTCTGGGGAGGTACACGCTGCTCCTTCCATCGTAATAAGATGTTAACGGGGGGAAAGCCCCGCTGCTCCATGTAGCCTTCTGTTAACACCACCACAGCAGCTGGGGAAGGGGGGGTCTGCTGGGTCGGTCTCAGCAATGCCCACCCGCACACATCCTCCCACGCCTGTGGCTCAGGGTCTCCAATCCACACCTCTCCTCCAACGTGGTCCTGCTCCCTGAGGCAGAGGGTGCTGGCTTGCCCCCTCCCCCTCCCCCCAGCTCAGGGTCCCCTGGGTCCCAGCGTCTCCAGGAAGGGCTGTGAGCAGTGGTTCATGGTGCTTTTCAGAGGGCCAGGGCTGCTGCTGAACAAAACATCTGTTTGCCATTGCTTTGGGTTGTTCATAGCGTTCTGATGCTCTCTTCTTCGTTTTGTTTTAAGGAGGCTGGTAATACTTCCATGTAGAATGCAACAGAAGTGCATCTTGCTCCTGGTTTATGTATGTCAGCTAAGGCTGCTTATTAATTTGTGGAGTTGACAGAGTGCACTCCCCTCTGATGCAAGGCCAGACATCGTTCCCAGCTCTCGCGTTGCTGGTTGCAAGCCCGACTGCACTACTCTCCCCCTTGCTTTCTATGGGAAAGGATGCTTGGGCAGAACCAAACTGGCCCTTCTTTGACTTGAAGTAAAATATCACATTATAACTTTGGCAGCCAGGCTACAATTTCTCATTATGCAGGATGAGATTAGAAGGAATAAAGCCAGCCAGTGCCCTCCTCTGCGGTGCTGTGTGCTGTGTGCCTTCCTGTCATGGGAAGTCCATACGTGTGGTGTGTGGTGTAAGGTAAGGGGAACAGAGAGGTGATGTGTTTTCTGCTGGGCAGCATTATCAGTTCTGATTGTGCTGGATTTTCAGCTAAGTGTGACTGTGAAGGATAATTACCATCATGTGTTACCTGAGATTACAGGGTTGCTTTCCAACTGATGACACTAGGAGAACCAAGCAGTTATTAATATTTAATCAGACTCTTGGATTAACAATTGGATAAATGAGGTGTGTAATTACACAATTATAGAAGACATTTCAGATAGGAACTGTGCTGTTAATAACAGTGAAGGTGAAAGCTGGTGAACATACACTGTTCAGTCCCATCAAGCACATCATTAAAAAAGATCTTCAGCACAAGAGCCTAACAGCATGTCCTACAAGATGGTAAACAAAGGTTTCAGCTGCTTTTGAGATAAAAATTCCTGCTTGGCCAAGGGCTTTCAATGTAAGAAAAATACCACACCAGATGTTTTGTTGATATGGCAAGATGTAATCAGGGGTGACTAGGGATCATTTAAATATGTACACAGAGTACACCATGCATTTATGGCCGTGCTTTATGTATAGTTACTCAGCAGTCAGGCAATTATTTTCCCTAGGTTATTATATTTTGGAGGAAACAGAGAGGTACCTTCTAATTCAGTGTAGTACTTACCTGCCCACTGGAACTTTTCTCTAAAATAAATGTTTGTCATATAGCACATGCAAGGTGTTGTTTGATTGCAAAATACTGGTCAGAATGAAAATGGAGATGCTGTCTATAATAATTTCATTATTCTGTTCTTTTGATCCTGTGCTTTATCTCAGCTCCTTAAAAACATTTTCTTTCTTCAAGTTATTTTGGTATGAAAAGATTGCAATTGTTGCAGTTCTTCAGTGCTCTGCTACAGTGAGCACTAACTGTAATTCTCTCAAGAATCAATTTGTGAGATATTGGGAAGTTAACATCAAAATCAAGGAACTTTTTGACCAGCATGATTCAAGTTAGTAATATGAATCTGAATAATGCACAAAATTAAATCTTAGAAATGCTTCACACAATGCAATGAGGCAGCATTTAGTTTCTCAATATGGTTTCTCAAATAAGCAATTGTAGAATCAAGAAGCACATTTCTTGGCATATGCTATGGGCAACAGTGTTTTGATCCCCTCCTTTTCCCAACTAGCATTCCTGAAAAGTTTGCAGTGATCCAGATCTGGATGCACAGACATTTAATTTCTCAGTGCCCAGTTCTAACTGGGCACTGAGATACCACCACCTCTGGAGTATGCTTTGAGATCTGGGGAAGAAATGTCCTGTAGAAGTGACATTAATGTTTTTCTTTTAGACAGATTTATATTAAGAAATCATGTAATCAGAGAAAAGACTGTGCATGCTCATTGATCAGCTGAGTGCTGGGTTTGTGCCAGTGCTAAGCTGCATCGTGAGCTGTCAGGTCCTCCTCCTGCCATGTGCTTGCACATCGGTTCCTCTTCAGCTGGTGTTGAGCCCATGCTGTGAAAAGAGCAGAACCTTCAATTACAGTGATGCTGAGCCAACAGAGATAATTAGGAAAATAAGCTCTCGGCCCTAGCAAGGTTAAGATTTACCTATATGACATGTTGGCATAGAAATGTAAAGGAGATATAAAGAAATGCATAACCAGAATAATTTCCTATGGCACGTTACCTTATGATCCAGTTTAGTGCAACCTGTTTCTTCACCTTCTTTCTTCTCTGCCTTGCTTTGAGTTTGCTAGTCCTGTCTAACCCAAACTGGTCCCACTGAAATAATTTTCCCCTGTTCTGACTTTGTCATGCACCTTCCTAAGTCGGCATCTCTGCAGCTCCTAGTGTCACTTTGGAGTTCTGTATAGCCACAGACTGTATCTTCCAGCCTCCTTGGCAGACGTTCTAGTAATTTCATTACATTGCCTCTCAGAACATCTTTGATAAATAGAGACTTGCAGATCTCTTTCCCTTTCAAGACAATTCCTCTGGTGTTCTTTCTCCATAGGCTACCTCCACGTTCCTGGATGTGATATAGTTTAGAAACCTAGGAACCTTGGACCTGTAATATTTGAACATTGTCCAAACAAGCTAAAATATATTGAACCTGTTTGGATAAAACACACCTCTCCTTTTCTACTGAGAATCCACCCTCATGACAACTCCACCTTTGAATTGTCCAGGCTGTACATTCCCTGAGGAAGAACCACCTATGGCACTTGGCTGGGAAACGCTTTATGTCTTTAGATCCCTGTGCAAACAGGTTTGGGATAATGAAATAAGCAGCTCGCAAAGCTTTCCACTCCCACCCTACAGACCCCTGCTAGCCTGCCCTTGATGGGGCGGGTGCCAAAGTGGTGACATCTCTTTTGGCCTGTTTGACACAATTTTTCAGTGAGCAGCAGGGAAACTGCTGTCAGCTGGTGGGTTTGCATGAGGTGAAGAGAGAGCTGCCTACTGACTCCTGCCTGCTGGGGGCACAGGCACGGGCACGGTGATGCATAATTCCCTCTAGCAGAGTCTGACCTCCTCTCAAAGTGCTATTTTTAGGAGATGTTTTCATTATCTCTAAAGCTTTTTATTGCGTCACATCCCGTTAGTCAAGACATGATCTGTGCCCAGTGCTACTCTTGCAGTTATGATAAAGGCCTTTGCTGTTGGCTTTTGGGGAAAAGTCCAAGGCTGACAGAGGGACTTTTCTGACTAAGGCAAGCAAGATTTATTTCTTAATTAACATTTATGGCACCTTGAAAACAGAAAATACTGTGTATGTACTTGCATATTATTCTGCTGCCAAAGTGGCTTGCATTTAAACCTTTTGAAGCCCTAATGACTTGATTTGTGAATTCATGATCTACTCTGTCTATAACATTAAAAATAAACCAGAAAGATGTTGAGTCCAGGCATCTGAAGAAGACACCTCTTCCCCCGTGTATGAGATACTCCCTTTGGTACCTCTTGGGGGCTTAAAGTCCAGAAGACTGCAGAGTCAGTGACCATAAAGTACTTATGGCATGAATGCATAAAACAGGTATTTAATTAAAATGTTAAAATATATAGACTGTTGCAAGGACTCTGCTTTGTAGATGTCTGCAGATGGGGCACATCAGTAATTTATGTATTCTCTGGTTTTGCATGTTGTACTGGGCTATTCACTCTTGTCCTCAACTGAAACGTGGACCGCAGCAGCCCTTCCAGTCTGTGCACTACCCCAGCAAGACAGGACACTTAGCAAAGGGAACACATGGTGGGTGACAAATGCTGTCTGGTGGACATTTGAAGTGGTGCACACACTGATACATGCACACAATTCTAAAACAAAGAGGAGTCACTGTTATCTTGGGTTTGGGATTAAATTTCGCTTTCTGCCAAACTGATACCTCCATTTCTTTAGCTGTGATTTGCAAAAGCAGCTTTCATAGGTTTCACAAAATCAGTTTGTTTCTTTGTCTTTTCCTTTGAAGAAAGTCAGTGTCACCCAGACCTCACAAAATGCTCAGCTGGATGCACATGTTGGCTGCCCTGTTTGATCCCCACTGAGCAAAATGTGTTTGTTTGCATTTAACCTCCTTTGAAGGGACTGAGAGTCCAGCAGTGTATCATCTCTGTGCTGAGTCAAGGGGATCCTTACATGGGTTTATCCCACCACCCCCAGAGGTGATATTCAGGGCACTTTGTCATAACTTAGAGACACCAGCTATTCCTTTATGTAATAATTCCCAAAAGAAAGAAATAGAAAGAGGTTACACAGAGTGTGGATAAACTTCAGGGCACGTCTTGCCTTTTAATAAAACTCTAAAGATCAAAAGTAAATTTGCTAATGTGGGTGACACTAATCAATGGAGGGTAATCAAAAGGCTCACTCAACTTGCTTTGAAGATTGGAATAAAGAAGGGTTTCTTTTGGTGCTTCAAATTCTGGTCAATGGTCACGTTAAGTCAAATGGAGTCAGTGAGGTGCAGAGAAGCAGAATGGCTGGGGAAGCCCAGGGAGAGGTAAGATGATCAACGAGCTTGTATGTTGGCTGGGAGGCGGGGGTGACAGCAAGCCTGAACTCACTGCAGCGTAAGGAGACAAGTGAAATAAGGCAGTACTGCATTCTGCAGGACTAGCTTATCTTTTATCTGTAGATTTTAATTTCTATTTGTTAAAGAATGGATAGATGTTATGCAATGTTTTCCTAATAGTCCAGCTGTGGAAAACAAACCACATCTGGAACATAAAATAACTATGAAATTATCTGAAAGCTGTACTATTCTTAAAAGCAGCTACAAGTACGTGTTCAAATAACTTGCTGGAAAAGAATAGATCCAATTTGTCAGATGATAATACATATGCTTAGAAGGAGGGAAAAATTAAGCCAAGAGAAATATTGCACTTCAGAGAGTTCAAACAAAGAAGAGGTTCCTTTCTACCAAACTTCTGCAGGCTTGCAAGGCATAAATTACACAAACAGCATTTAAAAACAGGAATGCAAAATTCAAAGAGTAAAATTAAAAGCTCTGTTCATGTTCCAGCTGTGCAACAAGTGTGGAGCAGATGTTGGAGGCCTACAGTTAAGAAATCCCCTGGTCTGGTTGCACGCTTTCCAGCATGTCCTGTCGGCACGCATGTGAAGGTAGATTTGTAACAAACATACTGTCAGCTGTGTAAAATACACAGTCCAAGAGAAGAAGAAATGCTGCAAATCTGAGAATGATGCTTTCCCTTTCATGCTCTCTAATGAAGCTGCTATTTCATAGCATTTCTGAATGAGGACAAAGTGGTGGCCCAAGAGCTGTCACACTCCATCTCTGTGAAGACCCACCTCCCTTCCCAGTTCCTCTCTTGTGCTGGTGCTGAGGTTTCCAGTGAAGCACAAGGTAACTCACTGCCTCTTTGGATGAAGCAGTTTGCCTTAACTGCAGGTGACATTTGGGTTTGGAGAATGGATCCTGCTTTCATGGTCCATTATACTCCCATTCGGGTGAAAATTCTGTGCTGCCATGTGTCCCCATCCTCCCTGGGAGCCAAAGACAGAAAGGAGTAATAAAAGTAAAAATAGTATCTTGAAAGAGTTTAGCTGAGGAAAACTGTCAAAAGACTCTGGAATTGTTTGTTTTCATGTTTAAGGTGGTTTCTAAAGCTACAGTTTGATAATCTTAAAATATGTTAGACTTTACATGTTAAGTGGTAGAAAAATGCCATTGCCTCCTACGCTTAGAGCAGCGGGAGAAGTGTGTTGTGATGACTATATAAAGCCCTCCCTGCAATTGAGTTGTTCTTAATTTAAATATTTTTATCTACCAAACAATAATAAAACATCAGTCAATACCACACACAGATCCCAGATGAATGCAAGACTGAATGCAAATTAAAGGCTTTGCTGACAGCCTGAACAAGCGGGGTTTTCATGCAGGTCTGCAGGCTTAACATTAAGGATCAGGTTCTCATTTAAACAAACTCCCCTTTACATCACCTCCGCAGTTGCAATGGACCTTATTGTGGGAGTAAATTAAACGCCCGCTTAATCTGAGAGGGTTTAGATTAAATGTGAAGTGTCATCCTGGGAGTGGAGGGGATGGGCTGGCGGGGGAGAAGGAGGTGGTGGGGGAGATGCTGCATGCAAGCCCAACATGAAAGTAAATCAACTAATCCTGCTCCGTGTACATTTTATTCCTCAGAATAATTGTGATTATAATTATGAATAATTCTGAGCTGAATCCTGTGATGGGAAATGCTGATTGTCCACGCCTTCTCCCTCCTAGTACTGAAGAGATTAAGAACAAGTATGTTCATGTACATGTTTCAAATATGTTTAATATTAATATCAAATGTATAAAGTTTTTGGAGTCCAACACTGCAAGAGCAACGCATGGGAAGGCAGGTGTAAAATGTACTGTTTCATGTTGGTGGTAGCTGCAGTTTCATTTCTGTGGCAGAGTGATAAATGATGGGAATTCACAATGTTCTCCCCACTCCCTTGGAAGATGTATTCTATAGAATGAAAATAGAAGCACTGAATTATTAAGGATCATCCCCTTTACATAGGAAAATGGTACGGTGACATGTTAAATACACTGTATTAAGAGGTCAATTAGAGACCTATTTTGAGTTAATGGAATTAGTTCTTTTTTTATTTTACATTTTAAATGCAATCTTTCAAGGTGTAGTGGAGATCGAAGGAATAGAAAATAGAGTAATCCAGTTAAAGGCAGTGAATGCCTGCAGAATGTCTGAAAGCAATGCCAGAGGGGCTGTGATGGGGCAAGGGCTGAGCAGACAGCACCCTTTTCTTCCCATCTGCTTCGACTCCCATGTGTGAGAGAAATGTGGGTTTTTTTAGTACATTCCTTATATCTGAAGAGACCATAAAATAAGGGAAAATACGCTTGGGCCCTGGCTCCCAACCACAGCCCTCATTTCACTAAATCTTACAGCATTTTCTTTAAATCCTACTTGGTTCAGTGGAAATTGAGTATATACAAAAGTCCTGAGTGCAATGTTGCAACTGGTCAAGGTACAATTGTTGCATTAGTCACTGGACAGTTTTTCAGCCACGGATTTGTGTTGGAATCGGCTCCAAAGGGAAATAGCTAGAAAGAGCTTCTTTAGTCTTCAAAGGATTTGCTGCTCTTGTGATGCTCCTGGAATATTAATGCACATGGAAATTGCCCCCCCTCCCCATGTTACAAAAGAGGAGATGGTTGCAAAAGGGGAAGACTCTGGACCAAAGTACAAGTCAACAAATGAGACACTAGGAGGATTTTGACATCCAAGGACAGGCCTGCTCACACATCCTTAGGTTCCTTGCTAGCCTTTTCTGTCCACCCTGCCCAAGCACACAGCCATTTGTGCAGTTGCCCTGGGGACCTGCGAAGGGGGATGGATTCAGCTGGAAAATGAACCCAAGGAAAAAAAAAAAAGGCTGCTTTCCTTCCAGTTGCCTTATTCTTGCCCATGTGGCATAAACCACAGTGAAAATAAATATCTATCTGCATCCTCATTTTGTCTGGTCTCTAGGTAAGATGCATGCAGTGCTTTCACATTAGGAACACTGTTTATGGTATAGACAGGTGGATGGCAACTTCTGTCACCAGGGTTACTGCTTAGCTATAAAGGTGATACAAACAGTGCCTGAAAGGAGACACATTTCTGCTGTACAGAAGAGCCTGGTGATAGTTTAGCTCACACTTGCCCCTGTGCACACCCCCTGCCGCTGTGGTGTCTGCACTGAAGAGACTCGACCACTCTCCAAACAGCATTGCTGTATGAGCGCAGTCCCCACGGCCCAGTTTGTTGCAGAGCAAGCCTGAATGCCTCTTGATTCATCTTGTCTGGTCACAGTTCAGGTTTCCAAAATGGTTTGGGCCAAGGATTTCTTTTATTTTGGTGATTTGCTCCCTGCAGAGATGATTATTGGTACCGAATAAAAAACTCCACCAAAACCTAAGCAGCTCCAACATTCACATAATGGCAGTTTCAAAACTATGTTGGGAGTCAGATTAAGAATGCAGCATTTCCACTTGGTTAAACTGTGTAACAGGGTAGGGATCTTCTCTCTGTAGCTGCTGGGACTAACGGGTGGATGTCAATGTAAATGTTAGGAGGACACTTGTCAGCTGGGGCTTTGCTGCAGAGCCCGCATCGCTCAGCCTGCACACCCCAGCAGTGGCCACGCCTGCACTGTGCATCACCTTCTCCTCTGCTGCTGTGACCAGATCCTGCACTGGAGAGACACTGGCAACCAAGCCAGTCCTCCTGGCTAGGGAGTATGAGCCACTTGCATTCCTGTAAGCTGGGCCACAAGAACACTGACTTCCTGGCACTTTCTGACTCTTGATCTTATTCCACTGATTTTCCTTTACAAACAACAGGGGAAAAGCTGGGAAAGCTGTGGAAAACAGAGAGGAGAAATAGGTCACACTAGAAATTCTGAAACCTCAGCAAAGCTCTTGTTTAAAGTGATTAATTCAGTGACCTCTGACCACAAGGCAGACCTTCAATTTGCCAGCAAAGGATAAAAGAGTCAAGATCTGAATGAGTAAAGAAGGGATGAAGGGTGAGTTAATCCATTAACTGTGAAGGAACATTGGAAATAAAAATACTCAACATATATTCTTCATCTCTTTAGTCCTTCTACAGCATGCAGTTCATTTCTGGATATGCTGGAATATCAGGTACATTTATATTCTTTTTGATCTCCACTCTTTGATCCAGATCTAGCCAGCAGAGCAGGCTGATGCTCTTAATGCTATTAAGTAGTCAGTCTGCATATATCTGTTTTTTAGAAAAAGAACTAAAAAAGTACTTGCAAAATGATACAGGGTTAATAGAAAACGAGGTACTTCATCAGCTTGTAACATTTCCATCTTTATTTGCGGAGGTTTCTCATCCTAAAATAATGAGGTTTTTTGTGAAGGAAAGAGACAAACTGATTAGTGACAATGAACAATTTTGCCTGAGTTGCCTGCAAAACTCACATGCAGAATATAATCTTTCATCTATAGTTATAAGCCTTTAAGCTGCTTATACTATTTTAACTTTAAATTCACCTTTCATTTGGTTAGTCTCCAGCAATTCAGACCAAATTTACACTTGGAAGTTCCCTAGAATTTCCAGTTAACACCAGTAAAAAGTGAGAAAGGAGTCTTGAAATATATTGTTCCAGTAATACATATATTTTTGCTGCTGGGCAGTAAGCAGATACCTCGTTTCTAATACCTGATCTCCTTCATATGACAGCTTTGATTGTACCATTTTCTCCCAAGTAGAAAAGAAGACTTGTGGGAAACCCATTTTGAAAATGCTACTGTCCAACAATGCTAATGGCATGAAGGCTTTTCCATACTTGCTCGTGCCAGTAGCACTTTAAAATGAGAGAAAGAGTCCTTGGAGTAACATAAAATGCCTGATCCGTACCTCCTATAGTGCATTACTTAGTTAAGGTTCAATCACTAAAGGTTCACACATTACTTGAACAATTTTCCACTTTCATGTGTGGTTTAGGTTCCATTTTACAGCAGCAAAGTATCAGGCTGTTACTGATTATTTTACTGTAAGGAATAAATTAAGAAGTGAAGATAAAATGTATAATAAAATCCCGGTCTTCACAACATCGTAAATGTTCTAAGATTCAGCTAGTAACATATTAGACTTTAATCCTTCCCTCAAATAGGAAAACACTTCTTAAAAAAGTATATTAACTCTTATGTCTTAAGTGCAGTAATTTTTTATGATTCTCAAAAAGTAATCCTGAGAGAACCAATAACTGTTTATGTCTGCACAGAAAAACTACCATTTGAGTTGTCTTTGATTAAATCATTATCTTCTTTCTTCTGCTTTATTCCCTCCGGAGACATAAGAAGACATTAGTAACAGAGATCAAGCTGTTAAGAGTCCAAGAAACAAAAATGGGAGATTATTTATGTTCAGCTGTTCAGTTAAAGACTGGAAAATGAAGTAATTATTTTATGGTTTTATGGTAAATGATGAGGTAAAGTTTTGGCTTTTGACAAGTATGGTGTGATAAAACCAGAACTGCCTATAATTAGTATTTATTGTTACTATTTACTGAGCATGCTAAAGTGCATACTGATTTACAGGGAAATATAGACCTAAAATGTCCCAGACAGGAACTTTATGTAACAAAATAAATCGTAACAAAACTGATGACAACAAGGAGGGCCTGTATGCCTCCCTCCTTCCCGAGGAAGAGCCCTGCACCTCCTTGGAGGGCAAAAGTTCCTCTCCTTGTGCTAATTAAGCCCATTGCTGATTTAATGTATGCTCTGATAGGTATGGATCACTGCCTAAATTTTAACACTACTGGATTAGAGTTCCAACGAATTTTCCATTTAAATCCAGGAAAAGATGCCAATATTTGGTATAATATACAACATCCTCCAAACACGGTAGCAGGGACCACACTGATGGTAGCTACAAGTGCAAGTAACAGAAACACATTGACACCATCAATCACAACAAAACCTCAGCAGCCATCAAGATTTATGATGTTAACCCTATAATGCAGAGCTGTTAATGAAAACAGAAGATTGAAACAATACTGATTTATTGTGTCAGGCACATGAAGGCTTTAATTGGAGCATCCTTCCATTGAGTGGCTACTTGGGGCTGTCCCAGGACTGCAGGGCCCTTGGTAGTTACAGCCCTTACACAGTGCCAACACTAGAATTTTAAATGGAATTTTGAAAATTTTAGGTTTTCCTCAAAAATGGACTGTGGATATGAGGCTGCTGATCTTGAAATATTAGTTTTGTGGGCTTAAAATTAGTAGCAAAAATTACAGATAAGAGGCAGAAAAAGTCCATTAATGCCTAAAATGTGTGATGTTCAGGACCAAATTTAGTATAGGAAAAAAAGGGGGTGGAAATCATCTAACTATGTAGAAGCCTGGAGGGTTGTAGGTGCTTATATTTTCAGAAGTAATGATACTCATTCCCCTATTGCACAGCCAAAGACCTGTCCCAGCTTGGTCAAGCCTAATTCGGGAGAGGTTTTATTTGATATTCAGATATGATTAGCACTCACTACCAGCATTAAAATCACTAGAACAGTAATGGTCCCTGTCTTAAAAAGCCCTCACAGCCCATGTGCCCTCACTGCTACAGCCAAGGCAGAGCAAGTGGCTCTGACCGCTTCCAAATTACTAACTTTTTGAAAAAAAAATCTCAAAATTCCTGAACAAAATTCTCAGCATAGCCTGCTACTCTGAGAAGATGTTTTTTTAATTTGAAATACCATATTCCTAGTGCCAAAGTCTGGTAAATAGGGAAGACACATCTGGGTTTGAGTGTCTAATTATATGTAGTGATAAATAAATACACCTGCCTACCTATTCCTCCAGATTTCACTACATACATTAAACAGGGTATGTGTGCACACGTGCAAACAATTTCTCAAAATAAGACTTAATAATCCATGTCTACCTAATTTTGCATTCCCTCCAAGATCATGTAGACATATATTGGATGCACCTCTATAGCTAAGCATACATGCACGTGTCTGTGAGCAGAGACATCAAAAGCAGAGCTCACCCTTAAGACGTAACAGCTAGTCAAATGAGAGTGTTATGATCCAGCTCAGTAAAATCTCATTAGTAGCATTAAGGTGAAACATTTCTGAAGACTTAGTGTATTGTGAAAGAACTGGATGTCCTCCATTAGTTTTGGATTACTCCAGCTCATGAAAGACGCACATTTCAGCTTGTTCAGGGTAAGGAGGATTGTTATCCTTGGTGGTGCTCGCTCCCATCAGATGGCTGCATTAGCCTTCAGGCCCCTGAGTCTGCAAAACAACCTGCAGCAGCTCGGGTGATGCTGGCACCAGGCAGGGCTCTTCCCCTGCTTTCATGGGGTAAATGCACTGGGCTTAGGTTTATACAGATCAGCAGGAGTCAGTGCCTTGTGGTCATGGGGACTGGTGTCCTTGTTGGCAGTATCTCCATTCCTCTAAGCAGGGAAGTCCTGGTCCTGCTCCCATTGCCAGCCAAATGCCTGGAAAGCAGCTGGGCTTTTCTTGAGCAGATATGATCCCGTGTCTTCCTGCATTCAAAGAGTTTCACCAAGTTTTGTCTCTGCTGTTGGCTCTGGGAAGGCTTTATCTTGTCCCTGTCACCCAAGCCCACCACCAGAAGGATGAAAGCTCACTGTCAGCAGCTCATCAGTGACCAGCTCACCTGCACCCTGCTGGGGAGAGTGCTCCTCGTGACACAGAGCCCATGGCTCACCAGGCACATATTGACCAGGCAAGAGTTGCTCTCCAGCCTCAGGTTTCCCTGTCCCTTTGGCTTCATGCCAAACAGCACACAGCTTTGGGCTCCCTGCACAGCCCCGCTGCTCCCCAGTGCACTGTGGCTCAAACTCACACTACAAGCCTGACATGGAGCAGTGTTGCTCCAGGGAGATGAAGTGCCTGGAGAAAGGTTTCAGTGCTAAGATGCAATGATTTTCATGGATGAGATACACAGCCCATGCCAACAAGATTAAAATATGATTCAAAGCAGGTGGAACTGTGCTTGCCCTCCTCCTGCAGAGCAATGTGTCAAGGAGATGTCTCAGACTACAGGCCCAGTGTCCAGAGAAGAGCAGGAGCAGACTCCTTCCCCTCTGCTCCGCTGTCAGCAGTTTATCACTTATCCTTGCCCGCGAAAGTGTCACTAATGTCTGTCATTGCATGGGTGCCCCATCCCTTTCCTTAGCCTTAATGAAGGAACAGAAGTCACTGGAGGCCATAGTACCAAAATGTCCACTTTCTTTCTTAAAACCTGTCCCTGCTCTGACACCTCCAGGAAGCTCATGAGCTGTGAAGACCACTGCCTGTCCTGCAGATCACAGTTCCCTGGCTGTACCCTGGCCATTCCCCAGACTGGCTATTCAAATCCATGGGTGTCTCCTGGCCAGCACACATCCTGATGCCCCAGGTACCCCTCAGCCACTGCCAAGGATCAAGGAACCACATGCAGGAAGGGCTGTTGGTGGTGGGAGGGTGTTGCACACCCCCAAGGCTCCTGCTTGAAAGATCATTTTTAAAGAAAACTCTCTGGATCAAGGTGAGGACTGAAATATTTTCTTATTCCTTTCGTGTCCCTTTGGGCACAGCAGTTGCATGCAACAGACTGGATCCCATTACACTTGGCACAACCTGCTTGTAAATGAGAGCTGTTTCTTGTGCCCCCCACCCCTTGGTCCCCACATCAGATCTGACGTATTTCTTCATGACTGCTTTGAGAAGAGCTGTGGTTAATCCCACAGCATTTCTGGGGGTTTGGCTATAACTGTATTGGAAACGTGGTGCTAACCTCGTAAGTAGTTGCAACACAGTCAATGACTCCTTGCAAAATTGGTGTGACATAGAGGCATCAGTGCTATTAATAACATTTAACAGCTACAAAGCTCAAAGCTACGAAGGAAGGTGCAAAGAATTTCTCTGTGCACAGAGAAACATGTAGCTGGGATTAGACTTCAGGAATTCCTTCTTTACCAGTCTTATTATTAACTGTTGAATCAAGCCCTACTCTCCAACATGGCTTTCATGTGCTTCAAAAACACATGAATTTTTCAACTGACCAGCCAATAATTTGTCCTCTAAGATCTGTGCAGGGCACAACTCAAGTCAGCGTGACTTGGTGACTGAGGTGGATTGATTCCCCTTTGTCAGCAGTATTTACAAAACTGACTTCAGTTTCAAGGCACACACCTAGTAACAGTGAAGTCAAAGGGTGGTCATGGCTAGGGAAAGAAGTGTTTGACATTTTGCTGTCATAAATTCTTCTATTTTAGTTATATTATAGCTCAGTTTGTTTTTTCAAATTCTCTTTATGTTAATACAAAAAGGAATTCAAGCTGAAATAGTTACCATCTGCCTGAAAGAGGACAGGAAAACGTGGTTACAAATGAATGTCTAAAGTATAGAGCAAAATACGGTCCTGCTAATGGTAACATTTCTGTCATTAACATTAAAGATTAAAGGCTATAATATACAGGAAAATATATAGCATGGCTTATCACATTTTTAATGAAGGGTTCAGTGTTATAGCAGGCAAACGCTGAGAAGAAAAATGTACCTCTTGGATTTTATTTGCTCTCTTGGGAAACTACCCTATCATGATTGTAGCCCGTAGGATCAGCCAAATGAACACCAGGCAGTAAGTCAGCAGTCCCCAAAAGGTTAACAGAGCTTCTTCCTAATGTTACAGCAATGATTAAAAAAATTAGCTCACATTAACCTTTCACCTTTTGGTGGATGGTTCAAATCTAGTGTGGGTTGGTAGTGATTGAGAGTGGTTACTATAATTTTAATGGTTTTTTGGTGGCTTATGCAATGCGAGCGGGTGGTCCCACGCTGCTTCCCAGGGGAGGCATGCCTGCCTGATCAAAACCCCAAAATAACTTGCCTCAATTGGTGTTAATTGGAAACCTCCCTGGCAATTTCAGTGGAGACTCCGCGTGGGCACAGGCACCAAACAAGCCGTAGCCCACAGCTGCGGCAAAGGCTGCCCTTAGACACTCTGGCTTCCTGGAAAGGTTTCAAAGTCCTGAATTTTTAATTAAATCAGATTTGCCCATCTTTGGTGCTGAGCCTCCCCAGGGCCCTGCTCTAGCTTTAGCCCCTTTGCCCTCTCCCTGCCCTGCACTCCCAGGTCCTCCTACGGGTGCTCCCTAGCTCCTCATCCCCACACACAGGACAAGACCTCCATGCACAGGTCTCACTGGACAAAGTGTGGGGACACGGCCTGGCCATGTGGGTCTGACCTCTTCAACTAATGTAATTGAGGGTGTAGGTGACTTTTGCCCTATAATCACTGGCAATGAACACAGCAGCAGCAACCCATTTACCCCCTGCATTTGTGCCCCTCAGCCATCTCCAGCCCATGCCCCTTGTCCACTCCCCCAAACCAAAATTCCCAGTGTAAGCGTGTCCATGAGGCGAGAGCCTGCAAACAAGCATTGCCGTAAGGTGACAGGCACATCATGATCTGAGGGCAGAGAGGTCTGGCCCAGCGTCTTGGCCTCAGAAATACAAGGTCCAATGCACTCCCTAAGGTTCACCATGATGACTAAGGCAATGTTAGCACAATCCCAGGATGTTCTGGTTCCCTGTGTGCCCTCAAATCTTGTACCAATTCTAAACATGTAATCAATAACACATGCACAAACACATGCTCTCTGTGAATCCTGCTTGGTTTTGGTGGAAAATCCTTTACCTGGCCTAACAAACTGCTACCCTTCCTATTCTGTGGTATTTTGCAGCCAGAAAAAAAATCTCAGGCTCTGTCCATGTGTATTTCTCGCTTCTTGGGTGAGAAAGAAAGCCATCAGCACTCAGGGTTTTTTTCTTTCTTGGGTAAATAGTTCTTGCTAAGCCAACCTAAGTAAGGTGATTTGCAGTATGGATTTTTCCCATCTAAGTTATTAGAATAAGTTCAGTCAGCACATTCAACTCTACTCTCTAGTGGTACATAAATTTAATGCAACACTCAACTCTCCTTCAGTATTTTTGGTGTATACTCGAGTTTTTCTTGGCACAGAGGGAAGTGACAGGTGGAGTGATCAGAGACGTTTTTCCTTCAAAGTGAGATTAGGGTTCTTTCAGGTTCCTTTGTTCTGTAAAAGCCTTGGTCTAATTCACTACAAGCTACCTAGGACTGAGAATGCCATTTCTTTACTAATTTGTATGTTTGGTTTAAAGCTGTGCACTGATCTCAATGGAGTTTCTCTGTTTTTAGTATCCTCTAAGAATTTCTGACCAAAGGCTTTTATGCACAAGAAGGGCAGGTTTTGTTGGTATTTCTTTATTTTCGCATTACACTATCAAAGGCAAATAGTTTCCTCTTTATTCCTCTGCTAACTTCTTATCTCAGCAAGAGAAAGTGGGACACCCAGGCTAGCTCGAGGCGATGGAAACCTGCCAGCATCTGTTCGGGACAACACTGGGTGACTTGAGCTCAGGTTGAGCTGTGGATCTTAAAGTTAAAATCCCCCAGTGCATGTGAGGAAGTCTGGTCGGGAAGGAGAAATAGGAGAAGGAGAAATAGGATTTGCAATGAGCTGTCTTCTCCAGGAATATGCTAAATACAATTCACCTGGCAAAGAAAATTGGAGAATGTATGCAGCTCTCTTGGCAGGCGCAGAGAAGACATGATTTAATGGTATTTTAAAAGGCAAGCACTAGAAACAAATGGGAGTGTGCTGGGCTGAATTAGATGGATTAAGATTCAATGCGATAACCTAACAACCTCAGGAATAACTAATGACCTACCCGAACAGAAATGTCTGCTGGGTAGGGAACAAGGCAAAGCTGTTCACTTCAGTGATTTTGCTGGCACTGAAGCCTCTCATTTGGGATGTTCAGCAAGAAGAGCTTATAACAAATATTGGCTAAGTCCTCAAAGTGTGCAAATTGTCTTGGTTCCTTTGGCATTGGACATGTGACCCTCTGCCCATTGAAGCATCTGCCTCATTGTGGTAACAAGACAGAAATCAATGCAGGCCTAAATGTGAATGATATACGGATGGCTGAGATACTCGTGTTTATAGAAATGCTTTCATATACCAGGAACAGGACAGCCTAGAATTTAATATCCAGAGGCGCTAGGGACTGCCCCAAATGTTTTATGTGTGAAGAAGTGACAGCAACGGTTAAAATATCTGAAAGGGTGACTGTGATGTACAGGCATTAGTCTGACATCTAGCAAGACCCCCTTCCATAGTAAGAGTGATGCTTTCCTCCAGTGACATTTGAAATAAGAAAGGAATAACAGTGCACCCAAGAACTGTCCTTAAAATGAGTACTTTGCCTCAACTTCTTTTCAGTCTGATAGTTATTCACTGCATAGATTCAAAGGGAAAATTACCACGATCTTGGCTGAACTAGCTAAAAAATCTCCTAGCATATCAAGTAACAAATTGTATAAGAGCATTGCAATTAATTTTTTTAATTGAAGTCCCTATTTCTTAGCAGTGCCAGGCTGATTCAGTGTCATGAAGGACACAGATACTCTGCAGAAATTAAGAGAATGTGCTGGTCACAGGAATGAAAATCCCCTTTCTGCAGTCATTTACGGGACGAGCACACTGGGACAAGTGTCCATAAATCTCATCTTGGCCACTTGTCTTGCCAGCAAGTCAGAGCTACAGAGTCAGCTCCACCTGAAAGGCTGTTAACTATGTGGTGTGTTCATTGCAGCTATGAGGGGCTGTGGGTGCTCCATCAAGGGACTTACAGGGAAAACATGGAGATCTCCTGTACATTCAGACTGCATGGTGCAGAACACAGTAGCATGCAAACATGGCTTATCTCTCCCTCGGCCTTCCATGGGATTAGAGCAGCCCTCAGGTTCTAAGTAGCAGTAGACAGCACCACTCCCAGAGGATCAAGCATATATTCCAAATTCCGATGGGATGGGGTGAGATCGGTTCCTCACTTATTCTATGTTCTTGTAATGTATATGCTCTGTCCTAGCACTGGCTCATATTCCCTTGCACAACTCTTTCTTTCTTATTGCAAAAAACGTTACTGAGCAATGAAAAGGTGATCAGCCATTAAGTGGTTGCTGGTGAAACAGCATGTACGTGTGCAGATGTGGGTGTGTGGCCAGTGATTGCAAACCGTGACTGTGTATGGCACACGCAGTTTAATACAGTTGAGAGTTCAGAGCCTGACCTTCATGAAGGCTACATAAAAATGCTTCCCTTGATCAACCTCAGCTCATGATTTCAGCTGTGACACCTCTGAGGCATTGCCCTGGGTGTGGGAGATGTCTCTGTCCTGCAGCGGGGCCCTGGGTGACATTGTGCTCTATCAGCTGTTATCAGCCCCTTTAATTACTAACAGGTATGTTAGAAAGCATCCAAATTGTAATCAGACTGAAATGGAGCTATAATGATATCTGATCTGGGAATTTAGTCCAAAGCTTTCCTTTTCCATGATGGTTTTCATTTCCTGTAATTTAGAGCTGGAAGCATTTATGGAATATCACATGGTTTTAGTTTACACAGGAAATCAGCTCCAGTTGCGGGAAGATACTGACTTAGGGGTTTTAGGGTTTGTTTTGTTGAGTTTTTTTAAGAAACAAAGATTGCTCCAGAGGAAAACATTGCAGACTTCTACCTCTGCTGCTTGAAGCCTGCGTTCTGCAATGCAATCTATTATTATGTAGGAACAAGCAGTTTATTTCTGTTACATGGTAATCACTTAATGTGAATGAAGCAATAAATGCCTTTCCTTTTTACAGTGAAGAGATAAACCAAGTGCAGGAAAATATGTGGAGGAGGGTGAAGGGAAAGGATGCTGGGCAGCTGCAGCAAGAAAAACCTCTGAAGCAGGAAGTATCAAATAGAGTGTGCATGAAAAGCCTGAGATGACCGAATCAGACTAAAATGGGAAAAGGTGGTTGTGTTTCTTGAGTCACAGCCTGCCATTTTAATCACTCTCTGTGGGACTCCTGTGGAGGGGATGGGGCACGTCAGAACTAACATTGCATGATGCTGCACCCCCCAGAACACACCACAAAAGCCTTCTCCATTCACAGGGGTGAAAACTGGTTCTCGCAGCAGTGCCAGGCACATTTCTCTTTTGGGTTGGGGAGCAAGCATGGAAGTTTCAGTCTTGCGGGGGGGGGAAAGCACTTTTGAATTGCACTCCCACCAGTAACACTTCTCAACAAATTACTCCCCCGAAAGCACCAGCAGAGCAGCTTAGTGTGCTCTGGCTGGAAGGCCAGGGCAGAGTGGGCTGGCATCCCTCGGGAGACAGGCTGCAAAATGCCAGTCGGGAGATATCAAAGAGCAAGAAAGGCAGCAGGAAGGGGGGTGGAAGCCAGCAAGCTGCAATAAAAATTCATCTCTTCCCAAAGGCAGCCCTGCCCACTCCCTGGGTCTCTTGGGTGCCAGAGCAGAGGGAGATGGCAGGCTGTGGAAAGAAAGAGATGGACTGTGTAAGTCAATAGCGACTAATGAACCATGTTGGAAACACCGTCAAAAGAAAGAGCTGGATTTGCAGGACGGTGAGAGCAGAGGAGTGCTGGCTGCTTTCTTTTTGCACACAGAGGTACATTATGATTTTAAATGAATCCAGAACAGCTGAGGCATTTATGAACTAAAAGCCAACATAACCATGACCATCTTAATCATCCCCTTGTAAAATGAGCAGCCATATGCGTGAAATCAGCCCATACATTTTATGGAATATCTGTTGTATGCTGGACAAGTACTTGGACTGAGGTTTATTTTCTCAGGACTTCAACTCCTGAAATATAAACCATGTAACCTTTCTCTTCATAAAACCAGAATTTAGAGAAGGGAGGGGGAATTCCCCCAAGCTTTACACTGCGTGGTGTTGCCTCTCACATGTCACTGCACTTGAGAAAGTATAGTGCTACAGTGGATGCTATAAACAATGATTTCTTTGCCATTCTGTGTGAACAGGTCTTGTCACGATGAGGAAGGGCGTTTAAACAAAGGTGGCATGGATTATAATATTTGTTAGTGAGATATCAAAATATTTATGTGCACAGAATTTCTTTGCTATACTTCTAGAAAGGCTGAGGTTAATCAGAAGGAGCCTGTTCCTTGTCTTAAGTGAAATCTTGTCCCAAGATGCCTGCTCCTTAATCCCCAGAAAGCAGTATCGTGTTTCCTTACTGGTTGCTTCCCAGCTAATTGATTCAATATCAGAGGCAGTGTCATGCTGTGTTAGGATTTCTCAGGGTGGGAGGATTCCTTCTTGACCATACCTCTCCCAAGTTCTGGTTCTGCAAAGTTTTGTGCCTGTGTTCAACCATCTGCGCCAGAGTAATTCCTCAGGCCTCAGCAGGACTGTTCATGTGCATCGTAACACATACACATGGGTCTCTGCAGGTCTGATTCTATTTTATGTTGTACCATATCCTGTAATATATCACATTGTCACTGGCTTGTATGTCACAAGTTCCTTCAGCTCCTGGAGCAAACTGTTGGAATCACGGTAGTTCACAATGGCCAGAGAGCACTCCTTGATCTTGTGGTCTTGTCTTGGGCTTTTCCACTTGTTCCACTTGCATCTTTTTCCATTCTGGTTTTTCAGTGTTTCTGAAGTCTTCAGACTCATTTTGCTCTCTCGGTTCCTCTCTTACTGAGGTCTATATAAAACCACCAGAGAAAGATGCCACAGCCTGTCCTACCATGTGCCAATTGCTGTGTTTCTACTGCCTGGCAAGAAAAGCAGCCTACACCATCCCATGAATAGTACTGGAAGGGAAACATGTCCAGAGGAGAAGATCACACTGCCTCTGTGGGAGAAGATGGGGTTTAGCACCACTTGGAGAAAAAGTTTTTATTAGGGAAGGTGTGAGCAACTATCTACACGTAGCAGGACTGGGGGAAGCAGACTGATTTAGGAGAACAGTTACTGACTTTGGAAATGGGATGACAAATGATTTTGCCTGGGCAGCACTTGTGGACAGTGAAGGGGGACAGCCAGGAGGGCAAAGAAGCCACTGATGGACCCTCCCCTTCCAGAGTGGAGATCTTTCTTCTTAGGAGGATCAGCAAAAAAATCCTGCTGAAATAAAGATTTGCTCTTGGGAAACAAGCAGAGAATTGTTTGAGCAAGACAGAGGAACTCATTCAGAAGGTACCATGCAACTTCATTGCTGAGAGATTTTTGAGGAAATGTTGGGTCCTCTAGAGCATCCCTCACTGTCTTCATGTGCTAGACACAGGTTTGCAGCAGCAGCTGCCTGTGGCACTGGGTGCCCCTGCCCTGCCTCGGCATAGGGGCAGAGCCTGGGAGCAGAGACTCCTGCCCAGACACAAACAGCCATATGTTGGGGAATAGGACTTGCACCTGGGATGAAGATTGATATTATTTCATGATTTATCCCAATTTCAGTTTTTCTTTGTCTAAGGGAAATTTTATGGATGCTGCAAATGAAGATAGACTCACAGAAAGTTTAATTGTTCAATCACAACTTCTTAAAATGTGATTAGCCTCCGCTTCGCTCCCTCCCTTCCCCTCCTCTTGAGACCAACCTCAAAGCTGAAGCCAGAAGTCCAGGCAGGACCTCTGCGCTCCTGCCTCTTTCTCCAAGTTCTGTCAAAGCGCCTTATCTTTAAGTAGTCTCTGTGCATGTGTCTGTTGGAACATGATGAATTTGTGCAGATGTATTTACTACCCTGAACTAGATTTTAAACAAATTGACATTTTAATATGCATTTATTCCTGTCGCATTAAAAAAAACCTGCTGGTATTATGCCAGAATGTGATATATAATGATGTTGTTTAGTGGCAACTCTGTCATTTGGTGTTGTTGATAGTAAAATAAATTAACATAATAAACATAATTTGTTCAAAAACAGCTAAGTAAAAACAGATGGTTAAAATATTTTGGCAGGACCCGTTAGCCCAGGTTTACATGTGTGTTTAGACATTAGTTCTGTTTGCAGCATATGTTACATATTTTCTTGATCCCATTTAATATGCAAATACACACCCTCCTCCACAGTTGTATAAACAGGTCCTTTAAAGTGCAAGCAACAGGGAGGGAAACAGGTTTTTTTTTCTCACTTTTCTGTATCAGGACCAATTCTCAGCTGCGTAAGTGGGAGAGGAAAGTAGCCATAGTACTGTAAGAAACAAATAGGATGGAAGGTGGAGCATAACAACATATTTGTGTACTGACACAATGGATCTATTACTGGCTGCTGATACCTACTTGTGTAAGGCACCGGTTTGTTGCTCGGTCTCCTGACCACGCCAGAACGTGCTGTCCACATCGGGCTCCACAGCCTCCCGCTTACCTAATTCTCACTGCAGTGGCCTGAGCCCCAGCAGGATTAATGGTCACATCCACTCCCTCCCTCCCTTCCTCCCTCCTGTTTGTGAGGGCTAACATAAAAACAACAATGGGAGAAAACAAGCTGCTCTTTTGAGGCAACCTGATATTGGAATGGAGCAATCTGGCATTAAGTTCTTCTTTTTAACTATTTCTAAGCTGTGGCTGGACTGATATAGGCATGTGGATACTATGAAATTCTTGTTAATGTTTAATGGCTATGTATTTGTCAGTCATTTTCAAGGTATAGCAGGTGAAAGTCATCTTTGTGCTGGAAAAGAAACTAGGCATCATACTTGGGCAAAATTTTAATGAGCTGTATATTTTATATAAATCATATATACATGTGAGCTCTTTAAGTCAGTAGTAAATTGCCCACCTTTCAGGGTTCAGGGCATATGCAAATTTCAGTATTAGTTGCCTCAGGTTGTCCCTCTACTCAACTTTGTACCCCTCTTTCTCACTCACCTCATATTTGCAGAGAATGGTTGTTCATATCCTTTTCTCTACTCATCTTCCCCAAAATCTCCTGCACCCTCCTTGGAGATCTTCCCCTGCCTGAACCCTCCAAATGCCAGCAAATGTCACTGCCCATTTATTTCTCCCCACACTGGTGGCTCTCCCCTGCAGCCTGATGTCCCTGCCTGCTCCAGCCTCTCCAGCAGCTGACCCTGCAATGCTGGGGAAGGACCTGGGCCACCTCTCTGTCTCTGGAGCAAAAAGGGACAAGGGAGAGAGAGGATAACACCATTACCCCACACACTGTTCATGCTGGGCCTTAAAGCAGCGACTCATGGCATCCACATCATGGGTAGCTGGGGCCTCATCCTGCAGGGAGGGCTCTGGATGCCCAGGAAGCATGGGCTGCTCTCCAGGGAGGCATGCAGTCTGTCACTGCAGAAATACGTGGCACGAGGGAACATTTTCAGAGGTTCCTTAAAATGTCACTGTCCCTTCCTTGTGTGGCTCTGCGATACATCTAATATAAAATATTATTTGTGCAACTTCCTTTTAATTGCTGTTTAATGGTTCCTAATATATTTCAAATAGGCATCTGCAAGTTCATTTTGACATTTATTAGAAGCCATTAGATACCAATTTAACGGTGATTTTATGACAAATGTCTGACATCATTAAAAATGTGATGGTTGATAAATTATAATGTGATGTGCTTCTGAGCATCAGGGA
This sequence comes from Aegotheles bennettii, assembly GCA_013398125.1. Lineage (NCBI taxonomy): Eukaryota > Metazoa > Chordata > Aves > Caprimulgiformes > Aegothelidae > Aegotheles > Aegotheles bennettii. Next base: position 500,364 of record VZRW01007599.1, on the reverse strand, counting down.
ATTAGACTGTTTCCAAATGTGACTGATTTTGGTGTTGTAAATTAAATTTTATTTCTAATTGATTTATGTTTGTGAGCTCTTCAAAGTGAAGAGCATCAGAAGTTGAAGAGTTAGCGGGGAAGCAGGTTCCGATGAGGGCAAACATTGTCAGTCAAACCAGTGTAGGTCCTGATGGCTTGATTTGGGTGAAGGAAGATGGTATTTGGAATAACTTGCTTGTTAGATGAATTGTTCGATCGCTCCTACCAGTGTTCCTGTAAGTACTTTCCCCTGCCCCAGTCTGATTATTTGTTTACCACTTTTATTATTGTCTCACACAGTATCACTCATCCTGGACCATCATCCCCTTGTGCCAAAGGAAGGACAAGCTTTGGTCCTGCCCAGGCAGCTTGCAGAACAGGCAGGCCAGGGGCTGAGGGAACAGGGAGACAGAGCTGATGATAAGTAGCAAACATTGGTCTTTACAAAACTTTTCATAGACATCATGCCAAAGAGATTTGTAAAAATAACTGACAAATTTTTATAGGAGTCTCCTTGCAAGCACGAGAGAGTAAATGGTAGAGAGAGCTGTGCAAATTAAAAATGGATGATAGAGGCTGACGAGGGATCCTGAGCTACAGGGTTCAGGCAGATCATGGATGTGGTTACCAAAGGAAACCTCAGTCTCAAGTTGCATGGAAATCCCACATTCACATTAACATGTGCTCAAAGCAATGGTGCAGAACCATAAGTATATCTCAGATTTCAAAGTGAGTGCAAGACCTGCAGATGTGGGAAAAGATTCCTTCTCGCAGATGGCCCCTGACTAAGATCACTGTGCATGCCTAGATGAAAAACAGGACTTCTTGGAGATGAAGGTACAAGTTGAAGGACATGGTGTCAGGAAGGCAAGGCCACCTGGGCCTCCAGAGGCAATAAAGAATCTGAATGCAGTGGAGGAGAGGATGCCTTGGGGATTTGTGGTGTTTGGGATGAAAGAGCTGAAGCAGTCCTGAGCTCTTGATGCATCTCTGGGCTCTCCTGGCCTCCCTCATCTCCAAATGTAGATGCAGGTGCTGACAGCCCTGACCTGCTCTGCTGGTGGAGTGCTGAACCATCTCTGTCCAGTGACCTTGTGCCTAAGGCATCCATGATTTTCCCCATTGCCAGGTTCATTGGACCCTCATGGAGTGGCACAGCAACATTCAAGGTCTGCCTAAAAAAAACTACCTGGAAAAAGGAGGACTACATTTCTCAGTTTGTGTTTGGGGGTAATGCCCTCTAGAGTCACTTGTTCAGCAGCTAGACCTCTTGGAGAACATAATTTTTGTCCTCCATGGTCCAATGGCTCAGCAGTCTGGTAAGATTGGCACAGGCAGGCATACTTAAGCAAGCAAAAATGCTGACAGCATGGTAGCATCTGGTTTGGCATGTGTGTCTGCAACCCCCTGGGAATGCCGGGTACCATCCTGTGTAGCTTCACCTTACTGATGGCCATAGTGCCTCTTCATTGGTGCCCATAACTCTGCCTGGTAGATCAAGGCAGAATGCCACCATCACACCACAGTCTGTCTGACAGCTCTGCACAGAGCATGGCACAGCCACCTGGATGTCAGCCATGGCTTCCTCAGTTTATTCCTCATGTGTGGCTGAAGGCAGTGGTCATGAAGCTTTACAAGGCAGGCAGGAAGAACAATGGAGTGCCAGGTACACCATCCATAAATCAGTCACAGCATGGGCTGTGTGCTGCCTGCTCTTCCACGGGCTCACTGCTGGCTGGAGGATGTAGCCCTGCATTCAGTTGGGGCAAGGGGGCCTGTCAGGTCCCTTCCCACGCAGTTGAGGCAGTTGTCATACTCCATGCCTGCGCTGTGGGCCTTGCTCAACTACCTTACAGCACAGCACACAAGGTACCTGCATTTTAATGGCTCTTGAACAGGCCCGGATTCAAAACCAGTGTCCTCAGCAAAATCATATCTTCGCAACTCTTAATATTGAGCCATGTGACTCTCTAAAAACCAAGATTCTTGATAAATATGATGCCCTTTTCTGTATGCTGAAAACATAATCTGGAAGAGCTCCATGAAGTAATTGTACAGTGTCAAAAGCTCTGTTAAAGAAATAAGATTTTTTCAAATCCCCTCAGGCGGTGTTTCCCTGACACACTGAAGAGTCCATTTTGGCCCCATTAAGTTACTTTCTTGTCTATTTTTCAAGTCTTTGAAGTTTTTTCTTTTTCCTTTGAGTACATATTTTACCATTGTGTAGTTAAGGGGGGGGGTATTTGAGACAGGTCATGCTGGAACAATGAAGGCTTGAAAATTGACTAGTTTGTATTTCTATCACCATTGTACACCTGAGGGTCTTCGGGTTTGATGAAGCTGAGCTCTGCTCTTCTTGACTAAGGGCTTACCTCTGTCAGGAACATTGCCCACCTGACTTAGATGGGACTTCATAGCACATTCATCATAGAATCATAGAATCATCTTGGAAAAGACCAAACAATTATTGACTCCAATTGTAAGCCTAGCACTGCCAAGTCCACCACTAAACCATGTCCCTAAGCACCACATCTACACATCTTTTAAATATCTCCAGGGATGGTGACTTATGTCCATGATACTGTGCACAAACTGCCTGCATATAAGAGCTCAAAGAATGCCTTTGGGAGCAGCCAGTGCTGTGGGGTAGATAAAGCCTAAATTGTTAAACAGCTCATTCCAGAACATGGAGAAAAACAGAAGTGGCTCCAGGGCTGAGCCTGAATTCCCTGATTCCAAGCCCTGGTACCGTGCGGCTGGATGAAGCCCAGCTCCGTGCCTCCGGCTTGCCAGTCTGCCCATGGCTCCCTTGGGAGCAGGGCACCTTGAGATCCCCTGCAAGCTCCTGCGCTGCTTCCACGCCTTGTATGGAGGTCCTCTGCATAACGAACATTGTTTTGGTTGTGCTTCTCTGGCCTTTTTCTCCTTCTCTCCCTCTGACTTTTCAGAGAGAGAGAGAGAGGTGCAGGCCAAAGCCGAACACACCATTCCAGGAGAGGAAATACCATTATACTGGCATCATGAACAAGAGGGATCCTAATGCTGTATTTAAAGCAAAGTATGAGCCTGGGTACATCTGGGTTCTGTTTTCAGTTGTGCTCCGGGTTTTCTCTGAAGTTTGCCCTACTTACTCAGAGCCTCTATACCCACAGCCTCTGTTCCTGTAAAAACAGGGCTGTAATATTTTTCCTGCATCTTAAAAGTACTGAAGTTGTGAAAGACTTGGATACTTGAGTGGAGATGTAATTAAAAATGCAAGATAGGGTGGATTAATTACACCCCAGGCCTCTGGTAACAGAAGCCAAATGTCTTATTCTGTGGTTTTATAAGGAAGAAATATGTGTTTGGACCATGCTGTGTCATCAGGCTCTGCTCCCTGGTGCTGATGTACGGGGGCTGAAGCAGGGCTGGAGGCTGGGAAAGCTGTGGTGGGAAGAGCAGGGATGGGAGCTCCCCCCAGAACTGCGCTGGGGCTGCCGGTGCTGTTGCTGTGGTTTACTTAAGCACGGAGGGGTCCTGATTTGGCAAGCTGCTGAATACATCTGGAGTTGCTGAGCAAGCAGGGCACTGACTTCAGCCTGGTTTTATAACCACCTCAGCATCAAACAGCCCCGTTTGGGTGTATGGGGCAGGTCTGGGATTTTTTTTGGTATATGACCATGAACAGCCACTGTGCTGTTTGCCTCCTCTCTCCGTGTATGTGTGTGTGTGCATGACTACAACACGCACTCCCTGCTTGGACAATATGCCTGGTGGTAAAAAATGAACCTAACTGCAGATTTGGCATGCCAGGGTTAACCTCCGACTTGCTGGCAGCCGATGCAGCTCCAGCCCTGTTTCTTGTTTTTGAGAAAAGGAGGGAAAAAACCTCCAAACCTTGTTTGATTTGTTCCTGTAATAGCAGCTGATCTGGCCTGGATTTTATCCAAGCCTTTATGTGATTATATGGCCCAATCCCCACAGCATGTACACAATGCTATTGAAAAAAAGATGAGACATTTTAAAATACAGTTGGGCTTTAAAAAGGTCTGCTTAAATTGTAAGAAATACAGAACTTCTGGCAGGGATTTTGGTATTTGCGTGAAAACTGAAATCCCCTTACAAGATTTGCTACATTCTAGAGAAATTGTAAGTATCCCTAGTTAAATAATGAAAAAAACCCTGCAATTTTACTGGTCTTCTGCTAGTGAGTTGTCAAGCAAAAATAAACCCAAATGTGCCAGTGTATGCTCACTGAAGCACAGTTCCTGCAGGAGGGGAAAAGCCTGCAAGCAGATTAATAGCCATGGTGCATCTCTCTCTTGTAGAAACATGACAATGTTGAGAAAAGAGAGGATGGGGGAGCTTACTTGTGGTGTGCGTAAGAATTGGCTGAGCAGCAAAGCCCTTATTTTCTCCAGATAATTTTTTCCTAAGTGAGCAAATGCCTGCTATAGAAATGTCACACATTTTCCAAGCAAGGTTCCAGGTAGAGAGTGTTGACTTGAGTATCTGAGAAATCACTTAAACTGCAAACTTCATGAGCAGATGTCAGTGTTTTGAAGCTGTTTGACATTGTTAAAGATGCAGGTGGTACATTGGCACTACTCACTCAGTTCTGGGCAGCGATGGGCATTGCCTGGGAGACACAGTATCTCATCATTCTTCCCAAAACTCCGGTCACGCTCAATGAGGAAAGCCAGGCTAAGATGAACTATAAATCTCAAAATACACATTTTTAATAAAAATTATGTGTGAAGCCTAATTTTTAAAAAAATATAATATTGATGTTATTGGTGTGTATGTAATTTTTCACATGTAACAGGAAACACACCAGATCTTTCATGTCAGCTTAGGCCAAACCTAGTAGACTGTGAAACTCTAGAGAAGAAAGGGATTTAAAAACTACAGTTTTGTCTGCAACCTCCTGTTTTCTTGCTTCTCCCAGATTTCCTCAGGTGCCTTCTCATTTTCATCAGCTCCCAGCAGCCAGGACCTTGTCATCTAATATGTTCTCAGAGTATGTTGTGTCCAAATGACCAGTACTCAACAACCAAAACCTGCCTGGTCAAGGCTGCCTTGCAGGATCTTGTCTCTGTGTCTGGCCTGATCCTGCAATATGCTCAGCACCCTCAGCTTCCCCATCACTGGCACTCTGCTGCAGGTGGCTCTTAGAATCAGAGCATGGTTTGGGTTGGAAGGGACCTTTGATGATCACCTAGTCCAACCTCCTTGCCACAGACAGGGACAGTTCCCACTAGACCAGGTTGCTCAAAGCTCCATCCAACCTGGCCTTGAACACTGCCAAGGAGGGGGCATCTACAATTTCCCTGGGTAACCTGTGCCAATGTCTCACCACGGTCATGATAAAAAATTTCATCCTTATGTCCAGTCTAGACCTACCCTCTTTCCATTTAAAACTGTAGCCCCTTGTTCTGTCATTACAGGCTCCTCTTCTCTGCTGGCAGCAGCTTTCCTTGTGGCTGTTTTGCTGCTCAGCTGGCGCTGTTTTGACAAGTAGATGTAAGTATTTAACATGCTAATTAAATACCTCGTGCCACACAGGCTCTGGCCCCTTTTAGCACTTACATGAAAATTCCCCAAGGAACCAGTGCCCATGCCAGTGCCCGTGCTGGAGCATCCCCACTGCCGCCTTGCCCCAAGACTGTACCTCAGGGCAACACGCACCCAGGAGTGGCAGCCACTGTCAGGTCCCCTCAGCTTCCCCAAGGAACGGGTGGTGCTGCAGAAAATGAGAACCGAAGCAGAAGCATTAACTCTTTGCTTATCTCTGCAAAAAACCCAGGGAAAAAATTCCTCACTAATATCCCAGAAGAGTAGTTCATGTACGGGACATTTAGCAGTGCTGAGAATCACCTACACTTTCATACAAGATAAAATATTATGACGATTTATTACACGAGAAAACTTTTGATTATATTTAATGAGCTTCCATTATATTGGTTTATTAGAAGAGAGACAGTCCTCATTAAATCATTTGCAGAAAGGAACTGGCAGCATTATTAGACATATTTGGAGAAGTCTCTTCTAAGAGAAGAGCATGTATTTATCTGAATGTGAAGGTAGACAGATCCTTTTAAACGTGAGGAAGGTGACACACAGCAATAGTTCAGTTTTCCAAACTGAAATTTTAGCTCTAGTCAATGCTTATTTTCAAGTTCTGTGCTATTTCTGGGAGCAGTCTTGTTTTCCCATTAAGAAATATGTTAGATAAGGTTTGGAAGTAACTAAAGAACAGCTGAGTTTGTAGCAGATGCTAACTCAATTCTGTAGTCTGAAAACAAGGGTTTTGTCCCAGAGAAGCAGAGTGACAGCTTTGCACTTGGCTTTCAGATCACCTCGGGCTTCTCTCAGAATGATTTATTTTTCACTTTACTCTGTATTTATTAGACAGTTTGTGTGATGCATTATAAAAGCTGGAAACACAGCAGCAAAATCCATTTTCCTCATGCACTGCCCCTCACCAGTGACACGAAAGCCTTGGCACAGCCCATCAGCAGAGCACGGGTGAGTGTCAGACACACATTTCTTTCCCGCATCACACAAGAAGGGAAAAGTTATTGAAATGTTTGTGTATTTGTGTTGAATCAGACAGCCTGAATGCACTGCTTAATGACACGAGAGGAGTTTAACATAATTTAAAGCTCCTCTGATCACTAGTCTCACCATAAAGAAAGTTGTGGTCTTTTTCTACTTCCCCAACTCCCACCGACTTCATTGTCCATTGATGTCAATAGGAATGAGCGCCCTGGGTCTGCAGTGGTGAGTCTGACATTTTAATGAGCCACAGTACAGGATCTGAGCAGCGCTGAATAACCCGGCCTCTATAGATTACAGAGATTTAGGGGAGTGGGAGAGGAAGAGAGAGACAGAGATGAAAAAAACAAAACCTTTTCTGCCTAGCTTTACACTGACTGGAGTGGAGAGAGCCATCAGCAGGTGATAGGATTGCATCCAAGTCTTGATTTTTTCCTTTAAAATGCCTGTAAAAGCCAGAGCCTGCAAAAGGTCTGAATAAAACATGAGGTGAAAATTTGTGCCTCACTTCTACTGTGAAGAAAAATTAGAGGTGGAACAGGAGCGCCCCTTCCCTGATTTGATTGTAGCTGCAATCCTGATAATTAATTACAACTTGGCCACTGGATACCTGGCCAACAAACACTCACATGGCACGGAAAATTTAGACTGGACTTGTTTATTTGTCTACAACTTTTTTTTTCCTAACAAAAGACTTGTTCCACTTAAATCACAGAGTGCCTGGCCATCGGCTCTGTTCAGAAAATAAATAAATAAATACAGTGGATGTTTATATTGCATTTGTTAGTCGCATTGCAGTACAGCTCGGAGCACCTGAAGCTGAGCACCTGAATTGCCTGCGTGGTCACAGGACCACAAATGACACCCAAAAGGTGACCCGCGATAACCAGGACAGGTGTTGAAATGCAGGTGTGACTTCACCTTCTGTATCAATTTGAGTGGGAGGTGAAGGGACCTATGCTCCTCTCTGAGCCACCTCACAGTTTGTATGATGAAGCAAATCTCGCTGAAACTCTTGGGTTTTTTTGCTTCTCTTTTTGTTCACTCTACTGTCCAGAGCTGACCTGCCACTGCACCCTACATCTGACAGCAAGGTGCAAGGTGAGCTGACAACTGTGTAGGATGGACCTCTCAAGAGAGCAGTGCATGTGTCTCTTGCCTCTCTACAATGGTCCAGCCATGCTGAGAAAAGCTTCAGAATAAGAATCTCTTTCCCTCCATGGATTGGAAGGGCACCAACCAGACCATGCTCTCTGCAGGAACAAGACTGCAAATTCAGTTTTTATGCCACTGATCCCGACATAGAAGTCCCTTTTGATAATGTGCAAAGCCTAATCGCCTCATTTCCCAGAGGGCAATCAACTGCCTCAGGACAGGAGAACCATTCTGTCACTCTCATCCTGATTTATTTGAACTTCCAGGAAGAATTCAGTGTGATGAAATCACCTCCCCACTCCTGGCACGCTGCCAGCATTGCAGGTGCTAGCTAGATGGATCTAACTATCCCTTTTTATGTCCTCTTGGCCATCCTCAACAAAACCCACACAAAGCAGGATGTCACACCTCCTTCGTTCTACAAGCCTACTGCAGGGAAAGTTCAAGGTTATGATGAGCAATGATGTCCTTCACCAACGAAGGGAAGAGAGTCTTGTCACCTACTCTTGTACTCAGCTTGCCTCTGGTGGGAATTTTAAGGAAAGCCATGAATATGAGTTTTGATTTTCTACAGAACAGCAAGTCTTGGAGCAAAAGACTTGAAGGTAGAAGAGCTAGCTTGTCTACTTCTGTGCTGGACTGCTCTATCAGCACATGGCCTTATTTTCCTTTCATACCCAGAGCAGTTTTGCATATACCAAGGGGACTTCCACCCCTACCTCAGGAAACTCTACTACTTCCCATTACTTTATACCTGAGTCCTTGCATAAAACAGTTTCTTCTGTCTGTAAATTCATGCCGTTACATCTAATCTTACCCAAAATGAGCCACCCTTGGTGTTTATAGCCTTCAAATACTTGCAGAGGGTTATCATATCCTCCTCCTTTAGTCATCGTTTGGAAAAGTTGTTTATGCTGAATTCTTTCAGCCTTTCCTCATCCAGCCATTCCCTCCCACCTCTCATCTGTGATGGTGCTCTTTGAAAGCACTCCAGCCTGTCCGCATCATCCCAGGCCTGAGGTGCACAGCAACGATTGCAACAGCCCAGGTGCAGGGCTGGTAGAGCCCTGTTGTAGCCCCAGCACACCCTCGCCTCAGTTTGGCAGCCCCAGATCACACAGGCTTGTCCTGTCCCATGTTGCGGCAATGGCTGCTGTCAGTCATCTGCTTTCCTCTCCTATTGACGAGCAGTGCTGCAGATCATTCCTCCCAAATGTATTAACTTCAGTTTTCCCAGGCACAGTCTAATTTGGTTATTTCCTGCTCGTATTTCTAACCTCTCCAGCTTCCCCAGTATTACTGCTACATCCTCCCTCATTTGCTTTCGACTGCTTAGGCCAAATTACAGAGAAAGCAGAGATGAGCCAGGATGTGTATCCAGGCTCTCTGCCAGCCATTTTGCAAAGAAATCTCCCAGGCCACAAGATCCCACCTCTCGCAACTCACAGCAACAAACTGTGAGTTAGCAAACTGCCTTTCTTTTTCCAGCCCACCTGGCTACGGGGGCAGGATCCGCAGTGGTCGCCAGCTGACCTGTGTAGTCACCAGGGCTTGAAGGTTTCCAACTCCTACAAGTGACCTGCAAGGTGCCCCTGGGCCCTCAGGGGAGATTGTCAGCTATTATTTCCAAGTACTCATTTGAGGTATAGACACAAAACTGTACATGTCCTGATTTTCAGATGCCAAGTGCTTATAGTTTCCATCAGTGATTTTGGCCATCATGCTACCTAAAGAATGGAGCACGATTTGACCGAGCAGAAAGGTTCACCACCTTGGAATTTCACCTTTGAAATTGCTTCCATGTAGGTGAATGAATTTTAGCAATTGTGGAATTGTTTGCATGCCAGGGTGTGCATTTGTGCACCTGTGTGCGTTCTGGTTTCGGAGGCAGAGACCAGGCAGAGGGACATTAGTACCCCTGAGAGCACAGGAACTGAGGGGGCAATGACAAGAGTCACTGGAAGTCCGTGGCCTTACTTGGGAGTGGGGTGGCCTGCGCTTTAGCCAGCAAGCTGCTGTGTATTTTCCCTCTTCAGAAATAGCCCAAACTGCCTCACACCTACATAAGCTGCTTTCCAGGAGGTGATTTGCTTTCCTGAATCCAACCATTTAATCAAACCTGGCTTTATTTTTGTTTGAGTTCTTTATGGAAAGTTACTCCTGGTTCACGAATGCTTTCAGCAGCTGTTCATGGCCTTTAATCATTGCACCTCTCACTTCCTCTGGGCTTTTTCCCTCTCAACGACTGAGGCATCATGTCTGCCGACGTGAAGTGAGCATTCCTAACTTCACTGCCTTCAGCTTTTAGAAAAACGGCTCTTTAGCAGGAAATGGCTTACATTTCACTAGACTGCAAATGACCCTGCAAACTAATATTTACTAGGTTGGACTCGATCTGTGGAGCATTCCCAGTACCCAACTGCTCAGCACCTGGGCAGGCAGGGCCAGATCCACGGAGCAGCTGATGTGATATGGCCCTCAGACCCTTAACACCCCTAATGACACAGAGTCGTCACCTGCTGTGTAAGCCCAGTCCCCTCCACTCCTCCTTGTCACAGCGGATGGCCAAGAAGACGACCTGCAACCCCTCAGGCCAGATGTCAAATCCAAATCTCTCAACAGCTCTAACTACGGTGTTAGAGGGCAAAGGGAAGTTAGTGCTGCCTCCACGAGCCTAACAGTAGCCAGGGCTGGTGTGCCATGTGTAGAGACCATTCGCAGAGACACCTGTGTCCTGGGACACAGGGAAGGGAGGAGGACCCCAAGCTCCTGCACAGCTCTAGGTGGGAAGGTGAGGTGTCCTGCTGCAATGGCAAGGGCTCAGGGCAGACCTCCCGTGCAGAGTCCCATGTTACGGGGAAAGCTCATGCATCTCCAAACTCCAACTGTTGGATTCCTCTCTCCTCACTCTACAGTGGAGCTATACCCCCCAGGCTCCTTTGCCATCAGTGTGGAGAACGAAAATAATTTTGGAGACAATTCACCTGACTTGATATACCTGTCTGCTTTTGGATGAGGTGACTCCAATCCTAGAATCAGCAGCAAAACTGAGTAGAGCTCTGCTGACTACAGATCTGAGTGGTGGTGGTTGCTTTGCCAAAATCTTCTCTTAGCCCCTGTTTGGAGCCACGTGGTGGATTCAGGTGCAAGATGCTCTGCAAGTGTGAAGGCTGAAAATGGACAAAAGAAAGAGTAGGCAGGCAGGGCATTGCTGTGGTCAGAGCGACAAAGACATTTACAGTTGTTGCCATGCCTTCCCTTAGCTTACCCATTCCTGGCCATCTCCTCTTGCACGCAGGAGCAAAAGCTGAGGAACTACAGGCCTTCAGCTTTAGTAAGTGCTGGAAAAAGTGAGGAAGGGAGACAACTTTGAGTGACATAGCTGTCCTGGCCCTCAAGTCGTCTGTGCTTATCCAACACCAGAATCAAGGGAAACAGCCCGGAGGCATCTTGGCTGGTAGGTTAGGAGCCAGCACAGGTCCCCTGATGTCAGCACAGTGCTGTGCCCAAGCTAACAAACCCAGCGTTTATTAGCTCAGGTGCAATGTCAGGAGAAGATGTCAGAACTGCCGTCAGACCCACTGCTACGCCTGTGTGACACCTGGTTGCACCTCGTGTTGGTTACCAGTTTTCTGCACACAGGCAGCCCTGGGCTGCTGCCTGGCTTGGAGAGTATGGGGCTCATAACCACTACTTGCTTCAGGCCAAACATGCAAGGCCCACCCTTTCCCCTCCTCCTTCTGTATGTACTGTAACAAACTACATGAAAATGTCATAGCAAGTGAGAGAGAAGAAACTCCAAGCCTGGTTTGGGTCAGCCATTTGGATCTATGCCTTGGAAATGAGCAAAGCACCAACAAACCTCCAGCATGAGTAGCTTACCCCTCACTCTGTTGGTTCCCATGTCCTGGACAAATGTCCTTCACTTCTCACTTGATGTTGGAGACCTCCTGTCTCCTCCTAGGTATTAAAATGTGTCTTGCAGGTTGAAAATGTTGTGGTCCCAAAATGCTTTCAAGAGACATGATGTATGCAGGTGACAACACACACAGTTACTGGTGTCACGGGGCAAGATAGCTTCTCTTGGTTAGTCTATTTAGCCCTTCCCAACTGTATTCCTGTTGGAAGGTAAAAAACATTTAGGCGTTCAGCACTTGAAGTGCTTAAAAATAATAGTTCTGTGTGTGTGCAAGGGGGGCAAACTGTTGCGCTATGATCTGGCCAAATATTTCAAGCAGCAGAACGAAAGCCCATCTTCAACTCTTCTGTCCCTGAGCACCCAAACAAGGGTGCACGTATTCAGCACAAGTACTGCTCTAAACCCGAGCCCCAAATGCTAGCAGGTGCTTCTCCCCCTCTTTTCATTATCTGGGCATAGCTGATGTGTCCTGCCAGTTTCAAAGGCGAGCCAACACAATGGTGATGGGGGCGAAGCAGCTGGGGGTGGCAGGAAGGGGGCACGGAGGCAGCCCTGCTTGGCAAGGTGAGCAGTGCCTGCCGGGCTGGCGGGCAGCCCTGCCAGCTCTTTTTGTGTGGCTCTGGGAGGAAAGAGGGGAAGGAAGAGGCGACAGCAAGTGAACGAATTCAAAGCGAAGCAGCTGGGGCCTGAGAGCCATGGCTGATCTGTGCCAGCTGCGAGCTGCTGCTCTTCTAGTCAGTGTGCCAATTAGTTTGCTGGATTAGGGAAGAAAGAGCCACTAGACGTGTGTGTTTGTAGCTGATGGGGCTGGAGGATGGACCTACAGCAGGACTTGACCCGTACACACCCCACTGACTCATGGCCAGCACAGATTCCCTAATGCCTGGCATTTGGGGTGTGCCTCATGCACAGCTGTGGCTTGGCTGGCCCAAACTCCCAGGTCCCAAGGGAGAAGGAAAGGGCGGCCATGCTCCCCGTGCCTATCCCAGAGCAGGGAATGCCACAAAACCAAGCCTGTGTCTGCCAGGGAGCCATTCCCTGAGCTGTGCAGGGACAAGACCTTAGCACTGCCTCGCTTAGCCTGACTAACAGATAATCAGCAGGCAGGGAAAATGTTCTGCCTCAGAACTGCCCCTGTGCAGCACAAAGCTGAGGTGCATGGAGGGCACTCCTCTCCTCTGTCCCCTGGGCCATGGTCCCCGAGGGGCCACTCCCGTTCTCATGGCTGAAGGATGCTTTTGCCCTTTTCACATGCTTCTGGATGGAGGAGCGTGGTTCAAGCCCAGCACAGCTACTGTCCCCAGGCTGGGGTTAGCACCGGTGTGGGAGGGGGGTTGTGTCAGGACAGCTCTGACACCCATGGGGGGATGTTAGCACCAGCTCTGACACCCGCGGGGGGACGGCCACGGCTGCTGAAGGCCTTGCGGAGGGGCCTGCACAGCGCGGTGATGCCGCTCCGCTGTGCGGTGCCACGGGCCCGGGGCGGCCCTCGTCCAGCCACGGGACTGCCC
>VZRW01007599.1:399373-486567 GCA_013398125.1 Aegotheles bennettii | reverse complement strand
GCCCCGCGGGCAGAGCTCAGCAGGCGGCCCCAGCGCCCGGGGGAAGCGCAGGCCGGCGCTGCTGAGCCCGGGCGAGCGGCTGCTCGGCCCTGCCAGCACCCACCCGTGCTGCTGGGACGGGCGCTTGTCGCCCCAGGCACCAGCAGCTCTCCTGTCCCCTGCCTCCCCTCTGCACCCCAGGATTTTTAAACGCCCGGCCGTGGCGAAGGACACCTGGTGAAGGCCCCCAGGCAATGCAAGAGCCTGTGTCCAGCTCAGGTTTAGCCAGGGGGAGGAGGTGAACCTCTAAGGGGACCATGTTCTCAGGGCAAGCAAGGGGCAGCGGCGACGCGGTGTGAGCAGGCCAGGGCAGAGCTGGTGCTGGGGCAGGAGCAGCGCCATGTGCCCGCCTCACCCACGCTACTGGTGGCAGCCAAGGGACAGCGTTCACCGGCCGTGTGCCATGTCCTGCAGCAGCCTGTCCTCTGCCCAGTCATCTGCCCGCACGAGATCCTGTGGCCATGGCGCACGTGATGGTGTGAACATGGAGCAAGGGCAAGCTGCTATTAAATTCAAACAAGGCTGGCAGCCTTCAGCCACTTCTTAATATAAAATGAAGACATTTTAATCACTCTGTGCTGGCATTTTTCCAGTGGTTTTTCCCTGTCTCTTCCCTTCCAAGAAGGCTCAATCATTATCCCATCTACCAGGAGCGCCTTCTCACTAGCAGCATCCTCTGCCCACCTCCCCACACATGGCTCAGTCCCTTCTTTGCAAAATGCTGCTTTAAGGGTTTTCTAACTTTTCTAAATGAGTTTGGCTAATAAAGGGGACTATTTGCCATATATTCTTCAGGAAGAACAAACCCTCAGGGGACAAAGTGAGGAGGCTGGTGAGAAGGACCATCTCCCTCTAGAGATACAACATGGAAGCAAGTCTGCTGCTACCAGTCGCTCATGGACTGCTGCCTGTTCTGTGTCACCAAGAGTGTGCAGCTGTGGTAAGATCCTCAAATACAAGGCCACATAACTCTTCTAGCACTTGTTATTATGGTCTGTGAATGCTGACAAGTGAGGTGTGTCGGATAAGGTGGTGTCTTATTTGACCAACCAATAAGTACTTCTCATAAATCTTACCTCATGGAGTCTTGGCAGGTATTTTAAGGACAAACTGTAGATCTTCTGTGGTATCTACTCTGTCCAAACTGGTACCAAGACCAAGGGCTCCAACTTGTCATTCTGTTGCTCAGACTCTGGGCTCCCAAAGTTCATTCCTGTCATGGCCCTGTGTAATTTTGGCTGGTCTTTCTGTGCCTTGTGTTACTCCCAGCCTTTGGTGCTGTATCTGCTTCTGCAAAGTCTGCCTGGCAAGTCTTTGCTCATCCAGCAGTCATGTGCCGGCAGAATGTGTGGCTCTATCTAAATTAAAAAACATTGCAAAAATTAAGTCTGTTTTGCTGGAAATTTTGATACTAAAGTAATCCAGAGGCTTCTGGATAAAGTCAAAACCTCAGACTGTTTCCTGTAGTTTTCCTTTTGTGAAGTGTGCTATGTTCCTTAGTATTTATTCCACTGGTGTGGTGAGATACCGTGCATCACAGTCCTGCTTCTGGTCTGCAGACAAATTTTGAAGAGCTTTTCTGACAAAGAATCATTTTTCCCAGATTTTCCCAAGATAAATTACTTGGAAAGAAATGGGGGCAAACAGTAACACACACCCACACCCACCTGCTTCTGACTGTGCAGTAAGGCACCAGCAATTGTGTTCCCAAAATAAAGAAGCTAGAATGGTTAAAAAGCCCCCATGTATTTTAATTGTAAGACATCAGTGAAATGAAGGTAGAAGTCAGAGTTGGAAAAAGAGAAGGCATTAGAACTTGCCGAGATTTTACTTGGAAACTACTTACGTAAATGACTTAAGTTCATAAAAAAGCTACTATAGAAGTAAAATGACAAAATATTGCCTGGGCCCCCATGAATAAACCAAACTAAATCAATTACTTTTCTGTCTATAAGTCATGAGCAATTTATAAAGCACAGAGTGAGCAACGATTTCTTTGAGAACAGAGGCACTTACAGTAAAGTGTTACCACTTCAACAACATTAGGTACAGCATCCAATTTCTGGAGCTAGGGAGCAGGTGCCTTTCTTCACAGCAGGTCGGCATTACCTGAAGTAGTGATTGTATCAGGGCTACTATATGTTTACTGGCTGCATAAAGACAATGAATAGTCCCACAAGTAAACAGTTACCAGTTTATACAGCGTGTTTCTAATTTAAAGGGATTAAATATGAGATGGTTGTTAGCACAAGTGGCTCAGCAATTGGCACTACAGAATGAATGTGCTGGTTAGCACAGCCTGGAACCCACAGGCTGCAGAGGGGAAGCTCGAGCAAACATCACACTTTTAGGGAAGTACAAAATTGAAGCAGAACAGCTTCAGCTGTGAGTTTATTCACCAGGTATCAGCTAACAGTATGGAAAATAAGGACAATACAGGTGGTGTTCTTCTCCCTGCCCTTGCTCTGCCAGCAGTGCGTGCATTCTAGGACTTTTCTGTGGTTCAATAACTCAGTGGGTAGTTCCATGGACAGGTCCCTATAGAGGAGAGAGCAGAGGTTTGGGGTGGTTTAGGTAGTGTTTGTGGCCATGGTGTAGGCAGCCAGGATAGATAGCTCCTGAAGGCCCCTTCCAGCTTCTTTGGATTGGTAGAGTCACAAGCATAGAAATGCACGACTGCAAGCGTTTGCCAGCACAGGCCTGGGCTGTGTGTGCAGACACCTGCAGCAGAGCCAGGGACCTCAGATGCGTTCAGTAGCTTTTACTGTGAATCTCTACAACTGACTTTACCTTCTATTTGCGAAGATAAAGTTTTCTTCAAATGCCCTTGTTGCTTACTGTGATGAGAGAGCAGAAAACAAAGCTGTTTCTTTTGCGTAATTATTGTGTCAGCAACAGGATGTAAGAAACAAGTCCAGAGCCTGGCACGTACTGTGAAAATACATCCCTGCACTAGTCTAAGGGGCAGCACTGAGCAGGAGTGATTTACAAAGCTTTATACAAGCAGCCCTTCATGGTCTTGCCAAGAGAGCACCTAATGCTTTCTGCTTTGCCAGCATGTCAGGACTGCACACCGACCTCACGTCCCGGACTGCTTATGAATGTGGCTGTAGAAACAGGATGGGGCCATCTTCACCCCTTGGGCTGCACATCTTTATGGAGACCACAAGATTTGGTGTCAAGGACTGTGAAGATGCAGTCCCTGCCTGCCAATCTTGTTCTTGTATGCCTGCTGCCTTGGCACTTGGGCCCCTCACACTGATTCCCCCAGGAGTAGAGGGCAGGGAGCACCTGAAGGCAAAGCAGTTCAGCTGCAGGAATGATGCTGTGCAGCCAGCGTATGGTGTTCCCTCTCTTTCACCGTTCCTCTGAAATATGCTGCATTGCAGAAGCACAAGCCAGACAAAGATTTACTTTGCTTTAGCTCCAGAGCACACAGCTTTACAGGCTTATTGGGGTTGCTCCTTCAGCAGCTCTCCAGCTCCAGGAGCAGTCCCTGAAAAACCGGCTTCTGGTCCATGCTGCCATCCCAGAGTGCAGAGGAATGTGGAAGTGGGCTGTCCTCCCCATGAGGTAGGACTGCCACCTTAACTGCAGGGAAATACTGTCCCTTGGCTGCATACTCCCCCCGTCTGTCCCCAGGTCTCACAAAAACAAACTGGAAAATCACATGGGCAACATTTCTGATACAGAGCAGGTGCTGGAGCTGCCGAAAAGGGAGTTGAAGACCACCTGCGAGTCACAGAGCAAGTGGGGTGCCTTGCAGCCAGCACCTTTGCTGAACAGAGAGCACTGGTTTTGAAGGGGAGAGGAATCACCCCGTGGGCAGGTACCGGGTGTGAGATTCCCTTGCAGGCAGGGCAGTGGCTGACCAGCACGGTCGCTGGGATTGCTGTCCTGCCCTGAGCTGCTACTTCATCCTTTTCTTTCTAGGACTGGCGTACTCAGTGCTCAGGTATTTGAGCCGTGCCTCTGTCTGTGGAGAGGTTTTGCATTCATTCACCTTCAGGTTCAGAAGGCAGTGCCCAGAAAAATACTGCTAACAAGAAGCCAGTACAGATCACGTGCTAAGGCTTAATATGAAGGGAAAAATATTATTAAAATATTTTAGCTGTGTTTTTGTATTATTATTACAGGACCAGGATAGTTGGATTAGATAGATCAAAACTAACACTGTGACACCACTACCCCACAGTCACAGGTTTTAACAAAACTTAGCCATGGAGCCAGCATGAATCAGGAAACTGCACTGACTCTCCAGACTGTTCTCCGAGCAGTTTTAGTTACCAACTCCCCAGGACAGCAACAAAAAGAAGTTACTCACAGTGAGCTGTTCTTCGAGGTGCTCATCTTACTCCACTGGTCAAATCACTGGAAAACAACACAGAATCAGCATTAACCTTACAGGGCGTATAAATACGAGACCAGAGGGGGGACAACAAACCTGGCATTTCAAGCATTGCACTCCAAGCTCCTTCTTCCCCATCAAAGACCAATTCACACATTCTGTCTCAGGAAGAAGATTAAAGGTTTTCATCTACACATGGGAGCATCTTGGGCTTGTGTGACCAACCCCACACCGTTGCCCTATGAGAAGGAAAGGGGACCATGTGCTCCCAGAGCCAGTACTGACTGGCTGAGCATGGTCCTCACCCTAGGCCCAAAGGGGATTTCTTTGCAGCATCAGCTCCCACCAGCATCTGGGAGAGGTGTATCAGGTGAACTGAGGCCTCCCATATTTGAGCAGTGACTTGGGTCTGCAGGCTGCTTTCTCCTGCTTCTGGGCAGCAATGGCCTATGACTGCAAACCTGCTTTAGCTTCCACACAAGGGAATGTGTGGAATATTATTATTTGAGCTGTTTCTTCTCATTTGCTACTTGATCTGAAAGGCAAAAGGGAAATTTAGACTGGTCCCCAAGGGCTCTCCAGCGTGCAGACTGCACCGCCCCAGCCTCGGAGCCCCACTGCACAGGTTACTCTGTGCCTGCCAGTGCCCCCCTCCCACCAAAGCACCACAGGATTTCAGAAAAGCTTTTACCAGTTGTGCACATGGGTCCACAACTCCTGCCCGGCTAAATACCCATTTTGAAGACTGGTGGGACAGCAGTGGACAGAAACAAGCTCTCACAAACTGTTAAAGATCAGTTGTGTCATGTGTCCCCCCCCTCCACTACCTTTCATTTTCCCTCCTCTTCTGGCTGAAGCACACAGGCTGCAGATTTTTCAGACATAATGTTTTATTTGCTGTTTTGGCATACTCAACATATTCATGTCTCCAGCCCATTTCACTGTTAACAAATCCGTACGTGCGCGGGAATGTCTGTGTAATCAAAGAGCAATATTTTTAAGAGTCAGGATCGAGCAGTTTAAAACCACAGGAGATAAGAATCATGGCTCAAGGCCTGAAAGCTGCGAGACTGGCAGAAAATGCAGAACACCGTGTTCAAGGAACTGCCTTTTTCACATCCTGAGTCCCAGTACCAGATACTCTGCCTTCAAAATCACCCAAGACATCGAGTTCTCGGGGGTCTATTTGAAACAAGCAAACAACATCAGGTAAAAACCAAGCAAGCAAACAACCTCCCCATACCCAGACAAACCCTGTTTCACCTGTATTTCCTGTGCAGTGCTACAAAAACAGTTCAGTAAGATTTTAATGGCCCTTTCCAATTTCCAACCATAAATGGTGCCCCCACATCGCAGAGAAAAGGTAGCGGAAAATTAAAGCGTAACCCACAGTTCTGGCTGCGGCCTTACACCGACTTGCTTTCTCTTGTCAGCTTCACATTGGAGGAAGGCATTTTGATAAATAATAAGTATATTAAAAGCAATAAAAATACTTTATTTTCTGGTGAAATTTGAAGCCTTCCTAGGCAATGTTAGGAGCAAAGCGCTTGGGTAGGGAGTTGGGTTCTGTGTCCTGGTTGCTGCAGCCGAGACACGAGATATCAAATTGTGTAAAAGTTACGGTAACTCCAAGAGCTGCAGCACTGAATTATTGTCACTGTCTGCAGCTTGTCTTGTCTTTTAACTGAGATTCTGAAGGCTTTAAGGGTGGGTGGATGTTGCCCTGCAGCAGCACTTGGAGGACTGACGGTGTTTTCAAAAAACAAAAGCAAATGATACTGCCCTGCCAAAGGGAAAAACAAGGTCAATCATGCTATGCAAATCAGCTCTCTGCTGGAGAGAAATCACAACAGAGGAACCTGCTACCCCCAGTAAAGATTGCACATGAATAAACAAAACTTAATTCCTGCTTG
Source organism: Aegotheles bennettii (assembly GCA_013398125.1). NCBI lineage: Eukaryota > Metazoa > Chordata > Aves > Caprimulgiformes > Aegothelidae > Aegotheles > Aegotheles bennettii. The sequence goes on along the minus strand of VZRW01007599.1, from coordinate 480,267 downwards.
ATTTTATTACTAGAGAGGGTGAAAGAGGAAAACACACGGTTGAAAAAATACTTAGATGGATACAGCAGTGACTTTGGAAACCTCTCAGTGCTTGAGAAATAAACTTGTCGCTATAAAGCCCTGCATTATCAAACTAAGTGTCCCCAGACATCTACGCATCTTGATTTTTGCTGGAGGCTATGTAACAATTATCCTGGTTCTGAATACGGTTGCTACTCTTGATAGAAACCAGTAAAGAAAATACACCAGTGCTGAAAATACACCTGTAATATCTCAGCTCAGGTGAATAGTATTTGTGTATTTCTTCTTTCAGTTTGTATACTAAAGGCTAGCTTATAACTTCCTAACTGATCAGTCAAAACAAGACTGATTTTAACTATGGAGCAGTGTTTACTGAAGAGCTTGGTGAAAGCTACACCTCACACATTCAAAGATCCTACTTCTTTTCCCTGGGCCTAGGAGAGTGATAAGAGCAGCAATGGGCACCACTGCAGATCATCACTTTTTACTGAGGCAGGAGGTGCCCTGAAGGGCTGCACAGCAGAAGAGAACTTACGCTGGCAGGAATGAAAATGTGGAATCAACTAAGCTACCAGAGTGGAACCACACAAGTTGTTACAGAAATCACAAATGCTTAAAAAAAAAAATTTCAAACAATAACAAATTTTTACTTGATTACTCTATTCAATGTTCTAATTAGCTGAATGAAAACGATTTGAGCTCTGGTGCATATTGAAAGAATGAACACAATGCCACACTCATTTTCAGTTCAAGTTTTACTCCCAATTGCACAAAGGTTGAAAAGATTTTTTCAAAGTTTGAAAACCAGCATAATAATTTGTTTTCATGTATAAAACAGGACAATCCAAAGGATACAGGAGTTGTGTGACTGTTCCAATGTTCAAGAATAAAGTGTTGCACAACCTAATTTATCTCATACATTGATTTTTTTCTCTACATTATCTGTTTCTCAAATGATAACTGTACAAGACCTGCAAATATCTAAGGTTAAAATATTTTGATAAAATACCATGTTCTGGAAGATTCCAATGACTTAGTACAGATTACAGTACAAAATAATGACAAGTGAGAGCATTGCTAAGAATTTATTCAGAAGCTTTTACTTTCAGTTCTTATATCACAAAAGACATGTTTACTGTTTACTACAAGTATTAGAAACTGAGATGTTTTTATTTCTACTATTATAAAAGTAACATAGGAGACCGTTCTAAGCCATCTTCAAAATGCAGACCAATCTTTTTTTTTGTATATAAACTGTACACAAAAAACAAGGCACTATACATTTTTGGATAATAAAGTATAAAGGTTGATTCGCATAGTTTCTCAAGAAATCCATGCTATAAATACAAACGCTTTGTTCACTTTAGCACCTGAAGCAGCACTGAGAACAATTCATTGCCTATTGCAAAGAGAAACTTTTCAGAATGCGTAAGAGATACATATTGGTGGGATAGCTAATTCAGTACGAGCAACTGCCATCCAGCTACTTTTCTGTAGTTTTGACATGGTAGTCTTGAAAGTGAATATATATTGCATTGTTAAATACATACTTGTTCTATGTGTTTATATAAATATAAATTCTTTGTAATCCACAAACTAACAAAATAACACTTTACAAAGAGAACTTCTTCAAAACCAAAAATGGCAAGTATTGTATATAGCCAAAGGACACCTGCTGCAGTAGCTCAAGAAACTACTGTTGAAGTGCGTAGGAGAGCGGAGCTTAAACATGTTACCTTTAAGAGTCAAAATTGAATTCCATTTCCTAAGAGTTCTCTTGGCCTTTTATAATATTACACACCTCCAGATAGGTAGTCACTAATAACTTCAGATTATTTCTAATTATTTTGTAAATGTGGGGCATAGAAAGTGAAAACAGACATCCCTTTAGTGCTCACTCCAATAAACACAACTTAGAAAAGTCCTTTTGCCTTCTTCAGATTAACCTGCTTCCAAGATGGCAGTGCACTGTACTCTTCTCTCGTCATCTCTAATGCAACCTGCATTGAAAATGAGAGGATATACCATTAGTAAAAACACTTAAAGTAGCAAAACTGTCAAATGGTTTCACAGCATGGTTAGACACACACGCAGAGAGTAACAGTGCACCCATTCTCTCCTTACCTCAAAGTCCTCCTCTGAAAGATAAATTTCAAGCTTCAGTGGATCAACTCCCTCAGGTAGAGGCCTAGCTAAGAGATCTGCTAGTGGATACACCGTTTTACACAGCTTGGCCAGCACATCCTCTACAAGGATTATCTGATTAGAAACGTCAGCATCCTGTAGGGAGGGAAGAAAAACAGAGAACAGGGTCACAATGCTGTGACCACCAACTGCTCCCATTGCAGTCTGCAGGGGGCACGGGATCAAGCTGCGCTGCCCGGCCCACGGAGCACAAAGCCATACATCCAGGTCTGCCCACAGGCTAACAGCCCTGCCCTGCAACACCTTCACAGCTCAAAAAAAGTCTGCACTTAGCAGAAGGACATTCTTCCAGAATCTCAGTTTAAGGCTGACTTGTGTGTTTAGTCTTGAAGGCAGCATTTTCCACTACGGGTGGCCGCAGGAGACGTACACAGCAGAAAATGTCATTTTCCTCGAGATGCCCCTTCAGTGAAGGCTTTTAAAGCAGCCACATGTAATTCAGTGGTGACTCTGCTTCCCAGGTGGGGAAGTCACTGCTGGAGCTCCTGGAGCCAGCTGATCCTTTGTGGCTATTTTGCTCCCTTGCACTTCCAGCCTGGAGGACAGACCAGAACTGCATGTTGCTGCCTGTTTCACACGACTGAAACAGTTGTTCTGCTAAACTCTAGTGCATCTCTTTCCAAGAGATGATTCAGATAACACTTTCCTCCTGCTTTAACAAAAAAGAGTATGAGTTTACGTGAAAAGAACAACCAGGAATGCCTCTGATCACATCACTCCCAGTCAGAAGTTAGCAATGTTATTTTTTTTCCTGTGCAGATTCCTGAACTGTACTTTGTAAGTTCATCCTCTGGATTTTGGGGCTTGACAGCACAAACAAGCAATGTTACTGGCAACACAAGACACAATTACTGTGCAATGAAAAGATTTACCATTTCTGTGATCTCTGCGATGTCTTCCCTGTGCTCCCAACTCGGAAACATATTAGTGAAGGTCAGAGGCTCTAGGCCAGCATGAATTAGATAGGATTTGGGGGGCTTCTTTACATTTTTTCCTAAAAACAGTCAAAATACAAAAAAGAAAGAGAAATTACAAATGGTACCATATTGTGCCATGTCACCTACTATCCAAAGCAATCTCGTTAGCATATTTAATTGATTCTTTCCTGAAAAGCTGAAGTAATTTAAGGGAGTAGGAATAAATTTCACCAGGAGTTTTTTTTAATGTAGTATGGTACTTTTTAACATGTTTTTTAGCATTCTTAAATCTGCCTTTTACTGTATCTGACCACAAAGATCAAACAACATATGCTGAAAATCCCCCACAGTTACTTCCTAACTCAATGTGCTTCTTATCTTACAAAAATAGAGTTAGAATAGAGTAAGCTGAGTGTAGTGGTCTGAAATTAACCAAATTCGGGTAAATGAAACCTTGTGGTGTGCTCAGCAGAAGTGTCCTGTCAGCAGCAAATAAAGCTTAAGCTTGGAGGCCTAAGTGAGAATGTTTAAACTGTTCTTAATATGGGATACTGAGGTCTAACACAATCATTTTATTATTACAAATGAAAAGGAATGGGATCTGAAAGTTAACAACAGTATTACAACAGCTGGATGGTAATTAATGATTATTTTCAAAGACAGTCCTGCTTCTTTAAAGCATGTATGTGTGCATATGTGGACATAACCCTGCCTAGGAGTGATGCTGTATCAGATTACGTGGCTAGAGTCATTATATCAAGTACTGGTGAAAAAAAGCCCTGTTGGTTGAATGATTTCATTCCCCAAGGATTCAAAATCACTGATAAACTCCAATTATTAATGGAAAGAGGTAGACAAGCAGCCAGGGACTGGGAGGAGCTATCATTAAAAATGTTGTACCTTCATCTTACTTGGGATTCAAACAATTCAGTCTAATCAAATCTTTCTTCCAGACAGGCAATGGAAAAGTTGAAGATGTTGCAAAGTGAAACTAACAGAGCAGCATGATACTATTTCAGAGGGCTGTAGCCTCCTTAAAAACCGCTTCTTGCAAAATTCTGATACATCCTACATTCAACCTCAGAGCATCTTTAATGCACTAAGATTTCCTCCAGAGTGTATAAATCTATTACAGAAGACTGTTTTTTACTGTAGCCCCTCCCTGCACTTCACGTGTGTGGGCTGTCAGGCAGGACAAGGCCTCCTCTGCCTTGCTGGCAACCATGCCAGGGGACTAATGCAGCACCTGTACTGAATGCAAATGGAGAGCCTGACTGGACATCATTGTTCCATTAGGTTTGCAAAACCTGAACATTACAGGTTTGGCTTTACATCAGATGTTGGGAACAAACTGATTATGTGAGAACATGTTCACATGAAACTAAATACTAGAGGTAAAAGATCTGTGGAATAGTCTAACAAACATATTAGAATGCGAGTGCTTTAACTATGCAATTTAGACAGGAGATTTATCATTTGAATATTTGATTTTAAGCCTTCTCTTCCACATATTTTCACTGTGGTTTATTTGTTCATTCTACCACAAATGATTCAACAAGTGTTTAAAAAGTACGTGTGAATCTGCTCTAGTTGCACTGCCCCACTCCCAGTAATTCAGCTGAGTGATAAAAGGAGTGTGGTGTTTGTTTGCTAATGTTCCCGTATAGGTAAGATGATTTTGTATGTAAGTGGAGAAACATTTTCACTGCATGAACTCTGCCCTCAGCACAAGCTGATCTCCTCACTAAGAACCACTGAAGCACAAACCAGATTCTTCCCTCTCCTAGCAGTCTGCAGCTCAGCTCTCCAGACTGCTGATTTAGCAGATAAAACCACAGAAAAATTTTCAAGACATTTTGACAAGTGAAACAAGACTCATGCACAAGAAGAACTGCTAGGTATATTTAGGGGTTATCCAGAGTTGCTAATCAATATTTTTCATACCATCATGCAGTTAAACACTGCAAGCCAGGAAAAGAAAATAAAAAAGGGGGGGGAGGAAGGAGGGACATAAATGAGGAAATAAATGGAGAGAGAAAAATAAGATAAAAACATTTTAATGCTTCTGATTCCTCAACTATATTCTGGTAGTCAAAATAATTGCAGCACCATTGGTATCTCCTGAAATTCAATTTCTCCACCTTGATAAGTATCAACACATAAGAGCCAGTCATCCCTGGCAGCTTGATGCAATGAAATTCTGAAGTGCTTGAGAGAATCCCAGATCATGAAAGTGATAGACCACCAGGACAGCACAGTTTGAACAGTAAAAAATTGACAACGAAATTTACATCAGCTTTAGCATAGAAATGGTAAAGGTAGAATTGGTCTTTAACAGTAACAAACTTGCTCTGTACATACCCAACCACAGACCCTAAAGCTCTTGATAACTACCTCATGGAAATGAGGATAAAGCCACAACTGCTGCAAAACCATGGCCAGTGGTAAAGAAGTGAGCACCTAGCAAAAAAACCTGTCCTATGATACATATGCTAAACTTGAGAACCATGAGGATTCACTGAACAGCTTTCCACTGTGCATCAAACTCAGATGCAACAAATTCAATCCAGTGCAACAGGTATTAATCCCTTTTCCCTTGGTGAAGTTCAAGAAATCTGGAAAAGTATCCAAATCTCAGCATGTGTATCTGATTCCATCTCTGCTGGGGCCAGCAAACATGATTTCCATTACCAGAAGATTACAGCAACTGCATCAGGAACACTGAGACGGAGATGTTACTTCCATCCAGCTTGCTGAGCAGCTCTGGGCACTTCATTGCATGGGGCTCTCTTCGTATGTAAAGATTTTGAAGAAATGCATCTTATCGCTCCTTCTGATTTGCAAAAACTGGGATGGTTGTTGTTGGAGAACAAGTAACTGGCCTCTTCTTTAGGAATTCAGCAGTTACTGACAAAGACTATTCCAATTACTGTCCTGTCGTTAGCACACTGTCCTAAAGAAATACTGCTGGTTTGGCAGGGCAGCGCCAGGGACACCAGAGGATGAACCACATAGAGCAATAATGCAGTCCAATAAAGGTCACGTTTCAGTGTCTCTAGTACTGGTTTTCAGCTGTCTCCTCCCCTCAGCGACATGAGACAACTGAGTAACTGAGACAACTGCTCCTAACTCCTATTCGACCTGCAGACTGGGAAGGAGAGACTGGCTTATCCTCACAAGGGTGGAATCCAACAAGGGTGTCGCTTTCCTTCTACAAATATACACATTTCTATGAGAGAAGATGACAGATACCACCAGCTGTGTTACAAGTTGTGAAGTTTATTTGCAACAGAAGAAATCCGTGGCATCATGAGGTCTGAAGGTCTATAAGCGATCAGGCTTTCCTTGCAAGAGGGCATAGTTTGCACCAATTAAACTCTAGTGACTTGTTCACAGCAGAAAACTGCTCTGAACTAACAGAACACAGCTGTTCCTTGTGCCCTCTTTCCTGGATGGTAACCCCACACCTTTATTCATCCTCCATCAGAAGATACAAGGTCTGTTCCCAGACTCACATAACCTTAGATGAAGTGAGAGGAAAGCATTATGGTGTCTCAAGGAAATTCTACTAGTGCAGAAAATACTCAGTGTACTCTTACGTGATCATCAACTGGAGCATGAATCACTGCACACTGAGTGGTAATAGCTCTGTCTTGTAGAATGAGCACAGAGACTCAGCTCTGTGCTCCAGCACTTCCAATGACCACTTGCTTCCATGTAAGACTTTTCTTCAAAGTCTTTCCACCTCCCCAACTAAATCAAAACCCAGTTACATTAGCAAACAGTATCTTCATTTAGTCTTCTGATACACAGAAGCTTATGAAATTTAAGAGGAGCTAGACAGAGAGCATTCAGGTTTAAGAGGCTGTGTTCTCAAAATTCAGAGTTCTAATGTCTGACCTATTCTTCCACAGTGGGGACACAAAGAAGAAATAAAGCCTATCCTCTGACAACTGAGACAGCAACTTGGGAACAATGCCATTACTACACAAATGGTTTGCTAAGAAAGAGTGGAGAATGTATCTTCAAATACACTGATGTTCATCAGTGCCACTGAGGAAGCACCTGAGTACCTTTCAGCTCATGACAGCAAGGCATTGAAAGGCACGACACACTTGGAACAGCCAGGCACAGCAATCTGTTACCTTTGCAGTACTGGAGCACTGTCTCCATGGCGCATTTCCTGTCTGTAGCCCACCTGATTCGAGCTGATCCAGCAATTTTGTTTTCCACAGGCCACCAGCCTTGCCACAGGTACACTTCATGGTGATTGTCAACAAGGAACAGTGCTATGCAGCCAAAAAATAACAAATCCATCATCAGCCACTTATTAGTTTTCAGAATCCCCTAAACAACCCCAGTCTTACATGCTTGTCAGCATCAGGACAGGATTCTTTCAAAGCTTATCAATCCCTTTTGTGCTTTGTCCAGCTGAACCTCAGCTGAACTCTGATTCTCTGATATAAACAATGTATTTTTATAGCAAGCTTTTGGGATACATGTATGTCTGATTAGTTCTCAGCATCTTTATCATGGAAAAATTACTGTTATTGTTTAATGCCATATAAGCATCACATGCACACATTTGCTTTTGATAAATCAAGTTAAAAGTGATTACAGTTACTAAATCACTGCCAAGTGGAGGATACACTTATCTGTTTTCTTAAGTATTTTAAAGCATATACCTGGCTGTGGGGCAGTGTAAAGATCCTCTTGTAAGAATGGCATGGAATTGATGACAGCAGGGTCTCTTGAAGGGTATACATACTCGGTGGCTGAGAATTCTCCTGATGAGCTACTGAGGTTGAACAGGCGGGGGGTGAAATTAAACTTTCCAGGATCTTTAAAGAACAAAAATGAAGAAGATTTCCAATAGAAAATGCCAGACAAAAAAAAAATTAAAAAAATATAACTATATAAAATAATCAACTTTTAGAGTCACTGTAAATTTTCTGGGTTTTGAAAAAATCAAGAAAGACGGTCAGATATCTTGGGGGACTAGCAACATCTGTGAAAAACTTGAGTTAGAAGGCTGGCTGCCTAAGTTTGAATCTGATCCTGGCTAGTTACTATCGGCCATTTCGTAACTGGCTGTTCTGCAGCTTAAGTGAAGCAAGCCCATCTCAGAGTCTACTTTTTAGCTGACAAATTTTCCACTTGGTAAATCAATCCCCCTGCTACCTTTGTTGGCAGTTTCAAAGCAAAGACTGGACAAGAATGCAGGCAGAACCGCCCCCTAATCCCTTCAGAAGAGAAGCAAAATGTGTTGGTAACAGTGTTAACTGTTGCTCTGTGCTGCATAAATACAGAGGGGCTGCACAAGGGGGAGAGAACAAAATGAAACACTTTGTTTTCCAGCACTTTCCTTCTAAAAGAGTATTAATTAAGGGATCATCTCAACTACCCAGAAGTCATTCAAAAGCTTTACATAAAATCTTACAATACCATAGACCAATAAAATATGAGTGTTAAATCCAAGAATGCAGGTCTACCTTGCAACATGCAATCATAGGCCTTTCGATCTCTCCTTCCCAATGCATCCCAAAATCCCAAAGGCTCTGACCCTTCATCACATTCATGAATTGTCACCTTGCTGCTGCTGTGCAGCCCTGCCTCCAGCGGACATCTACAAAATGTAAAGAAAGAGTGTGAATCCAACGTCCCAGCCCCAAACACAGCAAACATAAACCTGCTGACCACTTGTGTTACTAGAATCCAAACCCACCCCACAGGCTTGCTGCACAGTTCATGTCAACATAGACTTTTTGAAAATGATGACAAAAATTATCAATAAACAAGATATGGAGTTCCAGCAACCATTCTCATAGCATTTCTGATCATATACTCAGAGAGGAGGAGATGCTCACATGAGCTCACAATATGGATTCTCACTGCCCGTGTTTGTAACTACTGTCCTCATCGCACGCTTTCCCAAATATATTTCCTCTTCCTTATTCATAAGGCTTGATTCTAAATCCTCCTATCAACTGGGATTTAGTTTGCTATTCAGATATTGAACACCTCTCTCCAAATGGAAAGCAACTGATTTTTTGCAACTGTAATTAGTAAAGTAGGAAGAGTAAGTGCATTTGACCTTAAGTTAAAGTGATTACCAAACACGTGCTTTCCCCACTCCACCAAATCAACTACCCGTCATTCCTGCTCCTTGCCAAGCATGCACATGCTGCAGTGTATTCAGAGGATAGCTTTATTTATTTCAACTTTTCTTTGAGGCAGACTATTTTAGGTAAATTGGTAGCCTGTATAAACATCTCCAAAATATAGGTCAGACACTCACTGTTCTTTTATTTTATTGGCTGCTGTTCTTCCTACATCCTTGGTGTGAGATTGTGCTTTGCAGCCATGCCACAGGTAGATAAGAGCTTTATTTATATTGAGGACAATCATGGATGTCCGGGAACGCAGGCTGCTGCAGTGACATGCTACTTCAAGTAAGTTTCCTTCATTGGGAACTTCTCCTCGCACGCAATATAGCCTCCAGTCACCTGGAGCAGACAGGAACAGTGCAGCAGCATTATACAGTCACATGGGATTGAAAATTCACAACCTCTGCTCTGGGACAGCTGTTCTCATACTGGATGAATTTGATACATTGCATACCTATACTGTCACAGAATAAACTAGCTAAGCATCAGGTTTGGCCAACCTGCAGAAAAGGAAACCGTGCTACAAGAGTACAGGTGTTAAGAGCTGAAGAGGTTAACAGAGCAGAAGAGGGAAGTTTCTGCTCTGTTTCATACAGGAAAGAAATAAACAAATACAGTAGTCCTTCTATTCAGCTCCTCTTGCTCCATGCACCTTAGGCACAGGAGGTCACATTCAGATGTGAACTGGAACATGTCGAAGCTACATCTGAACTGAGTCTCCTACCTCAACTGCAGCATTCAAGGAATATGTTGCAAAAAGTAATGAATGGGTAACAAAAGCTTAGAGTTCTCCTTGCAGCAGGAGAACCGCTCATAAAAATACTCTCTTGTCCAGACTGTGGAAAAAAACCCCAAATTTTAAAGCAAACAGGCACTTTGCTTAATTAAAAACCAACTAGAACCATTTATATGCATATCAATACAATAAAGTCAGCTTGCTCTAGGGTGACAAAATCCATTCTAAGCTCAAGGAAGAAAAACTACCTTGAAACAAAGCATGGCAAAGCTGTCTCATGGGTTTCATGGCATTAATTTCTTTTTTCTATAGAGTATGGTAATTGAGACTGAATTCAAAGTCCTTTGCAATATGTAAAAAAGGATTTTGGGATAGGAGCTCTTAACTAACAGTAATTTACTTTGTGCATTTTCTTCTTCCTCTTCCCTTCTTCCAGCATGCACAATCATCCCTCCTTGGAAGCATTGCAGGAAACACGGCGGCTCTTTTCCTTGAAGCACTTGTACCTGGAAATTGAAAGCAACACTCTTCATTAAAAAAATTAAGCAGGTATACACACTCAGGAAAACTAGTCTCAAGGGATAATTAAATTATATTTATGGCCACCTACAAAGATGGCTTTCCTTGTACTTTACAACTGCTTACTGTTGTTTAAATTACCATATATATCAGCATGCAATGGGTTTCATGTGACCTGCATATTAAAAGAACCTTTAGTTGGAATCCAACAACCAAGAGTTTCAGAGAAGAAAGACAACCAAATAAACTTTAATTTAAATTAGTTTAAACTAACCATTATTCAAATTCTTTACAGGACTGGGCCATCTTGCCAGATATTCTTTGAAACTATTATGAGATACCATAGGAACTGAAGTAGGTTCATGATTTGCTGTAAACTGGTTTATGTGACAACATGCATGTTCTTTCCTCATTAAACATTGAACTTTGATTATGAAACTGATGTAGCCAATTGCTAAATCAGCGATGTTGCACATCAACCCACACTCTGGGTCAAGTGTATTTGCGTATGAACTCCTGTCTTACCGGTCATTTCTATGCTGCTGTTAAAAAACTAGTTACAGCATTATCAAGGTACAGAAACTAACTTTAAACCTCCCTTCTTGCACGCTGGTAATAGTAAAGCCACAGCAAAAAGTCTTAACTCCACCTAAAGAAAAAGCAAGCTAGCCTGTCCTCTGAGCTTCAAACTAGGTGTATCTGCAGTTACCAGAATCTCTGCGAAACAAGGCAATTTACTGTGTAATTACAGAGGAAACAAATTGAAAATTTCAAATGTATTTTCACACCTGGCAGAAAGTGCTTCTTCTGTTCTCAGAACTAGGAAGTCGGACCTGTTACCTGAACAAGTATGGAAGGGAAGGCACAAATTTGTTTATTTGTGCTTCACCTATTCTTGCAGGGAGAGGAGGGAAGACATTCTTTTTCAGCCATTCTCAGAAACACCATCTTTAGAAGTGGGATTTGAGAGTGACAATCCATAAAGGAACTTGTGTGTCTCTGGAAGTTGGAATAAAGCCAAAAGTAGTTTTGAGGGTTGGCTATTTATACTGGCAAGACAACCTCTACAGAAAGAGAGGAGCCAAAGGATCACACACATTTATTGTTAGTGGCTACTTGGGCAGGCAGGTCTTACCAGGACTGCCACCCAGGTCTGCAGGAAGCTCACCTGTGCTCCCCTCTCTTCATCAAGTTCCACTGTCATCAGTGCTGATGTCCCTTTCTCACTCACTGTGGAGTGCCTTCCTTGCCAAAAGAAATACACGCATTTCTCTTTTCCAACAGCTCTTACTTGTTGCTCTCCTTTTTGCCTGCTTCCAACTGCAAAACAGAAAGCACATGCTGAAGAAAGTATTCTGGCCATAGGTTTAAACAGCACATGATTTAATCTCATCTGCCAGCTCAGCACTATCCCTTCCAGAACAGGAAATATAAAATAACCAATTGGAGGAACATTAGGTCTCCAAGCCAGTACATCCCTGTGCAAAGTTGGCATTGTCTCATCAGGTGGATGTAAGCCCACATGCAGAGATGCCTGTGTTGGCCAGAGAAAGAGATGTAGAAAGAGCTGGTATTATCTGGAGAAAAATAACTGACATCATTTGAGCCAATTTGCATGTGAAATGGTATGTCCAGTCATGTCACCAGAAGAGTGCGTTATGGCTCATTTTCCATATTACACACTGTTCTTTGGCAGCAGAAGAGTAGCTGGCTGCTGAGTGATACTGGAAACAGCAACAGTTGAGAAGGCTACAGGCATAAAAAAAGAGTCTTTCTTGGTAAAGTGATATTAGAAAGGAAAATTACAGAACAAAAGAATACCAAAGTAGTATTTTGCAGTCATAAAAAAAGTTAGGATTTGGTAAGCTATATTTATTTATTTTTAAAAATTAACTCATCATTTCATGTTGGTGGAAAGTGGATTAGCAGCAACTCTTTTTTTTTTTTTTAAAAAAAGGATCAGTATTTAGTTGTTATGATAAGCAAATAATGTTTACAGCAGATGAAATTAAACAATGCAACCAGTTATGGAATATTTCACTCTTTCCAGTGAATACTGAATAAACAGATATAATTAAATCAAAGATTTAAAAAAAACCCCAAGAGCTTTAAACCAGATTCTTAAAAAAAATACTAAAACTTCTGCCTTGATTTCAGCAGTGCTGAGCAGCATCCAACTGAAATACTTAAGAGAAAGCATCCTGGTTTTTTCAAGTTGAGAATACTCAAGCCACTAGCCACTTCTAAAATTTATGGGTTTTACTCTTATTTGTACATTCAGCCCATAAGAGTACTGACTCCTACATAAAAAATTATTCTGTTTTAGAGATATGGAATACATTTTCATCCATTTGGATTAGAAGTCTGTTTACAGTTTGGTATTAGTGTTACCCACTTCTCCCAAGACTTAAAAGCTTTTGTATTTTTCTTGAGTTTGCCAGTATCTGAACTCAATGATCCTGAGTAAGACCTACCAACTTTTTTTGGCTAAAAGCCTGAAGCTGTATAGCTGTTATACTGCTTTCAACCAATTTTAATATTTTCCTATTTGGAACAATCATTTTTAGACTATTTCTATTTTACTTACCACAAAAGCCACCTATTCTTAGGTCAGTGCCAAAAGGGAGGGTTCCAATGAACAAGCTGACTGATTCTCAATGTTTACCTGCTGCTAAGGTTTTTTGTCAAAACACTGCTAAAGTTTTCCACTTGAGACCTGAAACCTATAGCAAAAGGTTTCCAGAACCAGCAAAGCACAGCAAGGGCAATGAGTTGGCAAGGCTTTTCCCATCATTGTTACTGTTCTCCATTACCCAGCAAAGGCTTTTCTTGTTGCCAAGCCTACCTCTCTTGCAAGACATTCAGACCACTGTCATTAGTCCAGCTGTTTAATTATTTTGGTGTTAAGCTGTGGGCACAATTCTGGCTTAATGTGAACACGTACAACACCATAAAAGCAGAGATGTACAGTATTACTTTTGATGTATGAAAAATAACTACAGATTTATTTTTTTTTTATTTTTTTTTTTAGTACTTTATTTTAAACAAAATAAAATAATAAGCTCTACTTCTTAATGGTCTAGGAAGGCTAAATTAGCATTTCTAACCTTTGGAACAGTTTCACATCCAAGGAAGTCTGAGTCTGGATCTCACCATTAACAGCAGCAATTTTAGCTGAACTTCTCCATGTTTCAGCAGGATGAAATGGAATTGTTCACTAACCTGTAGTGCTCACCATGTACTTCCATTTCACCACGTATGTGTCTCCCTCATGGAATTGCCCTATGCTTTGTTTAGGCAGTCTACTATAATCGAATTCCAGGATGTGCCAGACATCCACAGATGCAGTGATAATTTCAAACTGCCTCCCATCTTCTCCTTCTACAAGTCCATAGCCACGGCCAACATTCATTCCATCCAAGACTGTGCCTACAGTTGTTTGGGGCACAGCTACCATTAGCATGACATCATATGGTTTAGAGTCAGATCTGGATTCTTCCTGTGAAAAAACACACAAGAAATTGATTTGAGCATAGCTTTTTTCTTCCTACCCCACAGTTCCATTCAAACAGTTTGATTCCTGCATATTTCAGTACTTTAATATCTTGTCATCATTTGATGCCTTGTCAAAGCCACCTTGGCAGCATTCATTGAGTTGCTCAGCACTAATAAAAAGCAACTCTGTGGGTTCACCATAGGTGGTGATGTTCTGACCCCTAGGTCAAAGCCTGCAAGATAAAGAAAGTGCTCTGGATCCTTGAGAACAAGCTTCCCTGACTTCCATCCCAGCTAGGTCATCTAGTTTGAAATACCTAGCATGCTTATTATATGCACCTTCTGGTGAAGGGATTCACTAGAATTCTTCTCATTGAGTTTCCTCAGCTCTGTCCAATCAAGAAATTTTTCTTTGAACAGTATGGTCTCGTTATGTTCTGTGAGTCTGCCAAACACAGCCCAGTCTGGGCGTCCTTGTCCCTTTCTGTACAAGGGAACAACAACAAAAAAGAATCAAATTAAACACTGTGAAATAAGGGCAAGAATACTAAGTTTCCGCAATGAGATTAAATTCGAGTTTTGATACCTTGGTATGAGGGGATTGCATTCTCCTGGGTCCAGGGGATTTATGTCACAATTGGAGTAGTCAAAGGTGCCATTCCACAAGTGTTTTGCCAGCTGGAATGCCACTTTTCTTTGAGCTAAAGTGACTTCCTTTCCATGCCACACATATACTTCACTGCCAAAATCAAACACCAGTACCTAAAACCAAAACAAACAAACCCAACTTACCATTAGGTCAGGTGATACCCAGATCCTCCAGTTTCCTAGTGCTGCAAGCTGGCAGTGTGCTGAACACAAACTCCTGCAATATCTGAACTTCTGCAGTGACACTAACAACTAGCACTGCAATGCAAGTAAGGCCAGGGCAGTGGTTTGCACTGCAACATCTAATTGTTGAGGATGATTGGAAGCAAGAATGGAGAATGCTGTGAGGTGTATCTTTAAGTGGTACGTAGGTCACTAGCAGGTTAGAGCTCTTATTACTAAAAACCCAATTCTGATTGCTGTCCAGTAACAGCAGCTTTCACTGACATTTAGACCTATGCTTCATCCTGCAGCTGAGGAAAGCTGACAGAACCTATAGCATGGGTAACTGGCTCAGCAAACGGGCAGTAACTTGAATACGTTCAAGAAAATGCGTCGTGGCTTTATTTTGGAAATCCGCTCTCATTCCTACTTAGATGAGTGAAACAGTTGTTTGAAATGGAAAAGTCTGTTAAGGATAGAAATAAAAATGTATGAAAGGGAAAATGCATTTACTGAAGTGCTACCTGTTTTGCACTTCATTACTTTGTAGCAAGCCACTGTTGACAAAAAGACTTACACTTCCTAAAATAGTATTCCGCTTTAAAGATAACATCATCTAATTTCTTGAGACCTGCAGCACACTCTAGACAGCAAAGTGTTCAGAAGCTTCTCAGAAACACAGAGGCCCCAAGTTTCAGTGAGCCTCTCCATGAGCATGTGCAGTTATTGCAAGCTGTTATCAGCTGTATGTTCCTGCACTTACCACAGGAGCAGTAAGTGGCACGATACCTCTTTTGGTTGTAGCAGGGTACATTTTGGCACCTTTCCCCAGTAGTCATCCTCAGGAATTAGTTTATCCTCTACAAGGCGGTAAATGCAATTTGTTTCTATTATTGCAGCTTCATACATTTCATCTTCTTCAGGACTTCCAGCAGCTTAAGGAAAAGATTGTCAAAAATAATAAATTTTAACATCCAGCTATCTTTACTAAAAGAGAACCAACACAACTATCTACTGTGATAAAACAAACAAATACTGTAACTGTAAGAAGCTTACACTGGTAATTTGTCTGTCCGCCAAGGAGTTTCCAGAAGTCTTTGGCTGCATGGGTATGGGTATTTATTCCTTCTTCTATAGTCTGTATATAAGAAGCTCTGCAGCCAAGTTCCCTCTTTGTCTGAATTAACGTTGCAAGTTCTGAAGCCTAAAAGATTAACAGTTATCTGAAGAGGATTGATAAAGTCTTTGGAATACTTGTACATATCTTATTCAGAGAGAAGGCAAAAGTAGATAGGATATAACAGGGCAAATAGGAGAAGAAATGGTTATTATTTGTTGCACTAAATAAACAGACATTAGAGAAAATACATTCATTCTTTCATTTGCCTTAGAACACTACTTGATCTTAATTAGCATGGGAATAAAAAGGACATCCTGCAATTCAGACTATTGTTTGAGTGCAAATCTGTTTCCTGAGGATATCCTCTTTTCTCTTGCAGTTTTACAACCTACGCACTCCTGTGCCAGCTTTCATTCAGCACAGGCTAAAACATATTTAGAGGGATCCTGCATTTCTATCTGTCACTATCAGTTACATGACACTTTTTGAGACAACCAAGACTCAATTATATCAAAGAGACATATGCTGCAACAGTTCTAAAAATAAATAACCCAACAACTACTAACCTTTGCTTTTTCTATGACATTTGCAAACTCTCCTACCCATAAGAAACATAAATGTGGAGTTAACAACAGGAAACAGTCTCCGCTGTTCAGTGATGAGGCCCTTGGTTCAACTAATCTTGTTTGAACATGTCTTCTTCCTAAAGAGAAAACAAAGCTAATTATATTCCTTTGACTACTGCTATCAAATGCCAAGATCTAATTTGTTTTGAATGAAATACAAACAATCCCAGCACATTTAGCAAAATATGTGGAAACAGACTAATAAGAATTAAAAGACTAATACTGTGGAAAAAGGGTTTACTCACAGGAAGCAAAAAAAAAAGTTACCTCCTATCAACTAGTATGTCTATTATTTCCTGTTCTTGCTTTAACAACTTTGTGTCCTTCTGGAAAGAAATTAATTAAGTAAATGGCGGACAGAAGCCAAATTCTAGAAGCCTTTGCATTTGCTTACGTGAAGCTATGGCACAATTTCTGTAGGCAGTAAAAAGCTTTCAGAATTTTACTTTGCCAAAAAAGTAGCTATTATTTTGCAGAATCAGATACATTACTACACACTGTAAGGGGAAGCAAGAACACTGTCATGTCACTTCCAAGTTATACTGAGCACTGGAAGAATGGGACAGTTCAAAACTTTCCACAGGAGATGGCTAGAGTTCCTGAAATGCTCCGTTTTCTCCTTGGAAAACACGCACCAGTGGCCACAATGGAAACATATTTGTAAGGATTTGTATTTGTCACACAGTTCTCACTTATCTTTAGGGTTTGGACGTAAATCTTGATCAGGAGATCTAGAAAAAGCTAAGCAACCAACTGTGGTAGGAACCCCCATATGTTACAATCAGCCTATTAAATATGGAAAGCAAAAGCAGTTCCAGCATACCTTTGATTTGCAACAACATTAGCTTCTTGTATGGCACAGCACTGTTGTTGGAGTTTTGCTCTGTTAGATTAACACTCCGCAGGCTAACGTTGCTGAAGTTCTCTTTGCTTGCCAAGCCAGCAAGTGCTACTTCTGAGAAATTTGAGTTTGTAGACACTTGTGCATAGAAAGAAGTTGGGAGTCAATACACACCAAAAAAACCCCAAAAAGGACAAAATCATTAACAAATCGGTTGTAGCATTAAAAAAAATATTTCCCCCCATTATTTGGTCCAGTCTTTCTCCTTCTCAATAAGAACAGCAAACCCAGGTTGAATTCAGATTAACTGCTAGCCCAAAAGCTTTGTGGGTTTAGCAGTACTTGAATTTCTAGATATCGTCCAAGAGTACACTGTCAGTGTCAGAATTATGTTGTTTGGCAGAAATACCAGCTTTGCTAGGAAACATGTCTTACCCAATGTTTTCTGAAGTACTGTGTAGATCTTCAATGCCTCAAAATTGATTCATGGTTAAAGACAGCCGAGTAGCCAAGGCTATTTAGCTGAAATTCCCTTCAAATGTGTCTCAGCCAGTGTGATGCAACAGCCATTTACATTTCAAAGTCTTAGTCATGTTTTACTGTAAACTTTAAGCCAGATTCTTGGCTACTTTTACTTATTTCTCAACCAAAGAAACAGCACTTTATAACTGTGGGAAATGCTTCTCATCAAATGGCAACATATAATTAGTGTTTTCATTAATATAGACAAGGTTTAAAGACGATCTCCCTTTATCCAAATGTAATGAGGAAAACTCGTACCCAAAATGGTAAAAGTGGCTTGACAAACCTTCGAATAAATTTTACAATAACATCTCTTGCTGTCCGTCCAGTTGTCAGGAGAAAGCAACGTCACAAGTAAAACACAATTTTACTGCTCCTTTATGGAAATTAACCTTTTGGAGTCAAGAAGGCTAATTCCAGTTTAACTAGGACCCAAAACTGAGACCGGTGTACCTGAACAAAAGTTTGTCTATTCTTGCCACCTCCTCCCCAGTATAGCATAATGCTAGATCTGCTTTCCTTGATCTCCTGTCCTCACCCTGCAGGCACGGTGGCACCCTGCACAAGGTGACTGTACTAAAAATAAATAATTAAACCTACACACAGGAGGTGGCTGCAGGTAGCTTTCCCTGAGGAAGCACATGTGTCATCCTCTCCAGAATTCCTAGACAGTCTACATTCAAACTTATACCTCAATTGATTTATTGCCTCTCAGAGAATATATTTCATTTCTCAGCTACGTTTTTTGTGTTGAGATTTTTTGTTTTGTTTTTAATTAAAATAGCAAGACAGTGTCTTGTACAAATCATCCTGTTAGCTTACTTTTTTCTACTTTCATTCGCTTTGACTCCATGAAGGCAACATTCAGTCTTTGTTCAGTATATTCATGAAGAATATCTTCTCTTGCTGCCAGCATTTTCAGGGGGTTTCTTGAGGACTGGACTCTGCGTGTAGGCCTAACTGCACGTTTGTGCTCTGCTACAGAAGATATTAACCTGAAAAACAAGCAGTGTATAGAATCATCAGTTAATTTTCCTAGTCAGAATTATTTCATTACAAGCGATTTGCTTTGATTTTGGGTATGACATTTGTTAGGAAATCAGGATCAGTTCCTTGATTCAGGCAAAAGAGTGATTTCAGAAATGTGTAGACTTAATGGACATGCCCAGTACTATGATATCTACAAGATGACTTAAAGCTGAACATTTTGACCACCGCCCCTACGTCTGCATTCATGGGGGGAAAAAAAAGAAGTTCTTACTTTGGTGCATAAGGATCAAAGATGGCATCAAAGTCCTCATCAAGATCCAAAGGCACTGAGGAGGAAGGGAAATCCACATGGCGATAAAACTTGGAAAACGTTTCATCATCATCCAGCTTCATCACTTCTTTCACAGATTTTCCTGTAACTGTCAGCACTGTCTCTTGCATCCCAGCAACTGCAGGAAAAAAACACCTCATCCAATAAATAATCATATTAGAGTTTCTAACTCTAGAACACGTAAACATGGCTTGTTTGGTAGTTGTTGGGGTGGGATTTTTGGGGGTGGTGGTGGCGTTTTGATTTTGGTTTTTTGTTGGTTTTATTTAAATTGATGGAATTTGCAGGAAAGATGGTAGAAAATTCTGTTGGAAAAGAATGATAAAAATGGAGTGTAATTGCTACTCATATGCAATAATCTATTACAAAATGGTTGGAAAATATGGCTGAATAAAAAGTTAGGCACTATCAAAAATGAGTTGTTTTGATAGGATGATATAAGCATATTATGGTCTTGGATATTCCATCTTGCCTCCAACCACGTAATTCCTTCCTTTGACAAGATCTACTAGAACTACAAGTGGAAAAGTCACTGTTTCAGACTAGTCAGTATGGCACAATCATTATCCTATGCTAGTGACTCCTCTGCTGAAATGTGAGTCTGTTTATGGTATTTAACACTCTACAAATCACAAAAGGATTTGTAAAATGGAGGACAGACAAACGAGATGGAAACACCAGTGAACTCTAGACAGCTTCGTAAGTAGCCAACAAGCTGTACAAGGAAGCTGTATGAGCTGCTACAGAGAGTCAGTTTACCAAAAATCAGGAAGGTGAATGAATTGTGCTTAGGAGCAGCTTAGTATCCTATCTTGATTTTAAGAAGATTAAACTACATTTAAAGCTGTTCCACTGCAATATAGTTCAGACTGGCCATGTGGTTTTAAGAAATTTTGCTCTCAAGAAGAATGTGTACATCGTGTGTAGAGAAAGAAGAAAGTTACTTTGGCTTTTGTGATTTATTCTATTGTACATTTGTAATACAATAGCATAAAGCTTTTTCAAAATTTAGCGAAGACTGAATTACAAAAATGACCCATGTGATCAGTAAGTGCAGTCTGAACAAAGAAATATTTAGTTTCTGTTACCAGATATTTTACCTAAGAGGTACTTTAAGTGATTTACTGAAATCAGAGAGTGGATGTATTGCCACCTTTGGTAACTCTACCAACCTTTGTTATTCAGCCGTCCCAAGAACGACTCCAACTTGTCAAGCTTCATATCTGATTCCAATTGCATATCAGGCTTGGCTTCTATTTCTAAGCAAACCAGAAAGTAAAACTTGTTAAATGACAGGAAGTAAAAAAGCCTGAACGTATTTAAGTCATTTTTATTCCATACCTTCCAAGGGCTTTGTAACTGGAGTGGTAGACTTCTGTCGGTTGCTGAAAGGGGATGCTACTGGTGTGAGCGTGCTTGGAGAAGCCAGGCCTGCATAAGAACACAGAACATAGGAAATGCAGTCCTGGGTCAGCCCAGGGGATGCTATTTAGGGAAAGCAGATGAGCCTGGCCACTTCCTACAGTTCCTCATACTTCCCCAGCCACCACAACTATTGTGCTAGGAATGGCAGAGTGTATTGCCCTGCCTGCTCCTTAAATCAACAGCAGCCTCAGAAACTGTCCCATTCACAAGAACAAAGCTTTCCAAGTATCCACAAGCAAGCTAACACAAGATACATGCTTTCTCTTGAATACAGTCATTTTGCTTGCTCTCAAGGTAGCAGCAGTCCACTTGGTCTACAGATTGGACTCCTGTTCTAGCACAAGCCATGTTTTGAAAACATGCAACTGTTCTGAACAAAAAGATATGGTTGGCAGGGAAACTACCAAGATCTTGCTTGGCACCTTCACAACCATGACCCCTTCACCCCTCTTTTTAAATTTAAACTCATCTCTATTAATACACATAGCAGGATGCATCTGACCTGTTAATGCTCTCCCTGGATTAAGCAGTAATTCTTGGGCCCTGTTGCATTTTTAAGAACACTTGGAAACAGAAGTAGAAACAGAAGTCAGAGTCCCTACCGTATCAAGCACTACTCCCTCCTTTTTTTGTACTCTCTTCCCTCCTTTTCAGTAACCATCATAAAGCAATTCCTTCTGGACCCAGTGGATAAAAGAAAACAATTTTTGTTTAGTTCTTTTCATGTGAATCTGCATTATTCCAGTAAGAGAAATGGTACTCTACAGGTTTCATGTTTTTTATTAGGCAGAAAAGTATAGTGAAGCAAAGAATTGCATCTATCACCTCTTGTTGCCTAGACTTTCAGTAAATGGGGAAACTGACATTTAAACTTTCCTCTAATACCTATTTTTCACTTAGTCATAGCTTCCTAATTACTGAGCTACATATATTTAAGCCTTCAGTTATTTTGACCAGATTAAACCAATGTGCTGGGAGAATATACACTAATCACGTTTCCACTGTCTTTACTGCAACTCCCAGCAAGTCATAATTGTCAAACACCAAGACAGATTTAGAATATAATTGAGTAGCTTTTCCCTAAACATTTTTTCCCTCTGTTACCTAAGAGACTCAAAATTCCAGCAGGTTTTAAGTCAACCAGTAAAGCCTTCATCAAGATGTATTTGAGAAGGCACAGCTCTTAAGCAGCTCTTCCAGGACTTAATCCACAAGACCACGTTGAGAACTGCTTCAGATATTACTAAAGGATCACCTTGCAATTGGGACTGAAAAATTTTCAGTCATAAGAAGCAATTAAAATACAGCATCTGTGCACATGTATATAACAAGGATTTAACTTTGCATTGATTTATCATCTCTTAAATTAAAACCTCATAAAGATAATTTATTCTTTTAAGCAACAAAAATAGCACACATCTGAATAAAATCCCACTGGGGCTACTTTTATTTATGTCACTGTCACTGGATTACCTAGCTTCTCCAAAAGAATGATCACAGAACCTAAAGAGATCCTTTCAAAGTATTTTTCTTTTCCCACTAAAAAGAGAAAACGCTATCACCTTCTATTCCTTCCCAAAGACCAATTTATTTGGCAAAAAAAAAAAATCTCAAAAAGCAGTCAGTGGACAACTGTACACTTTTTCTTGGTGACCCTCCAAAATAGTCTTTAAACACTGATCACTGGCATTTCTAGGAGCAAAACAATGTAAGCAGCAGCTAAACTATGTTACTAATAGATGTAATTCCTAATACCATGTATCTGTTCATCTGCTTGCAGAACGTGGCTTGGATTGCAAATACTCTTTGTTGCAATACTGCCCTCACCCCACAAAGATTTTTTTTGGTGGCTGTTATTTAACTTGCAGTTCATTGTTGTTGCGTTTAATAACCAAGCTCTTGTAACAAAACAAAATTTAGTATACATTAACCACAAGAGATCAGTTTAGGTGCCTACTTCCCAAAGCTATCACTGTCCCAGGAGCACTGCACGAGCATCCATATTTCTACCATGTACAGCCTTCAGAGACTCCTTTCGACTTCAGAAGAATGACTGCATCTGGAAACAGTGACTGAATTCAAGAGGTCCTCAAAATGTCAGCATTCCTTACTCCCTGGTTCTATGCAGAAATCTGTTCAGTGATTTCATCAGCCAAACACAATACTTCAAGTTGTTGGCCAAAACAACATCCATAAAAATAACACGTGTTTGCTAGATATTCCCAGTGATCCTAGGAGTGGGGGAAGTGCCAGCAACAGCAACAACTGGATTTCACAACTTTTCTCTAGACAGTGCACCTGGGTTTTCAAAGGAAGGATAAATAAGAAAGAATAATCCAACTCTGCCCTCTGGGACGTATTATAAGGAAAAACAAAACCTACAACTGTTCAAGTGATGGACTACCACCAGTCAGACAGCCCAGTAATCACTGGATGGTAGTGCAACATTGCAGAACGAAATGGATCAATACCAACAGCCACGAGAAGCTAGAGTGAACAGCCTCATGACATATTTATTTGATGATAAACAGTCCTCCTCTTGCTAAACATAGATGCTGTTTCTTCATAGCTTTAGCTTGACTTTATTTTGACTAGACAGATAAGCAGTGGCTTATTTATATTAGGATCATTTTATCATCACTGACCTTTTTTTACCATTCGGCCAGCTACAGTGAACTGCGTGGAGTCATTTGCTGCTCCTTTACCCTTGGACTTCCAGGCTTCTTCTCGAGCTGTAATCAGGTGTTTCCTTTCTTCAATGGTCATCTGACTCTCCTGGTTATCTGCCATTCTCTGCTTTTTTTGGGAAAAAGAGAAGGAGAAGCTTAAAAAACAGAAAAACTGACCAGGATATAGCAAAGGACTGATTGAACATTTCAACTGCTAGCTGTAGAAGGAAGAGAACAGGAGAAACAAGCTACTAAAGGAAAGTCACAGACACAGCTTAGTGACACTGACCCTGAGAAGCTTCATTGTCTTGCTGCCCCATTGCATTATGAAGATAAGGTTTTGGTCTATGCTCTTTGACCTTTCCTTGAAACTACCAGTCAAGGCAAATGGCATCCCTCTGAGCAAAGCAAACCACTTACTCTGCATATGATACAATTTTCCAGACCTTGTTCTTTTGAAGCATGACTTGCTACACTAGTGAGATCACTAAACTGACTTTCAGCAGATGTTTTCAAGTGTGCAAATCTGCAGGTGTCATAGGGAATAGCAGTGAAGAACTGTAACTTCAGTCTGTAATTTTTTAATCACTCTCTTACAGTAAATCAATTCTCTAGGCAGGATTAGCAGCTTTATCTCTCCAGAGGCTGTTCACTTTAGTTCCTGTGTCAGCTTGCTCTACTGAATATTTTTCCAATGTTTGTGATCATCTCTTGACTGATTAGAGCAGTTAGGAGCGTAAGTATCTTAGTGCCCTCCTAACACAAAGTATTGATAATAGTACATTAAATAGGAAAGAAACTGAATTTACATACTCTGCTGCAGCTAGCTCAGGCCAAAGAAATGTTGCTTCAATGCACTTATTTTAAAAAACAAGTAGCAAAATTTCAGGGATTATACTGCATAGAAATTAAGTATGAAAGTATTTCTAGTGCATGAGACTGTCAACTCTAGAATTACTTCCAAGTTGTGTGCCATTTGGCATTTTTCTTTGCAACCTAGCTGCTAGAATTGAAAAAACACACAAGAATCTAAAGCTTTATCACAACTCTAGCTCATATGGCCACAGAGGGGAAATTAAAAAGGACCCAAAAGCTTGTGAACATAGAGTAAACACTCTTCTTTGTTACAACATACAAGGAAAAGATAAAAACCCAGATATTTCTTTGCTTAAAATCAAATAGACTAAATATATCAGTCACTTTATATATAAAAACTCTTTTTACTGTGGAGGACACACTGAAATAGAGATTTCGTAGCTTTCAGCATTTACCAGGAACAGTATCCATCAGCCAGAAGAGTAAAGACAAGCCAAGAAGTGGCTTGTACAAGGACTAGGACATGAGAGTTCTCCACTCCTTCTCCTGGTTCCGTGTACCTCCACAGATTTCTGCAGTAACACTTGCTCTCAGTTTATTAGGAAAGATAGCTGGGTAGACAAACACTGAATGCAAATCATGATAATCAAGATAAAAACGTCTGATTTTTTCCTAGAACTCTGAAGCATTCAATAGAAATAACAAGATGCAAGTCTATTCAATATTGCTTCCTCTTCTGTAAAAGCATCTGAATGCTTTAAATAAAAACACTGAAAGAAATTTCTGTTCACTTCCCCAAATCTGTATCCATTCCAATGACCAAAGCACAAGCACCTCTGGGATGAACAGTTGGTAATAAAAAAACCACAGCAACAGGTTAAAGGAGATCTTGGCAGGAAACTAACATGTACCTAGCATATCCCTAATGAAACCACAAGTGAAATTTCATTCACAAAACAAGTACTTTCAGCTTAGTGAGGGTGCTGACTTTTGATTACAGTATGAGAGGAAGTGAGGGAGAGGCAGGAAGAATTAGTCATATGGATTCTTTTGTATGTATTTTTTATATTTTTTTTTTAAGTGACAGGGGGCTTAATTTTGAATTTTGTCTCCAGCAAATAACTGAAGCTCCAGAGTCTGCAGAGCTACTGGAAATTCTGAAGACACAGACCTGGAATGCATATGTGTTAATCACCACACACGTAAGTGTAAGAAAGACCATGAGTAATTCTGGATCCTTGTCAAAGGACAAAAGAGAGTAAGTAGCTGTCTAAAAGTAGAAACAAACATTTTTATTTTCTTTTAATGGAAGATTTCAAGCTGCTCCATCCTTGGAGTTCCTAAAAAAAATAAATTGGACTGGATGTGTATGTTACAAAATTCAGAACAATTCCATATTAGATCTCTTCCTAATGCATGAATACTGCCAGCCTCCTCTATTAATAAACAAATTGCCTAAAAAAAAATGATAAGCTGAATAGACACCAAGCAATCCTTAACCCATTTAATTTGCTGTAACAGTCCTGGTGAAAAACAAATGTATCTATGATGCTTAAAAGAAAGAATAATTTTCTATAGCTGGAAAACTAACATAAGCCAATGCAATTTAAAAAAAAATAAATCAGAACCTGTTAATTGGAAGTAGTTCAGAAAGCTTTTACAATTGCCAAATGACAGCATTTATGGAGATATGAGTTGGTCAAAGCACGTTCTGGTTGGGAGGAAATATGGTAAGAAAGGTAAAATTCGGCAAGCTTTTAAGGACAAATTTAATTTCCAAGTTACAGAAAAAAAGATAGGAAAGAATAATAAATCTCAAATTTGTGATATTTCAATAAGGGGAGCTAAAGACCTCAATAAAAAGCCAAAACAAGAACTATTTTAGTGTATTAGGAATCAATAAAGGCTTAGGAAAACAACAGCTCCAATGCTATTTTTCCATTAAACAAAAAAGGCTGTTATAGTCAATGAAATATCCTAATTTGTCATGAAATATACATCCATGTGTTCATCAATACCTCTCATTTCAGATAAATGATAAATTCCTAAAATGAAGTGAAACAGAAGGATCAGAAGAATTGGCATCCAACAACATGAAACAACTGGAATACGAGATGCCCCAAACACAAGTGGTGGTTTTAAAAAACAGTCTTTGAAAATGGGAAAATGTATAGGACTGATAAAAGCTCAGATGAGGTCAGTATTTAGAAGCAGAACTAAAGCATGTAGGTACAGGTCACACAAGCTGTGTGTTGTTCCAGACACTCATGGAAAGACTGCTGTAGACAATCAATAAAGAATCTCAGCACAGGCACGTAATTAATGCCATTCCACATGACATTATGGAAAACAGGTTTAATCAAAATGGTAAGTTTGATGAGATCAAGTATGATTAAATATGTTAACACAGTTACCTCTGATCTCTAATATATTTGACTTAATCACTGATGACATTCTGAGTTTTTTTGAGCAATATAAAAATATCAGTGCAGCTTACAGGCTGCAAGCTAGTTAACCTGCTGAAAAATTATTTCTAAACAGAACAGAGCCATGCAGTGATCTGATTCAGCCCAACTTTGACCAAAATGTTTTCATGCACATGGAAAAAATATACAGCTCTGCTCAGAAGATACTCAGGATGGCACTAACATACAGAAAGGTGATGAAGGTAAAGAAGAAATAAACACATAGATGGGTAAAAGAAGGTTATCCGAAAAATCTGGTAAACCAAGCTTTTAAGAGAAAAATCAGAACCTGTTAATAACAAGTAAAAAAAGCCAATTAGGAAGACAGAAAAAGATAAGAAAAATTCCCATGAAACAGTTGTCCTGAACCAATAATCTGTACTGCAGTAGTTCTTCTATTTCCAGCCTTTACACTTCTATTCAGGAGGCTGACAATTTTGAAAAGTTTCAGGAAAGGGCTAAAATATTTTTTCAAGATTTGAACAAAATCTACCTCAGATTAAATCAGGTATTTATTTCTACTGAAGAGACAGTTAAGAGTTCAGTTTTACCCAGCAAGCATAATTACACATGAAAAAGTACTTAATATTGCAGTGAATTTTCAGTATTAGAATAAAGACTCTATTTTTCTAAAAGATCCATTTTAAATCTGAGAAGGAATTACAGACTCAATGCAAGAACAGCTAGAGACAGGGATTACTCTTTTCCCACTGCTTGGCTAGGTTGGATGATGATACTGGTCTTTTCTAGCATTGCAACACTTTTCTTGAGGGTGTGCACTCCATTGCTTTTGCAGCATCCGCTCATGCTGAAGAAGGGCTCATATCTATGCAATGCTCCATTTTGTACCCTACAATTTTCCAGTCCGAACAGTGTCCCCTTTAGACCACAAAACAGACCATTCTGTTGCATTCAGCATGTTGGTTTGTTGTTTGGGGTTTTGTTTTTTAGTGCAAGAAATAAAAGAATTCATGGCTTTTATGATAAAGATTGAGACTGCCCCTACCTGGGGGAGTCCAAACCAAGAATGAACATTAAAAAAATGTATTTTTCAAAAGGGGGATCCATTTAAAACCAGCATTATAAATTATATAGAATATTCCAGAAAGTATCTATTTGCTTTTTAATAGAAGCAACTTCTCTAATTTAGGCTTGTAAGACAAAAAAAGGCACAAGAAGAATCCAACTGTACAAGTATGGAAAAGTTTCTGCATTGTTTTCTGGTGCAACTTTATATGCGTCTTGTCATAAGGAGAAAACTCAAATGCAAAAGCACAGCTTCCTCTTCAAAGGTGGTTTGAGCAAAACAGAACATACTCAACTCTTGTTCGGTGCAAACAAGAAAATGATTAATTGTGCCAGAAAAAAACCCCAAACAAATCTATATGCACCTTGACACTATGCTAGAGGGAAGCAGCTTTCTAAGGCATCAGGATGTAGCGTGCCATGGTCACTGGAAAGATAAACACATTTTGGGTGTTCCCTTTTTAAGATAGATTGGATGAACACCACATTGAAGGATCTTCTCTCACTACTGGAGGGATATTACGTTATTAAGGTAGACTGTATATTTACCTTCGAAATACATAGAGCTGGTGAACACTGTCACAATAAAATGAATAGGTTACCTGAAGTAAGTAGTAATAAAGCTATGTTAAATCCAGAGCTTACAGAGAAGAGGCAACATTAAGACATTTCAGTTACTAGCCCCAAACTTTAATTTAAAAAATTTAAACATCCTCAAAAACAGCTATGAAAGTGAACATGGAAACAGTAAATATCAGCAGTCAAAATTTTTATTGTAGTTTTAGTAGCCTCTGCCATAATCATCATCCTGTGTTCTAGCAGTGAGTACCTGCCCCTTTGATTCCCTGTCATTACACATGCTGGTCACAATGCTTCTCACATGCGACATACACTGTATTTTGTGTGGGATCAAAGAACCCAGTGGATTCCTTGTAGTACTACAATTACAGATCTGAGCTGGGAGGCAAGGGACAAGTAGATGTAATAAAACAAATATATCTGCATAGATCTATTGAGGCCTTCCAGTGAACTCTCCTTATTTTCTTGTGTTTTTCTTCAACTTGTTTCTTTGCCCACTCCTACCTTTGCTTTTTTTGCTTCTGATCCTGTGAAACAGGCACTGTTTGCTCAGATCAAGATCCAGTATTCTGCTTCTGCTCAAAGACAAATTTGTTATGCAGCTCTAGCTGAAAAAAAGTTTATATGTCTCATTATCTATTAATTCTTCATAAGTAAGTTCTTCAAATTGCTTATTATGGAATTGCAGAGGTATGGACATGTTTTGAAGAACACTTCAGATGAAACTTCTCTAACATTTGCTGGAACAGCAGCAGAACTCTATTCCCAAGCATGAGTTGCTTTGGGAATGTGCATCTCAGATCTGAATGTAATTTTCTGTCTTACTCCTCCCTCCAATAATTAAATAGGAAGTTTGCATAGCATTTCACCTTCCTTCTCCAAGGATGACATTCATCAGAAATCAGAGAGCTTGATTCTTTCAAACTAGTACTACAGACCTTAAAGGAAGAAAGAGAGAGAGAAGCAGGAAGATGGGACAGTCAGAGAAAAGAAGCAGGATGTGCCAAGGCAAAAATCCTTTAGACAAAGACTATGGAAGAGCACTATAGGAAAGTCACTTCTGAACAAAAGGAGCTTTACAGTCAATAAATTAGATGATTTGATGTCTTACATTGTATATGTGTATTACTTACAAAGAAGTCAGGGTACACAGCATTTTATTCTAAAATAAATGCTATGCAGTTACATAGTGGTCCTTTTAGATACCCTTTTTAACAGCTTACAATTTTTCAGTGTTACAATGAATGCAATAACGTCTCCTTCATTTACTTCCTCACCTATATAGTCTAACAGATACAGAATTTTTAGAAAAGCAAACATAAGGGAAACACTAGCATAATGTATATTGAAGAAGAGCACATAACATAATGGCATAATACGGTGGTTTTTTAAATCAGCATTTACTAAGCTGGTTAATCAGTTAAGAGCCTTATTCATTTCCTATGTAAAAAAAATGTCAAAATGTGATTACTTGAAATTCTTGAGCATTTAAATTGTGCAGACTTTTGCTCACCTGATTAATAGGTAGGAAAGGATGAAATTTATGGAGAGCGGGTATAACGGGACAGTAAGTAGAAGCATATACAGGTTCCTATGACAAGGATAGAAGCACAGCAAAGGAATTAGAAAAGAACTGGACTATCAGCAATGGAGATGGGGGGAAATAACTCATTGTCTCCTAACCACTTAAAATGAAGTAAATCTAAATCTTTTAACCTTCTAGAAATGTTTTCCCTATTGGAAAGCCATAGATAAAAACACTGTCATAATACAACACCTTGTTTACCAAAGCCATTCCATGCAGGAATTAAATAAGTTAGTAACAATATCACTACAACAAAACACAGAAAGAAGCAGCACAGCCAGAAGATACACTTTTCATATGACGATAATTTTTATGTCTCTGTTTTCATGCACCATTAAATTAATGAACCATGTCAACCACAATGTGAATAATTATGCTGCAAGTTCAATCAGACCCTGCTAAATAACAAGCCATCCATTTTCTGGATGAAAGGAAAGAACGCTTACTAAAACTGGGATACTCAAAAGCTGTCTGGAGGGAATTGCTAAGCCCACAGCACTCAGCAAAGGTGAGTTCACCATTTCAAACAAAGCCTACAAATAGCCCCTGCCTCAGAGCTGGGCTTATCCGAAGCTGATTAGACATAGCTTTATCATCCATAGATGTTCTTCCTTTCTATAGGTTAAAGCAAACACGGAACATCACACAGAATATGGGTAAATGCAGCTCATTAGAGCGGCTCAAAATGAAGCCTCATCATTTACGTTTCAGCTTTGATTAGAACTGGATATGAGCACAATAAGAGAATAATATTTTGCCTAAAGGTCACTTTTTAATCGCTCATCCCCTGTAAGTTTTTTTGCACAATTCATCTCTGAGTAATTTTGAATTGACTGTTCAACCCTAGCCTTTAACATCAGCGCTGAGCTGCAATTTGAACTTGCTATAAGAATTAAGTGCATTCCAAATGTCATCTACTGCTTTAATGCAACTGCAATGCAGCTGGTAATCACATTAATCAGGGACTCTGTTAACTATAAAATAGGAATTTTCATTCCAGTAAATCTTGCTATTTTGATACTAAGGAAGGTTTTAAAGTTAACTAATTTTTCTACTCATGAAAAAACCCAAGAAACTGGAAGTCTTCCATCCAACCTAAGATGATGAATACAAATATACTAAATCAAAAATATTTTTCCCAAATAAAAAGGGATTTTTTTCCCAGTGAGACATTCCTCAGTGTACAGTTGTTCCCCTTATGTTAGAGCTATTCTCTGAATTGTCCAAGTATGTTTTACCATACATATAAATAATTTAAGAAATCTCACAGCTTCTAAAAAATTTTCCTATGTGCAACAATCATCAAAACAGATGCTGGACCTCCAATTAAATCTCAACTTCCTCTCTCATCTAGATCTCCCTGACTTAGTTCCTTATTCCCCCCCCCCGCGCCCACGCCCATTTGAGGTTGCTCCATCAGCTTTTCCATTAATTTTATGTTTTTTCTACAGTTTAGTCTACACATATATGACTATAACACATTTGGGGAAATATCTCACCATGCAAACAACTGTGCAGGAGCATTTTGACTAGAAGTGATCAAAAAGCACTATTTAATGCAACTGTTTTATGTATAGTATGAGTCTTTCAACTTTTGCTGTTTAGAAGAAATCTAAATGTGGTCTAATAAATTCTATTTTATACAGCTTTGCTTCAATAATAAAAACTCCAGAACAATTTAGATAACCTTTCAAAAGATACACACACACAGAAAATCTAAAAAGGTGTCCGACTACAGTAACAGGGGTAACATACTGCAACTCAAAACTTCAGGCATTATTTTGAACCAGCAGGGCATGACAGAAGTTTACACACCCTTGCTGTTGATGCATGACCGCCACGTGTGGAAACTGTATTTTAACTAGCTCAAAACACAGTAATCAGTACAATTCCTACATTTTTATTACAGACCAGCAAAAGAAAGCACTAAGATTCTTAAATACATTGTAGACTCAGAACTTTTCTACAAATAGAGACTTTGGTGGCACACTGCTTCACGGTCCTCAAACGATAATAGCAATCACATTGATTAATTATCAACAATAGTATTTCCAGATTTAAGGGCAGCTGACATGGTGTGTTACAAGCAGTGCGATCAACTTAGTGAAGCTTTACATTATTTATCATGTATCACATAATGAATCAGCATCACAAATACAGTGTGGGACGTTCAAATACAGTTCAGGGAGTTGTGTATCCAATAAGACTAACGTTTTTTCTTATACATCCAAGATTTCACCCACCGGCAGACACACAAATCCTTTGATTTAGGCTCTAAACAGCCAAGAGCTAACATGAACCAACAGAGTGGGTGACCCAGTGTCACGGAAACTCCCACTGCTAGCATTGTCACTTCAAAGCTTGTACCTTTCAAGCACTTCATGCTCGCTCACTTGCTTTAAAAGCCTAACTTGTGCTATGCTGAGTGAAGTTGCTGCACATGGTAACACAGCAGGGAGGATATGGGTGCTGGGGAGTGAGAGGAGAGAACAAAGGCTTTGTCTCTGCCTAAATCTTGGCAGCTGCTTAAAGCTTTTTCTCAGCCCCATTGTCTTCAGCAGGTGTACATTTGTTATTTGATCTCAACAGTTGTCATTTTGGAGACCAGCCTGTTAAAAATGTGACCACAATTTTGCTTTCCTCACTGAAACTATTTTTGCTTTAGGACGCCTTTCAAATGAACAACTGGATTTTTGTGCAAGTCCACAGGGCAAAACCAAAACAAACCCCATAAACCAAACTGCAAAAAATCAGCCTTCTTGTTTTTCTGTCTAGTTAACACACAAGCATTTGAGTCACATGTTCAGGCACAGATTTATCCTCAATAATGACAGACTGTGTAACAACTCCTTACTTGTAATATGCTGATGGAACAGGAGATTTTTTTGTTATTGTTTGCCTATACTATTTCATAGAAGCAGCGTTTTCACTACTAAATAATTGGATCCAATGATTGCTGTCCTCACTAATAAAATTTATAACGTAAATTTTAGCTTCATTTGTCCTCTGTGAAAATACTCTTTCAACAATTAAATGCTTTTGAAACAGTCTATATTATCTGACTCTGTCATTTTCAAAATACTAGACTTGGAAGGGAAGCAAGTCTACCTTAGTCCTGTAGTTTGAACCAACAGTCCAGTTCGAAATCTCCCAGCCATTCTCCCTTTGTGTGCTTTGGTTCACATTGCAGAATGCAGACTTTTGGGTGAAACCAAGCCCTGAAGTGCACTCCTGGATTCCCATGTAAGCCCATGGCTGTTAATAACAGTCTGGCCACAGGAGCAGAATAAGTTTAGCCTGAAGCAAAAATTCAGTGAAGCAAAACCAGCAAGTATGGCATGGAGAGCGGGTTCTCATCAGTAACCATTCTGCTTTACAGATCCACTCCTGATGGGCAACTTCACTTACTCATGCACAGACATAGCCAGAGCGCGCTAACAATGTGGACTTCCCTTTCCTCTATACCTTTCTACCCATCTTCCACTCTATTCACTACACTGACAAGGCAGATAAAATTCTTGTCCAGATGGTTTTGGCTATCCACAAACACCAAAGATCATGCAAGATAACCAAAAGCCAAATGGCTCATGAATGCTCTTGTACTTGCATTTCCTCAGCGTTTCTTAGATCTACGGCTCAAAAAAAAGCAGATTACTGCTCAAAAAAAAAGTATATGCACAGAGACAACAGCCGTAGGAATCTGAAATTTCTACAAGCTTAGCCATACTAAAGAAAACACTTGAACTTAGTCTTAAGTCAATTTCACTGGGGGAAAAAAAGGCTTAAATCATTATACCTGTAAACATTCCTAAAGCCTTACAGGCTCACTTAGCAATTCACAATCTGCTGATGTGAAGACACTGTAACCAATACTGTATGTCCCTAGACATTCTTGCTTAAAGAGCTTCCATGTTGGGAGAATTGTTTTTTAAACAAGTCTGACAACAAGAGGAATGGCAGGAGCTAGTAGCTAGTATTAGGCATGCCTGTCTAATTGGATGCATCTTCAAAAAGCTGAAGCATTTCAAGCAAGATATTTTTTCCAAACAAGGATAGAGTTACCTTCTTCAGCAGCTGCTCAACTTCTTGCATCTGCGTGCTACGATCTGTGACAGACACTTTTGCGTACTCCTGCTTTTTGCCAAGCCTACTCTTCCAATCTTCTTCACCACTCTTCTTCAGCAATGCCAACCTAGGAATAAAAACACATGCCACAAGTAGCTTTAAGCACTCTACTTCTTGTTATCCTCAAAAACTACCCTTATTGTTTCACTAATGCTGCATTAAAGAGAATTTGAAATTGTTTTCTAACATTAACTATAGTTACTTACATTTCATACATATATACAAAGCTTACAAACGAAACTAAGCCTTTGCTAAACAGGTTGAATGGGAATCATCTGTCAAAACACAAATATCAAAATCTGAGATAAGTGCTCCAGTTAATTTGTATAGTCAGTGGAAATTGCCAATACAGTCAAGGAGACCAAGGTACAATGCAGATCATCCTAAAGTAGACATATAAATAGGTTAGATTAATCACTGCTTTTTTCCCTCCCTTCTGTTGATTAGGCATGGAGAGTGACTAGCTCAGCTATGGATGCTTATGTTGTAGATGTCCAAAGTTACAATAAGATGAATCCTACCTTTGGTCTTTTGTACTCATTAAAGAAATAGATTAAAAAAACTATTTTAAAACCCAAGAAGAAAGAGGTCTGTTCAGCAGGCACCCAACAACTAAGTCTCAACAGGCACATCAAATCACAACTCTGCAGTTACTGCTTTCACTACAACTCCAGTGACTGAGGTTACTATCAGACTCCAAGGAATCCCTTAGTAGCTCCTTGCTTAGCTCAGGCAGTGCTGTGACAAAGCAGTAGTACCAATGCACTAGTAGCTTTCTGCTAACTGTCCTACAGCTGTGAAATTTGTCTGCAAGATTCAATTTGTTTAAAAGATGTCTTCTATTTAAAATGTGGATTACCATTAATCTCAGATAAGTAGGATCTTTTAAAAGTGGTGTTTCCTAATCTTGAGCGAAATTCTGAATACAGCACAAAGGGACACTGACTCACTCCGGTGCATACAGCACATAGATTTATTTTGCTAGAATTAGAACCTATTTGTCCATATAAACTGTGAGGTGATTAGTTTTGGAGGTAGTGGAAGTCAGTTGGGAATACAAGGTCTACAAAGGCATGATCTTCAGCTTACCTTCTTCAGAAATTAATACTTGTATGAATTTTCTAGCTTTCAGAAATCATTCTTAGCAATCCATAAAATGTGTATCTGCAGTACTTGTGCGAAGAGTTGCATCAGTCCACTAAATTTTTATTTTAGCTGAATTTCAGTAAGGATTATGCAAAACCCTTAGCCCTATTAATATTTGAACAGGTTTAGTAGCGAAAGTGTTGGCAATCTATTCTGACCACAACATACGGGGATTCCTTTTTAAAGATGTGATTACTGTTACCTTCACAGTAAGCCTTGTCCTGAAACTCTGAGTAGAAGGAAGGGATAGGACCAAATAGGTCTCAGTCAGAAGCCAAGTTTCAGGCAGCTGCTTCCTGCAAAAATGCAGGGGGCGCAACCATGCTACTAACCTATTCAAGGATGATCAATTGGTCGTAAGGCAGTAATCTGAGAAAAAACTGAGTGCAGAAAACAGTAAATCCACAGAATACAACAGCACGAAGAATGTTAGTATTCAAGAAAGCAGTTATTTCCTCTCTTCCTGCCCAGGCAGGCAGTGCTGGCAGGCTTCACATTGCCTGGTTGCTTCATACCTCATAGCATGGGATGAGTAGGGGTGAGATGGACTCACAATAAGTAGTTGAGGCCATGGTCATTGTTTCCAGAACGTATACAAGATTTCACTGCCCAAAACTAATCTTCTGGAGTGCATCCATGCATGTGTGAAACTGTGGAGAAGACCAAGATGCGACTGAATTGCCACCATGCAGTTGAATAGTCTTCAATAGTTATGTTCCCTCAGGTCAGCTTTGTTCAGAAATGATCTGCAGTAATTGAAGCTGGAAGGCAATTTGGTCAGCTTTGGCCTAAGGTGGGTTTGTTTTTAAAAATGTCTATAGCTGATCAACATAGCAGGCAGAATTTTTTATTTTTTTTAACCTGACATTACTGCAGGGTATTTGCCCAAATAGCTTTGCTTCAAACAGCTTGGTTGATCAGGAAGAGAAAATCTACAATTCTAATACCGCTTCTGTCTCTCTGGGGACTTCATTTTCTCCTCTATCATAAGAATGGATTCATACTAGCTCTTCATTCTTCACTTGTATATGTAATGAAACAACTCATTCCTAGAGTGAGAACCACGTCTGTCTGCTTTGAGGAATGAATCCACCACCTAAAGAAACATGTATGCCCTTGAAAATTTCACTGCTGTGTAAAACCTAAAGCCACGCATTTGTTTTGAATGATAGAAACAGCAATGAATTCAGACTGCCCTGAATCAGCAACAATTGGAGGGCACCCTTTTGTATGAATAAAGATGCAAGAACTACTGAACTGGTTGAGCAGACACAGCAGCTGATTCTTTGTAAAGTCTGCAAAAGTAAGGCATCTATTTGGTCTAACCCTTGAATTGGTTTAAGGCCTGCTGCCTACTAGTTTCACTGCATGCCTCTATTTTCCACTTTTGATAAATAATGAATAATCATTCATTATTCACTTTCATGGTTCTATTCATACTGCTTATGCCTCCAAAAGTTCATTTTCCAATCTGAAAAGACCAGTTTACTCTTTTCTTTAAGGAAGAAAGCTTCTTATATATCTGCCCATCTTTAACAGCTTGCTCTGTCCCCTTCTTTCACCTGTTACTAACAGAGTATCTGCCATCAAGATAGAATAAGCTTCATGACAGAGGTGTCAGGATGGGTTCAAAGCAAAACCTTTCACAGCTGAAGGCAAAATGTTGGATTAATACTGAAGGGAAATAGAAACAAGATTTGAACAATGGTTGTGTCTAAACAAGAAGCATTATATGAAAGACTTTGGCAAAAGCCCCGGCAAAAAATGTCAAAAATTACACTTTCTTCTGTGGCAATACTTTCAGAATCTTAGCTGCTAGTCTTATCCTTGAGACAGATTAAACTGGACACAAGCTTGGCTTTCACATGTACTCCATTGGCTGCACTTGGCCAGTTCTTTTCAGCTAAATCATAAATCCTGGAGGCCAATATGAGATAAGTACCTACAAAAAGGAAGCTGACTGTTAAAGAGTGCATAAATTCACTATAGTGCAGACTAGTCTGTATAAGAAAGTCCTGCTCTGGTATCCATCCATCAAAACAGGTTGAAAATTAAATTCAGGTTGGGCTCTTCCTGCGAAGGAATGAATGAATAAGACGTCCACCAGAAACAAATGAGTAAGAGGTCCACCAGAAACTGGAATTATCTGTAGTTTTTTCAAACAGTGATCATGGCATGCAGCTTCTAAAGCAGAGCTAATAGGGTGGCCTTCTAGCAACTTTGGTCTCCATAAATGCACAAAGACAGGTAGTTACACGCAAATGATGCTCCATTCAAAGTCCTCCAAGACATTCCTCCTCCTGAAGGCAAGACAATTAATAAAAGGTTTCCATCACTCCTATATAATATATCAGTGGTTTATCCCTGGCTGCCTAAAACAAAACATAGCCTGAACCAATCAAAGATACAAGCCTTCACTCCCTCTCACCTCCAAGCTATGTGTTTGCAAAAGAAGAGAGGATAGGTGTCTTTTCTTCCTCAAAAAATCATGATTTTCATTCTTCCACATAATATAGGTAATTCTGAAAATGCCAGTTATGCACTCACTCCACAAGGATAATATTAGTTCAGTGAAGTAAGTCTGTGGAAAATAATTTTCATCCAGACCAGCACACATGCATCCTGCCCAAATAACATCACATCTGTGGAAAAGCTGTTCTTCCATAAGGTGAAAGAATGTCTGACACAGCCAGAAAAATATACTGGATGGGAAGATGAAGTTAGTGAATGTAAAAGGAGAAAAAAAAAATCAAAGTCTAATAGTTAATCTTCAGCAGAAATGTTCTTTTAGGTTTATGAACACCTGGCATCAGCTATAGCTGAGCAGAAGAAAATGACTGGTTGTAGTTTTTTTCATTGTGGGCCAAGTAGACTACTGTGGTATTTTGGAAGGCTAAAACATTTTGATACCAGCTCTGCCATTTACAGACATTTGTAGAATCAGAATATACAAATTCCTGACATGACAGCAGGTATTTTTTTTGTCAGCTTTGGGATGGAGAGAGAGGCTTGGAGGCCTAACAAAAGTGATTCCAGATTGTGAGTGTGACTGACAGTCTTTAACATTAGTTCCTAAAGAGATCAACTCAACTGAAACAGCTGCTAACATTTGGATCTTTCCTTCCCTCCAACCTCTTTTTCCCTACCAGATTAGGGAAGGCACATCATTTACCATCTATAAACCAGATGTAACTGGTCTGAAATCTTATCTGCCCAGACAGTTTTTATTTACTTAATTTTTATTTACAGAAGAAGGATTGGGCAGAGGGATGAAGGTTGCTTTAAACAAAACAACAGTAAACTGAAAAGGGTAAGTACATCCTTCAGAAGGGTGACTGACTGCACAGCCCTGTATCTGCCCCCTGCACCCCTTCTTTATGTCAAGGGGATAACAGGGAGTGGGGATGCTCTATGAATAAGGATGACTAACATACCTCCTAGAAATACATGAATTTGAGAAGCATGCTTTGGAATCATGTTCAAAAAAAATGGTTAGGAGTTTCTAATATCACATCTACCTCAGCAAGTGAGGAAATACCTTTACAAAGTGAAAATTTAATCAAGCAGCTATTTTTATTTCTTGATTCTGCTTTCACTGCAGAAAAATTAAGTAAAAATAGGCCTATTTGTCAACCTGAAGCAAATAATTGTAATTTTACTGACTGGACTGCTATGAGATCCTTTTACAGTTTGGGCCTGAGTTTATACGCTCAAAGTTTTAACTCAATTAGAATGGCTTTTAAAAGTACTACAGCAGCTATTGGAACTCGTCATGAACTCTTACTGACTTCACAAGTTCAGAAAACAATATTTTGTTTCAGATCAGAATGATCTTGGGTTGGGAAGAGTACTTCTAATACGCTTCCAAACCTGTCCAACTTATTACCCTTTCAAAATCCCTACAGTAAGTCCTCGGAAGTTAAAATGGCAACCATATTATTTCTGAAGCAAAGAGGGAAACATCACAGAGTCTATCCCCGACTCCCTGTACTCAGCCTACTAAAAAGAGACTATTCCCAGAGACCAACAAAAAACTATTTAAAAAATAATCATATTATACCTGTTGCAACTGAAAGCAGAACCTGAGGAAGTATATTGAGTGTTTCAGTATAAGAGTATCTAGAACATGTATTTTTACAATTTTCATTTTCTGAAATTACTTATTGATTATTCAGGTGGCTCTTTCAAAATCAGATTATCATATTCTATTGAACAGTAATTCTCATTCACCACCACCTGCTTTATAAGCATGTCAGGCAGATTAGCTGCATGTTTCTGCTGTTAGTATTTGATATCTAATAAGCCTAATCATCACTGCTTAGCTTTTTCAGAAACAGGTTTAAAGCTTCTTTTTATACCATCAGTCTCATAACTGTATTTATAAAGATCATTTTTAAAAAGTGAAATTTAAGTACCTTTCCTTAATTGACATCGTTTTGCTGGAATTATCAAGGACATCCTCAGTTGTTTGTGCTTTGTTCTCGCCAGTAGAAAACATCTCACAGGAATTCTTATAAAATTTGCCTTCCAATTGTTCAGAGAGCTCCTGCAGTCTACAGGATGCCGCAGCAGCTGCAGTTTGGGAAACTGTCCTCATTGCTGATGTGCTGGTGAGTTCAGAAGTAGG
This sequence comes from Aegotheles bennettii, assembly GCA_013398125.1. Lineage (NCBI taxonomy): Eukaryota > Metazoa > Chordata > Aves > Caprimulgiformes > Aegothelidae > Aegotheles > Aegotheles bennettii. The sequence continues at coordinate 440,504 of VZRW01007599.1, read as the reverse complement.
CTCAGCGTGGTCTGCCCATTCAAAAGAGGAGTGCTGAATTAAACTTAGTGCTATTCTCAAACATATTTTACATTACTAACACTGAAGCAGCAAATCTGTTTCTTAACATTCAAATCACATGCTATCCTAACAGAGAAAAGATTTCTGGCTGAGCTAGAGTACAGAGATTAATTGTGCAATATTATCTGCTGCATAGACTGGCCATTTGTGACTGAAGTTCGCATGAGGCCACAGAATATCATGTTCAATACACAATTCTGAACTTCATATGAATGAGGCACAAACTGTTGCTTCCGTCATCACACCAACAGGAATTGCTCTGAGAATTACTTGGTTTATATTTTGTCACCACATTGAAGAGAAAATAATAGTAGTTTTGCAAAATTAGTTATCTGAAAATTATCCACTACTAGCTATATATATACATATGTAGTTAATACGTAACTACATATGCAGAGGAAGGCAACAATTAAGAGCAGACACTTGACAGAGAGGTTGTGGAGTCTCCTTCACTGGAGACATTCAAACCCCGCCTGGATGCGTTCCTGTGTGATGTACTCTAGGTGACCCTGCTCTGGTAGGGGGGTTGGACTAGATGATCTTTTGAGGTCCCTTCCAACCCCTAGGATTCTGTGATTCTGTGTGACTCAGAACAGCAAGTTTAGCTTGTTCTGCATTTTAGAGGGTAGGGGCAAGGACAGAAGAGAAAAAGATATATCTTAGTTTCAGCATAAAATACCACTTCTTTCAAAGTAAGAAAATCTGAATAAAATTGGGCAACCTTGAAAGGCAGAAGGATTGAAAGAATAACAAAGAGAAAACTGTATTCATGAAACTTAAAATTTCACACATATTTCTCTACCTTTAAGCAGTGTTAAAAAGAGAAAAAAATAACCAGACTTGATAATGCTTGAAACGAAGATGTTTAAAACTAGAGAAACACCATCGTTTGCTGAACGAAACTACGCTAATAGCAAGTATATACTGCACCTCTTTGCAAAGTCTTGCTTTTCATAACACTTTCCAAGTCCATCTTTTCTTCAAAGGACTGCCCTTCTTTGACTTCCCATTTACCTTGCATACGAGTATCAATTTCCTTCTGTTCAAGAGGCTGAAAAAGCGCTTGTGAACTAAACAGTTCCATGCTGCCCTTCCTCAGGAAGCTGTACGCTGTCTCTTTATGGTAGTCTCCTGTTTTTTGAGGAACAGGATGTGTGGTTTCTTCCTCAAAGGAGCTGTACTTTGTAATTTCATTAGCTTCATGTGCTAGAAACCTCTTTCTCTCTTCTTCATGCTTCTTTGATGCTCTGTTGCTTTCTAGCGCTTCCATTGCAGGCTGCCACTGTTCTGACTTACGTGTGCGTTTTCCTGAAGAGTCTGAGTTTTCTGCTGAGGACTGGAATCTCAAATCAGCTCTAGTGGCAATGCCCATGTTTCCATCACCAGCTGCCTTTGCATGCAGGTCTCCAGCATACAGAGGAGAAAGGACAGATGCCATCGTTGAAACTGATGTCGCAACTGCAGATGACAGGGGAGTAATTTTTCCACTTTCATTTTGTACCTATGAACAACAACAACAAAAAGAAAAAGGACTTATAAACTCTGAAATCATCAGTTCCTGAAAACAGTCTAATCATGTCAGTTCTTCAGAGGTGTACTTCCATATGAATACAGTGCTCTGTGAATATGGGACTAGAAACAGATAAGGAGGGCAACAATGCCCCCATAATTTGTCTGCAGATGGATTATTCCACCTAGGGAAGAAACAACTGCATGTGAACAGTAATGTCTTTAGTAATAAAGGGTGTATGTGTAGCATGCAATGAGATGTTGTGTCAGGGCTCCATGAAAAGGCTCATACTGACATGGTACTGCACAGCACTGAGGAAAGAAATTAGTTCAGGTTCCAGACACGGGATGACATGCCACATGCTCAGGCTAATCAACTCTGCATCTCAGCAGGGCTAATTAGCTTTGGCACAGTTCTGTTCTGATACAGTTATGCAGCTTCCAGCTCTGGAGCTAGTTCAGTGCCAGAGAGAGAGACTGCTCTGTGCTGTCCTACATGGGGCAGGCATTCCTCACGCTTCTGCCACATAAATCATCTTCACACAGGACTGTTAGTCTAAGACTTTTTCAAATATCAAACATCAAACTGTGGGGCTAGTGAACAGCATGCAAAAGGAATAGACAAAAATCACACCAGTAGGAGGAAATCAACTGAAAAATTAAAATGCACATGCAAATTCCATAAAGCACAGACAACACAGTCATCCATTAAACAAACTGGAAAGCACAGCAAAGACTACTACAGAAGCTTAAAGATACCAAAGAAAGATTAAGAATATAGTTACCAGTTTACTCTTTTTCCATTGCATCTATCAGAATTAGAAATTTAGAGAGATCAGCAAAGGGATTTCAGCTTTAATTACAAGATATTTATGTTTGCAATTACGTATTGCATCTAGTTATCTATGTTGATAACTTACTTTTGTTTCTTTCTGGAAAAACTAACTGCATCTCAAATCATCCCAACCCTCCACATGAACAGCTCACTGTAGAAAGCCTTTTTGAAAATATAGTCCCATTGAACTTGGTTGAGAGTCAACTCCGATTTCTTTTTCTATATTCAGAAAGAGATGACAAAACATGCTTTCTCTGTGCTTCCTTGCTTGAAGAGCAAGTTTGTTCTGTGAAAGCCTAACAAACTAATGTGACTGTCACTGGCTTCTTTCCCATCTGCTTCAGCCCATTTCTGCTGAGCACCTTCCTGGCCCCCAAGCAAGTTTGTGACACAATCATTATGGAGGCCAGGCTGTGACAGCAGTTGGCATGTGGAAAATGAATGGAAAGAGAACTATGTAAGGTCTGGAAATCTTGCTAAACTAAATTTGCCAAATATTTACTACTAATTCATGCCTAGTAAAGTAGGCATAAAGTAGAATTATACACATGTACAGCTTTGCACCAATATGGTTAGAGAAAATCTGCCTTTTCACTATTCTATTATTAGAACATGGAAAAAGTATAATCATGAACGAAGCATATAGAAAGATAAGGATAGGAACTTTCTAGCACTCAGATAGATTGATTCAAATCCCTAGAAATGCGACATGCATAGGAGTTCTGCTTCACAGTTAAATTTGAACAATATATTGTGAACATCAGCTCTGAAAGACCACTGCTGGGCCATCTTACACTCAAATCACTAAAAAGGCATTTGCAGTCCCAATTATATGAAGAATTCCAGAACAGAAAGCCTAATTCCACTGCACATATAAACAAATAATTTCATTTTGAGCATGGCTTTCTGAATTGCAAAAGTATTTCTGCTTTTAGGGAAAAAAATAAAGATAAAAATCAATGCCCCCTCCCAGAGGAAAGTAACAGAATATGTCCTGACTAATAATGGAAATATATAATGATTTGCTTTCAGGAAAGAATTAGAAAATTGCACATAACAAAGCTCCAAAATCCCCTGAAAATACATCTAAAGCACAATGATAAGTGTCACAGTTTTTACCCCTTTAGTCAGGAACTTACTTTTAGAAGACATGCAATATTCTACCGGAAAAGACAAGACACTATGAAAAGTACAGCATGCACTTATCAGGAGGATGATATATTCTTGAATTACTTAAAAAAGAAAAACATACCAATGAAATTGAACATTTTAGAGGATGTTGTTCCTCAATGTCAGAAAACTGCTTCCTGACAAGCTTTTTCCTGTGAGTGTGTCATGACCCCAGTGTGTAGCTCAGAGTAAAGATAAGGCCAGCTGTTATGGCATCTTAGAGTGAAGCTGTTTGCTCCAGTAAAAAGCATCAAATGAAAAATTGCTAAGATTGCACTTACTTGCTCAACTTCTCCAAGAGTGACTGGTTGAGTCTGGTAACGAGCATTCATTCTCCTGTGCCTAATATCTCCTCGACTCCTTGTGGAAATGGCCCTGGATACTGGTTGAGACAGTTTGTTAAACAAAGCCATCTTTTCTGCCAAACTTAAGGTGGAAGAATCTGGTTCATCAGACTGATCTTGCCCCATTGCCTCTCTGGCAGCTCTTATCTCCTCTTTAGCTAAAATTTTTTGGTGTGCTGATGCCTGCAAGCTGAAGAAACAGAACTGGAAATGAGTTTTGAAGGGGTCATTATGAAGTTTTAAAATCTCAACCTGATAGAAGCAGAAGAACTGCACATGAAGCAACAATAGCCAATGTAATATAGCAGCCTAAGTGGTTATGCAGTGGTTCAACATTGGCATGATGAATTCTAATTCAACAGCTGAAGATTTAAAAACAGTTAAATTTTCATTCACAAATTCATTAGATTAGAACACAACAATTTTTTAAAAGGGGAATTCAAGACTGAAGAGACTTTTTAGACCAATCTCTTTGTACAGAATACAGAGCTACCGAGAGCCATCGAAGATGCCTGCTGTAGAACAAACACGGGTTCCACAGTGTAATTTATGCAAAATTGAATTTTATTAGAAATAATTTGTGAAGCATATATGATAAAAACATTTAAAAGATGGAATTAAACTCCAAGTTAGTGCTGCTTCTATGTTAGCATAAATTGTAATGCCTCTTATAATTTGACGTGGAACAGAATTCAGACTGTCTTTTGTTTTGAACTATCTGGGGTAACTCAACAACAAAAAACAGTTTTGAAACTAATTTTGAAGATTGATTGACCAATGCTGAAGGCAGACACATTAATTCATAAAAGCTGTAACTGCATTTGTCTCTACAATAACACATTTTATTCACCTCTAGCTAGATTCAGCCACATTTATGGAATTTGTAGTTTTCTTTTTGTTTTTCTGGGGTTTTTTTATTTTTTTTTTATTTTTTTTTATTTTTTCCTGTCCGTGGTCTCTGCTAAAATTCTCTCATTCAGAACAGGCAAACAGAATTCTGCAACTTTACCTATAGGTGGTGCAATTTCTTATCTTTAATTTCATAAGCTAAAAAAAAATGTATGTAGAGACAGACAAAAAGAATATGTACTGCTTGTGAAATCAAGCACCCAGCTCTGGTGTTTTCATCTCAATATGAAATTACTGTACAAAAAAAAGTACAAGAGCAACGAGAGTTCTGCTAGGTTTGCTCACATGCAAATTTATTTCACAAATAAGAATATGCTCTAGAACAGGTAAGTGAGGTTAGAAAGGTCCTGAAGATGGTTGCTTGACAAAAAAAAGCTCCATTGTTTTATCATGCAAACATAAATGAAGTTGACGAATGTTTTAAATATTCTTGAAACGAGTATTGACTTGACACATTGAAAAGGCATTCAAGACTTTAAAGATGCATCTGCTATTGAGGAATCTTGTGCTCCATGTAACATGCATGTTTATCCCCCCCAGTACCTGATAGGTTGTACAGTGCTCTTAACTACAGTGGGACTAGGTACTCTTGTCACTACTGTGTGGGTATTCACAGAACGTGAAGCAGGGGTAGGTTCACTTTAAAGAATTGCCAAGGAGGGAAAATTCACAGGGAGAGAGAAGAAAAAAGCATTAAGAAAAGCAATACATTAAGTGTTAACTACAGAAAAGACCAAAACCAAAACAAAACAGAAATAAAACAAACAGCAATGATTTTTAATTAACTGAGTTAAATGCTGCGACCTTTGCAAAGTAACTTCAAATACTTTGAAAGAACTAAAAACCTAGAGGAGCAAACAGGGTGTCTCTTGAAGTTACTCATTATTCATAACATAATCTATCTTTTAGTAGATCATTAGGTGAATGTCCATTTGCCTTTGTTTAATTTTCCAAAAAAATTACTTTCCCTTTTTTCACAGAAATTTTATTATGTAAAACCAGAGAGCAAGAAATGCATTTCCAAAAAGTATATTTGAGATTTGAGTGCAGAAGTTTTTCCCCGATACAAATATACTCCATAAGAAATCTTGCAGATTTCCCTCAACGCAAAGTATCTTTTTCATTTGAGTTACAAATCAGTGTTGTGATGAATCCCATTTACCTAATCTACAGGTTCACAAGCTTTCTGCCAAATTACAGTTCATACAAGTTATGCTTTACTAGTCCCTCTACTTCTAAAAGGGAATTTCAGTATAGCTTCCCCTGTGGTTCTCAAGGAAGTTGGCCCTTAACAATAAATGTTTTCTTTGCTACAAAGTTGTAAACACCACATATATGGAACTTATTCCCAGATTTAAAAGCAAGAACCAAAGTTGGAGCCAACGTATGTACACGACTTACGTAGCTGCAATGACCACTTCCTCACTGGTAATTGGTTGTGTGTGCGATCTATCCTGCAAACGCCGCAGTCTTCTCTCTACTGCTGAACTTCTTGTAGGTGGTTTAGGAATATTTTTCAGTTCAAATGATTTTTCCATTTCCTAAGACGACATATATCATAATTAAAACCATGGAAGAAAAGTTCTAAAACAGTGTTTTCTTTCTAGCTTTCCTGCATGTAAAGTAGTAAATTTCCCAAATGCCCATCTCTGAATTCGAAGCAGGATGTAATTGCACAGTAGGCGTCATGGAGTTAAAACTAACTATACATCTCTCTAAATGACGTTCTTAAATAGAAACAGGTCTACTGTGTAGGCAGGTGAGATGAAGGTAAAAAAAATTACATAGCTTGGACCTGATTGACTACATTACACTGCATTCTAATGGACTATGGGTTCATCAGGATCTTGTATATGAAATGTGTAACTCAGCCTTCTATTAAGAAAAATTAATACTTACTCTAAAAAGCAGCCTCTTTGCAGCTACACTTAGTTTGGCTCGGTCATCCAATTTTTCTTCATCTACTCAAAGGGGAAAAATAGGGAGGCTGAATGTAATGAATCAAACTCATTAAGTGCAAGGTCTTTTTGAATAAATGTTTTACTAAGACAAGAAGCACCACCATCAAATAAGTTGGCCGTTACTCCCTTTTAACAAAAGACTTGTATTTGTGTGTATTGCATCAGATGAAAATTCTTAACAGGATTTGAGAACAAATGACTTGTCTTCAGGACAGTTCATGTGCTTTTAAGTTATTCAAACAACCTTTTATGAATAATCAAACTTATTATATTAGCCTATGATAACACATGGACTAAGAAAATAATCAGATCGAAAGACTGTCTTAAGGGTCAGTAGTCATCCTGCTGTACAGAACATCTATTTTCCACTAGTTGACTATACAAGACGGTCTCTCCCAGAAGCTGGTCATTCTGATTACCACCACAAGGTCTCCATTTTTTAGAGGCTCAACTGGTATCCTTAGGAGCTGAAATCAGCATCCTCCAGATCCAAGAGCCAGCATCCCAAAGCTCCAGAGAATATCAGCTTTCAAATAGCATGAGGCATTAAATCTAAATTTAGCTACTCATGAGATTACCTACTTAATTTGTGCCAGACTTGCCAAGAGTGACAAGAGGGAAAAAGAAGCAAAATGGCAGACTGAATTATATAGTTTAATAATCAGGATCTTGCAACTTCCTTAGCTAAAAAACATGTTAGCAATATCAGTTTCATACTATAGTAAAGACTTTTTCAGTTATTGGTCCTTGACCACTGATTAAAATGTGTATGTTTTTCTCTGTCAACTAGCTGTCAGAAAAAAACCCCAAACTTATATCGAAAAGTGTCAAGTCATTCCCCTCCTTGATTTCCATACAAAGTTAGGTATCCACAGACAGACTTTTGGACTTAAATGAATTTGAAATGAAGTCTGTAGTAGACATTGCCCAAGGAAAAGTAGTATTTAAAAAATTTTATAGGTAATGATCACTATTTTCAAGTGGACTTTGTTTGCATAATCAAATAGTTCTTCAGTTAAAACAAAACAAAACACATTTTGTCCCATTTCTTCCTTAGAAAATAGCACAGTAACATACCTTCAGCAGTTGGTACGTCTGCACTCAAAAGTGACCTAGTGAAAAATCATCAAAGAAGTTAGTTGGAAACGAGTCGTCAAAAACTAAATTCAACCTCCATCTGAAGTAGAGGACGCCAAAAGTCTTAAGAGTGGGAAAACTTTATCTGTTTTTCATGTTTCAACAGTTTCCAGTTTGACATCCTTTAACAAAGCAGAAAGGCAAGCAATTGCAGCCAAACTTAAATACAGTAAAGGAAAATTATTTCCAGTTCATCTTGCAGAAGATTAAAGTCTAAGATTTGCTGCCAGCTCTTTTAACATAAAATATGTAGCTTTGGTTGTTTACAAAGAAAGTAAATGATAAAGCAGAGTAGATGGAAAGGAAACTCTTATATAAAACAGACAAAAGCATTTATCATTAGACAGAACCACACAGCTATAATATGTCATGATGAGTCACTGTCCACCATTTTACGTGAGGAGGAATTTGCAATGAACTGGTTTTGTTGGCAGATTTTTGATTTTTATTTTATAAGAAGCTATAACAAATATTTTATTGTTTTTAAAGAGAAACAATAACTTTGCAAAATGCTTATGGTAATAAATGAACAAAGTCTCTTCACAGGCTTGTTCATGTCTACTTGCACCAGAATGCTACACAGAGCTACGTACGTGCCTACCTATCTGTCTCCTTTCGTTCTGCTGATGTTATAGGTTGAGTTTTAAATCTCTCAGAAGTCTTTCTATTTTCACCAGGAGTAAAATAGCGCCTCGGCCTTCGCGGCCCTCTTTCACGGTCACCATTGGCAGACAAAGTGCTGCCTGCCGTTGACATCTCAAACCGAGATTCACTTTTAAACCATATGATAGAAAGCACATAGAAAAGAAAATAGAAGAGAGAAGTAAAGCATAGATGTAAGCATCTCAACAATTCACTAGAGATCACTCTGCATGCTCCTCCAGTAACATGCGCAGACGTACACATTCCGGCTACCCCACATCACAACTTGCACTAGCAAGCAGAAGCACAAAAGCAGGATTCAAACCATCACAGCCTTCAGTACACACTGGTGAGAGCTAAGCTGTGTGCTTTAAGTGCCGAACACAACTGATGTTGAGTGTGTGTCATTTTGCCAAGGACGTGCAAGTTTCACATGAAAATATGTCTGAAATGTCACCTACAGTTCCGTTTTCTTGTTGGCATTAGCAGTCTCCAGAAAGACATTACGGAGCTGGGCAACAGAGACTTTTGTGTCAACCATGCCAATCTCACCGTTTGGTGCATTTGCTTCCGTGCTCTCCTTACTTTTAAAAGCTTCTAGCTTAGGAGCCACAGTATAGTCAGACATTGAGCGAGTCAGGACTTTATGCTTTGTCGTTGACACTTTCCAAACAGGAGCTTTTGCCTTGGCAGGCTGTGATACAGACCCACTCTGTATGTACATAACAGCTTCACTTCTTTCTATGTTCTCAGGGGTCTTAAGCTGCTGCTCAGGAGCCTGCCTCTTATTGCACTCCAGCTCTCTCTGAATTTCCGAGTTAACTTTCAGCTTGCTTGTGAAAGAGGAACTCCCCACAGGGGTATCCAATTCTCCTCCTCCAAAGAGGCCTTCATGGTTCTTCCCTTGCTTGCGAATCTCAGATGGCAAAATTGGTCTTCTGCCTTTGGCAGCCTGTTCAACCTCCAAGGAAACTTCTTCATCAGGCTTTGCTCCATAACCAAGTGTCTCTTTCTTCTCGCTCTCCGATGCAGTGGCTGCTGATGGTTTTGTTAAGAGGCTAACATTATCTGGTAGGAGGAGGCTGCCAACAGAGATGTTTGCTGGTTCTTCTGCTGCCATCAGCTGAGCTCTGTGAGCAATGCCAGCAGGCTGAATATAGCCATGTACTGGTTGGCGGACCGAACTGACGGGCTGATTTATAACCCTATCAAAGGCAGATGTTTCTGTCTGAAGAGGCATGGAGTGGGCTGGCACTGGATGGGATTTTCTCTGAGATACTGTGTCTGTGACAAGTTCAGGGCTTCCACGAGCACTTTCCTCTTTCACCAGTTTCTCTCTAACTTTTACTCTTTAAGAAAGAAAAAGGATTAAAGCTGTGAACAGCAATACCCAATCTGGGAAAGAACACAGACACCTACTGTGGTGTAGACAGCAATATCATATTAAAATAAAAAGCAATCAATACATAAAAGAAAGCGATCTTGTGATGCAACTCCTTCCTCCCCCCGAATCTTAGCAGTAACATTGCTTAAAAACATTCAAGTGATTCACAAGCCCTCAAACATGCGTGAGAAGGTAACTGAGCAAGCTCTGAAAACACACAGCATGTTCCCATGAGGTCACAGCTGTGTTTGTCAAACAGCACATACCCATAGTCTCAAACAAACAAGATGATCAAAACTGCTTTTTATATTATCAAAGTGTTGGGTTCAGCCTGAAATTGCAAATTCTATCAGCAATCATGTACGTAGTCAGATTTTTGAAGATGTCTAAACACTGGGCAGCTTACGTCATATCAAGATGTTGTTGCATTAGGGAAAGGGATGAAAAAACACGTTATCTCCACCTAGCCTTTCAGATGTTTTGCCAGCAACTTTTTTACTTGTGCTTTTGTGTATCACATAAGACTTTTAAAATGTTACATGCAGTGTAACCTGTTTCAGTAAGTGAGAAAAAAATGTTGAAAGTGCAAGCCTTATAGCCCAAAGTGAGACTATGGCATGGCCGTTGCTCTTCAGAGGGCTTGCAGGGGAGAAAGGGATGAAAAAAAAAACCCAACACCAAAACAGGCATTCTGTTTTAAAACATTTAATTACATTCTAACATGCAAAACTTACAGGAATGTTCCCAAAAGTTACCTTACTTCAGCATATTTTCTAGAAACGCCTCTGGACTTTAACATCCACGCAAAACAGAGTCGTATTCTACCTTTAGACACTTAATGCAACTGTACCTATGGAAGGCAAGCACGTGCAGCTGGAGGCAGCCTTTGCTCTATGACTACAACTGCAGGTAAGCTCTTCAGCAGTTTTACAGCCACGCCAAGTGTTCAGACAGCTTACAGGGCAAGCGTTTGTAAATATCTCATACACGGTATTGAAAACGAAAGCCCTGTACTTCCCCCCCTGCCCACCCCCAACGGGTATTAAAGATGATTTCAATTCTCAGGAAGGAGAGAAAGTCAAGTACAATAGGAGACAAGCTCTTCATTTGAAAGTAAGTAATCCAGCTCCAAGTATGTGCAATTCCAGGCTTGCTACCAACACACTTTTTGAAGTTACATTGTTTAAAAAAATAAAAGCAAAACTTAGAAAAAAGCAAACTAATATCTGAGCAAATAATTCAGGATATTCAAAGTTATCTGGAACACCAACTTTTCTAATATTTTTATGTTTCGTATCTCTGAGGATTGGTGCACTTATCAGGGAAACTTCTGACAGTTACTTAAGCACAGAAAGCTTGTTCAGTCTGAAAAAGTGATTCTTTACAATACATGTACCAAGCATTCTTCAGAACATCCACACCGATGTTAGTACTGGGTTATAAGAATTACTTTAATCAGAAACATGGGAAAGGGTCTTCCTGCAATACTTCTCGTGTATGTGTTACCAAACTGGGAGAAAGCAGCTGCTTGTGGCTCTGATCAAAATCTTGCTTTCCTTTTCAATATAAATTTTTTACTTCTCTTGCACCACCTCCTTTGGAATTTAAGAAATTAATTGTAGGGAATGCTAAGACAGATTGGTATAAAAAACTGCTGGTTTGTAGAATACAAAGTGGGATAAAATAAGAAGTTATAAAAACTACTGAAAGACAGAATGATGATAGCTGTGGATGAAGCTTGGAGAATTTCTACTACTTCATCAAAATACCAATTGGTCGTTAAGTTACAATAAAAACAGATGCTTCAGAAAAGTTTCAACAGCTGTTTATCCACAAGAAACAACACTTTCTAACTTTCTGCTGTTAAAGGAAAATTACAGGCAAGTGTTAAATGAAGACAGAGTAAAGGGAAAGAAAGGGGAGGTTTGTAGTCTGATTGTTAGCCACACAGCTATGTTTTATGATACCTGGAGGGCCAGCTGATAAGTGAAGGTGTGTCCCCTTCTGAATCTTTCTGAAGAAACCATTCAGGCTTTGCTTTCCCTGCACTACTACAGAAAACAGAACTTAGGTAATTTTTGAGATCTCAACACATGCTCCCGTTGTTTCTCCCAATCTTCCCTCCCCATCACTTTTTTGGTTTTCTAATCACTAAATTACAGATGACTGTTCACAAAAATAAAAGCACAGCATATGAATAAAATTGAAAATTGATAAACTGTGAAACAAACAATCTTATTAATTCCACAAACATCTAAAAAGTGTTCTGGATGTGAAATATTGTGTATGGGTAACTTTATCAAGTGTACATTGTCCAGAATTTGAGAAGTGAAAGCAACTACACAATTTTATTTTTGCCATTTGCCATTACAGGTCAGTTTGAAGGGTTTATGGAAAAGTTGCTAAAACCATTCCTTTAATTTGTGGTTTAAAGTGTTAAAGACCTCTAGATCCAAAATGAAACAGTAGTATGAATTTAATGAACTTAGAAATTCAGATGGCTATATCTTACTACCTAAGAAATTCTCAGGAGCAGCGGGAATCCCTCTCTCCTCTTGTAGCCCTGTATCACAAAAGCTTCAGAAATGCAAACCCACTTAGCTCAAGTAAAACATGCTGTGTCACTGGGTGACATAGGAAAGGAAGAGCTTAAAAACCAAAGAAACCCCAATTTAATCTTGTCTTGGCTTTATTCTGTTTCCATTTTGGAGCTGAAAACATAAAAAGAAACAAGAGCACCAGAAACTTTTAAAAGCCCTACAGAAAAGGGTGTCTGAAGACTATATATGTACAGTTTCCCAAATACTTTCCTAATGCCCACCTTCATCTACAGTCCCTCATCAACAGTAGACCACATCAAATATTTTTAACCTTAAAAGCACAGACTATCAGGCCACAATACGGTTTACAGAGTCCTCGGAGGTGACAAGAAGCCAAGCTGCTTTCTGTTACCTATAACTACATCTGAAACAACTTCCCACATTGCAGTAGAGCCATTTGGGATAAAAATCCCAAATTAAGCTCCAGATCATGTACTTCATTATTTATTTATTGCTGGTCTTCTAATAAAAATAGTTGAAAAAGGTCAAAATCAACAACTGCTAAGAAAACAGTGCATTTACTGCAAACAAGTTTAAATTTGAGAACTCACCTACAGTTGTCACCTTATCCAAATCAAGGTTAGAACAAAATCAAACACTGACTGTTGAAACATCATTTGTTTTTCCAAATGTTTTTGAATTCCTAAAGGAACTGACCAAACAGAAGGTAAAAACCTTTCACAGGAGCTGAGCCGGTAACTGAAATTGCTTTGAAGCAAGCAAACTTCCTTCTCGTCTCTTGATGTGTACTTTGGCACATTTTTACAGTAGGCATAGCCCAAGCAGCAATTATTTGTACTTGATCATTCACCCTTTGAAGAGAGCAGTCAGAAGAATGCAAGCCATGTTTTGAATTTAGAGTTTATCAGCCACTTCAGCAGCCAAACGCAGACAATGTCAAATGATACCTTCTCAGCACTTTGTTGTCTTCTCAGTGATGGATAATAGGATTAATTATTAAATCGTCTTAGGACTGAAGGCACAAAGCTTTCATACGTATTTCAAAGCAAGCTGCATTTATTTTCCAATTTTAATTTAGCAAATTTAAATTTAATAGAAACAATTTTGCAACCTATATAATGTGGATCTGACTTCAAAATGACAGCCACCTGGAAAGCTGGCATTAGCCCTTACTTTGCCTGTGCAAACTGCCTTAGAGGACACCACCATACAGTAACTTTACACATTGCATGGAAACAGACACTGACTTCTTACACACCCAGAAACAGGAATGTGAGTTTCTGAGAAGTTATTCTTAAATCTCTGAATACTACACCAGGGAGTATTCATTGGCACTGGAAGTTGTCAGGAGTATTAAAATGAAGAATAGGCGCTTGGCAACTTGGCCTTTAAAATACCACCTACTGCCTACACACATATCCAAATGAGACCAAATCCTAAATTTAAACTCTTGGCTGCTGAAGAGCTACACCACATCTTGGTGGGTGCAGATGATTTCCTTCAAAAGATAAGACAGACAGTAATTGTGGGAAACCTGCTTCCCTGGAAGCCTCATCCAGAAAGAATCTGAAATTAGTGATAAAGCAGTCAGAAATTTGTATGAAGTTATGACTGATTCCTGCTACTTTTGCCCCAGTCTCTCATTTGTTATTATGGCACTACTACAGAGCAGAGAATTAAAAGCAACCATACCACAAATGGAGTTTAAACTATGGAACTGTCCTAATATGAGAAACCACCTGAAAATGCATCTTACCATTTCATTATCTAGAAATGGAGAACAACTAATTCTCAAACAAAAGAAAGACCTTGCCTGTCTCCAGTGCTTGCCAAATACAGCTTATCCCTTAGTGTTTCACACAGCATTAGATCTTGTAGGGACATATAACTTTTTGACAAATTAAAAAGTATGCTCTCATTAAAAGCACCGTTTTCTTAATTATTTATCTTCTGCCCAACTTTTACAGCATCTTTTATTATTAAAAAATGGGCAATGTCAGAAATGTCAGCTTTAAAAAGAAACAGCTAGAATTTGTGAATGATTTGATAATGCCTTCAGCCTGCTTGGTCTGAACTTGTAACTGGTTTATAGAATCATAGAATCGTTTCAGTTGGAAAAGATTTTTAGGATCATCAAGTCCAACCATTAACCTAGCACTGCCAAGTCCATCACTAAACCATGTCCCTAAGCACATTTTTAAAATACCTCCAGGGATGGTGACTCAACCATTTCCCTGAACAGCCTGTTCCAATGCTTGGCAACCCATTCAGTGAAGAAATTTTTCCTAATATCCAATCTAAACCTCCCCCAGCACAACTTGAGGCCATTTCCTCTTGTTCTATCACTTGTTACTTGAAAGAAGAGATCGATACCCTTTCAGATAGTTGTAGAGAACAGTAGCATCTCCTCTCAGCATCCTTTTCTCCAGGTTAAACAAACCCCAGCTCTCTCAGCCTCTCCTCTTAAGATTTATGCTCCAGGCCCTTCACCAGGTTTGTTGCCCTCCTTTGGACACATTCCAGCACCTCACTGTCCTCCTTGCAGTGAGAGGCCCAGAACGGAACACAGTATTTGAGGTGGGGCAATCACTGTNGCCAAGTACAGTGGGGCAATCACTGTCCTGGTCCTGCTGGTCACACTACTGCTGATACAAGCCAGGATGCTATTGGCCTTCTTGGCCACACTGCCAGTTCATATTCGATAGCTAACTATCAACCAACACCTCCAGGTCCTTTTCTGCTGGGCAGCTTTCTAGCTATTCTTCCCCGAGCCTGCAGCATTGCATGGGGTTGTTGTGATCCACGTGCAAGAGCTGGCACTCTGCCTTGTTGAACCTCATGCAATAAGCTTTGGCCCATCAATCCAGCCTGTCCAGATCCCTCTGCAGAGCCTTCCTACCCTCAAGCACATCAACACTCCCACCCAATTTGGTGTTGTCTGCAAACTTACCGAGGGTACACTCGATCCCCTCGTCCAGATTATTGGTAAAGACATTAAAGAGAACTGGCCTCAAAACTGAGTCCTGGGGAACACCACTTGTGATCGGCTGTCAAGTGGATTTAACTCCATTCATCACAACTCCTCAGGCCCAGCCTTCCAGCCAGTTGGTTTTTTAACCCAGTAAAGAATATCCCTGTCCAACTCATAGAGCTGCACTACAATAAACCATACTTGTGAGCTAAAAATGAAAAAGCTTCATAAGGAGACCTGATTTCTCCATATTAAAGGCTAATCTGTGAACAAGCAGATTGAGGTGTCTCTCTAGAGCCAGCATGCTGTTTCACTAGGGCAACTGCCATCCCACCAAAGCTGTGTGCAGCGCCACTTCTCCTGAGCTGCAAGAGACAGCAACCTAGAAAGCATTTCATTGTTCAGTGTTTCATTGATTTCCCCTCAGAGAAACAGGGACTAGGTTTGCTTTGAGAGTAAAGAAAATAAGCCCCTTTTTACACTGAAGCAGACACATTCTGGGCTATAAAGTTTGATGGGCTGTTCTCTTTGCTTTCCTAGGGCTAAAAGTTTTGTCCCTTCCTTATAAAACAAAGAAAACAACCTTCCAAAGGTCCATCGCTCCAATATCCACTCCTATCAGTAATTGGATTAGTCAAGAGATTTATCTCAAATTGACCATATTAAGATAAGTGATAATATTTTGTAGTATTTGAGTTGAGACTGCTTCAGAGACAAGTTTTTTGGAGCCTGGAATAACCTAGTCAGCTCAAGGAGTTTCAGTACAATGCTGGTCCCAGTTGTATGGATAAGCCTGCAATGATTATTTTCCTTACTGTAGTTGCAGAATTGTAAGCTTAACACATAAACTAAATGTAAGATAGTACTTACTATTTTGACTTACTTTCCCTCTAATGGCTTTTTTGAAATAATATTCGTTCAAAATTTTGGCTTAATTGGGAGAGTCCAATGATAGCTCATATAGCCACATACTCATGCAAAAAATGAGAGCGGGATTAGAAGTCACCTGAACAATGAAAAGCCGTGAAAAAAAATATTAAGAGACTACTACTGGTATGTCCTATGCAATAAAGTGAAACCAAAAGCTAAGCACAATGGAGCAGTTTACAGGCGTTTTAAATAGATTCCTAAATCAAACCACCAGGTTATTAACCTTTGACGTGGAAGATTGCTTCCTCATTCAATGTTCAACGTATGCTTATATTAGTTAATAAGAAAGGCCACACAAATAAGCGTCAGGTTTTGTGATTTTGATGGGAAGGATAAAGTCCAGCCAAAGTAGCTTGTTTCTGAACCTACTGCAAAAAATGCCAAAAAGTATAAATGATTCAGTTTAGGCCAGTTCAATTCAGTTTTTTGAGAAACAGTCAGCACTGCTCAGCATGATGCTGATGTGTTTACAATTAAGTTCTCATTACATTTTATATTAATTTGAGCTGCAACATTTTAAGTTTTTACCGTTATTATTTTCCATCTATACACTTAGCTAGTGAGTAAAGAATCACACCTAGAGAAAAATCTTACTTTTAAAAAATTCTTAGTCATATGTTGTTTTCAGTCACCATAACACTTTGACAGTTTGTTTTTGCACTACTGTGTGAAACTACAATGTGAATGTAGTGACAACTTCCCCACCCCACCCCCCTTCTAGAAGAATCTGGTTACCCTATTACTAGAGTAAATTTGACAAATCTGAAGTAGTTCAGCATACCATGACGGAGACTACATTTTCCAAATTCAGCATGGAATTTCATCTCTCCCCTCTGCCCTTTCACACACATACCCCGATATTATCTGAAAGATTAACTATAACAGTTCAAAGGCATTTTTACACTTTCACAACAGAAAAACAATTCAACTATTATTTCAACTGACACAAGACACTTTTCAACTATGATACCTGTCTTATTTTGGGAGAAGCTGTCATGAAACTATTCAAACCTTCACCAAGAAACAACTTGCCTTTACTTGGAAACTCTCACCCAATTACAAGATATAGAGGAAAAAAGTTAAAGGCTTGCTCTAACAGGTTATGAAAAAAAAAAAAGCAGATTTAGAACCATAACTGCTTCAATTCCTAGTTTGTGTAAACATCTTAAGTATCAGTTATTCTACCCCCCTGCAAAGGGCCTAATTTTAGCATAAATTCTATAAATATAAAGTGAAACCAAGGACATATCTATTAATAGAAATAGACACACTTCCCTGAATCAGAAATACACTGTGATTCAATAAACCCAACCAATCCAGCCTGAGACACCCAAAGTCACTACACACATTCTTCAAGGGTAATAAATACATTCTCATAAATACTGTAGACAATGCTGCAGAAGGTGATTAAGGTAAAGGAATCTACTGTATAAATAAATACAAATAAAAAACATGTTTACCTTTGTCTGATGTTACTGTGCAAGGGCTGGTCATTCTGCAAATGGATCGGTGAGGCTGCCCGCTTTGGTGAAGAAAGGGACTCTCTGGGGGTTTGCTTTGGTGATATTGGCACTTCGTTATAGGAGGAAGATTCTCGTCCAGAAAATGAAAGGGAAACAGAACTATCCAAGGTTGCTGAAGGGTCAGAAGCCTGTCTAATGGCACTGTCATCATCTGCTTTTCTATCACCCTTTTCATTTGACAGGTCTTTATCTGGAACACCATCTTTTTCACGGCTGGAGTACTCTTTTGATTCAGAAATCACACTCTTTGACTCCTTCATCTCAGTCCTGGACAAATACAGGGAGCCACAGTCCTTGTTTTCATCATCTTGCCTTTCACTTTTTACTCCCTTTCTTTCCACGCTGTCGGGATCTTTCCTTGCCCGTGTATATCTGGATGAGTAGTCAGAATCCAAATCAGAATCAAGAGATAATCCGTATTTTTCTGCCAGCTGGCGCCGCCTCTCTGCCTTGTATCTAGCTATTCTTTCTGCTTTTGACTCTAGTTCCTGGACATCCATGTTTCCTGTACTATACAAGGGCTCTGTATTACCTCCTGTGATTTCTGCTCGGTATCTGGATGATCTGGGTTGTTTTTCTACAGAAGAATCTGAAGTTTCCTCCTCTTCATTTGATCTTCCTGTCAAAAGTCCAACATATATGAGCAAGTCCACCACAAAACTCCAAGTACCCTATGCACCATTCACATCAAGTGAACTAAAAGCTTCCCATTGTCTCACAAATCAAAGTGTACTAGTGACTGCACAGACACATTTTTGCACTTGTCTCCAAAAGCACATACAAACGATTAAGAAAAGTGTATTAGTTATTATTATTCTTTAAGAGTCTCATATCAAATTGTTGCTGTTTAAAACTACATGGATGATCAACATTTTTCAAATCAGATAACTGGAGAATTAAAAGGCAAACTAAAAAAAAAACCCTGACCACAGTTCTTCTATAAAACTTCTCCGTGTACTGCACAATGCTAGGGCAGTAAACAGGAAGTGATTCAGTAATGCAAGATTGACTGATATACACTGCTTACCTAAGTGGGGACTGTACGGATCAGTTGCACGCATATATCTTGGTGTATCTTCCTCTAGTAAACGGTGTGTGACTGATCCTGGACAGTTTTGCAGAAGCATAGGTTGTGTATCATTTTCAATTCCCTCTAAGCGTCTAGCTATTCTCTCTTTTCTGAAAAAGATGTGAAAAATGTGAAATCAGGCATCTTTGAAGAAGATTTGAGGGGAGAGTTTCTAAGAGGAGGTAACAAAACAAGCTGTATGTTTTGTTTTACAGGCCAAAGACTTTTTTTTTTTTTACCTTTTCATTTCCAAAAAATCTTGGTTGTTTGGTTCAAACAGTTTTCTTAATTCTGAAACTGAGACAACAAAAGATTATACAGTTTGTAAGCTACTAAGTTTCAGAAACTCACAGAAACTTGCTAAAATGCTTTAAAGTAAGAAGGAATAGTCAAATAAAGTTGACAGGTTTGAAATACCTTTTATCAGGGAACAAGCATTTTCCTCTTGTTTTCCTAGGTTATTAGGCTTGCATTGCTAAAAGTGCATCAGGCTGCACATAGGTGTAAACACCAAAGAGTCTTCTTCTCCAGGTACTTTCAGGCTAAGCTAGAATCTGCTATGCCATCCTAGCAGTTTTCAAGATCTAGTATAAACTGGCCAAGTTGTATTTTGACTAGCTGAGGTCAAGCTTACATGCTATTGTAACCTGTTTCAAAATTAGGTAGTGTGGAATTACTGCTTAACCTGCCTACATAAAGGCTGGGAACTGACTGTGCTTAAAGAGAAACAGTGTCCCCTATTCCTTACTTTCCCCCACTCTCTTACATTGAGCAAATGCCAAGAATCCCAGTCATTCATGGTTGGAGTGAAAATTACCATGTACCCTCACGATACTCCTTTCTACTATTCATCATTTTCTATTAATCACTTTCTACTTTGCTGATTTTCCCTTGTAGTTTTAATTGGGCACACGTGCCTTCTCTCTCCCTGAACTGTTCGGTGGTGTTACATGCTAGTAGACAGCTGTCACAGTTCACAAAATAGTAGTGAACTAACAGAAGGCATGATAGATGAAGTAATCCATATATATATATATATACAGTCATATGTGCACAGTTATCAGTGATGTTTGCAAACTAAACTGGAGCAGTGAGTTCTATGTAAACAAGTGTGGTGTGACTTCTTACCACCAGGAAGAGAAACCATCCAGGCTGTCACAAAGGATGCAGTGAACTTCAGGGAGTGGAGTCTGTGTGTGCCTAACACTCCCCCCCCATATCATTGCCTTGGCAAAGATGTAGTGCTAAAAGCTGTGTGCTCCTATTCTGATGCAACGCACCTCTGGGATTCTGATTCTGTTGACCCAGGGATGAAAAGTCAAACAAGCTGAAGTCTACAGCCTGTTAAACCAGCTCTAGATTGTCATTAGAAATGCCTCATGAGTCAGGAGTGTCTAGTACACACCGTTCCACACCACTGCAGAAGTAAATCTATGAGGTTTTCTCCCTACCAGACTTCTTCGCTCTAAGATACTTAGAAGATAAACATTATTGAAACACCTCCCTTTTAAAGGTCAGACACGCCTCCTCTCCCTTTCCTCTACTGCAAGAACTCATATGCATAGCTAAGTCAGGGTTTCAGCTTAGCTGACAAGTACCCAGGAAGTTTGCTGTAGTCAGTACCAATGCTCATACCCCATAGATACAGGTAGATACTATTGACATTGGCTGTCATATTGACCTTACATGCTGAAAAGCCACTAGGACTCCAGGTAAAATGTCTCGGATTGACCAAGTTTGAAGATATTTTGATCATGACTACTCAGAGAAACAAATGAAAGAGGTATGAATATAGCATCCGAGGCTACAGATGAGTCCCTACTAAGAATGTATGATTAACGGGGGAATGAAATCAACTGGGCCACTCTGCAAAACAACTCCTTTAGTCTACATTTTTGCAGAAAGCAGACTCAAGCTATCCGCTTCAACTTCTCAAGCCAGGTTAGCTCAAATTGTGAACATTCCATGAAAAAAATCCAATACGTACATATTGGATACAACAAGCAGTACAGAGTAGGTAGGTATGCAGCTACTTAACAGTGCTAACCCAAGGGACACCTCTTCCATGCCTAGTTCCTGCAAAGCAGATTGAAGCCTATATGCTGTTGAAGTGATATGGTGATTGAAGCCTATGCTGTTGACCAAGTGAACAGTGCAAGATAGCCCACTCAATGTCAGCAAGCTCCAGGCACAGGTCTCTGGAGGCGGATGGGAACTGGACTTGGCAATGCAAAATTTGCACCCTGAACCAACACCAAAGCAAAGATGAACCCTTAAGTTGTGTTTTCATACACTTTTGTTTCAATGCATGAGCAGTTCCCACTGCCGCCCTGACTACTCAAGCTGTGCCAGCAGTGAAACTGTATTAAACAGACAACTTCTCCATATGAAACTAGCCTTCGTCTCACATTCACATCAAAGGAAATGATTCCCCATAAATACTTTGCTCTCACCTCTGACAAGTCTACTTCTGTTTAAGTTTGTTCCTCTGGCTATTAAGAGTTTTTCTGTTCCATCTGTTGGCTATACATACATAAAATGGTCAAAACAAAACCCATAATTGTTCTGCCACTTCAGACAGGTCGAAGGCCTCTACAGCTCACAGTTAATAAAACCACATTCCATCCAAATCCTGATCATTTTTCTTCCCTAGTCACTGATTTATGCAGTCTCGAAAACCATCATCAGAGAACAGGTCTTTAAGATAGCTTTAGTTAAGCTCTAAAGTATAGTTTCGTATATTAGTTTTCTTTTTTTTCTCCAAAAAAGGAAACTTGACTATAAGTCATCTGCATAAAAGAAATGTGGAACATCCAGAGAACTCCCAGCAACATTAGCTCAACACCCTCTTGCTATGTGTTAGCTGAAGTTCCAGAGATTCTACTACCACTTTGCAGTCCCAAAAAGAGTGCTGGCCTCATGAAGCATCTCTCCAACACCTTCCCAAACAAGATGGGACAAAAATAGCATGCGACTACCCTGTGCTGCCTTACAGTTTTTCCACACTTGAGATTCCAGACAGTAATTACAGCTAGGTTGGCCAACATCTGAAGAGCTTTTTTGTGAAAGCAGTTTGAGCAATATTCTTCTTATGGGAGGTGGGGAAAAGAAGTATCAAAAAGCAGAAAAAGAAGATAAAATGCAAAATTACTTGACTGATTTCTTTTTGATGAATATTCGACTTCAAAACATGAAAACCAGTTGAAGAAATTTCATGCCCATGGACACTGGTTGGTTCTTGGAAGCTTAGGTGATCGGGTTTCTCTTTTTTAGTTTGAAATTTGAATATGTTTGTGCCAATTTTTCATCTGTTCATGGGATGTTTTTCCACATGACCATCATAACCTACACCATTCCAAAGACACCCATGACAGCATTAAATAACAACACTTCTACCTAGAAGGTAGCACAAAGATCTGATTAAGCACACAAAAAAATACTAAGAAGCTTAAAATAATTAATTTCACAGTAAAAGCTCCTTATCCAAGTTACTTCATGCCAACACACCTCTTAAGCACTGTTGGTCACTATAGTTAAGGGCAACAGGAAAACCAGCCACAATTCAGGAACAGCCCTGAACTTTAGGCTTTATCATAGGATGTTGAGCAGGACACTATGGTAGGACACCCTCTTAAGGTAGACTGTCAAAGAGACATCTAAATTTTGGTAATTGTAAACCTTCTGAGCAGAACTTACCCTATAATACCAGCATTTAGCAAAAGCAGTATTGTTCCACCTCTTGTCTCAAAATAAAACCCAAAAAGTACACTTGGAATGCACCTTATAAAAATATTTTAAAAACTCCTTAAGATAAAAGATTTCTTATAGAATTCAGAAATTTTTCAGAAAATTTTGTTATAGAATATATTTTTCCCGAAATCCCTCTTTGACAACAGCACAGGGGATTTATGTGGACAAAGTTGCAGGCATGTGACAGTAGTTTTATTTTTAAAATACGGAAACTGTAAAAACTAAGTCAAGTCTTCCAAAAGTACCTAGTAGAGAGTGAACACATACATTTGTGAAGCCTGAATAGATGCAGATCAAAAGTTTATTTGCCAGAGGCCTAATTTCTCAGAGATGGTAAATAACCATTGCAATGCAGGTATATACATTTTCATTTTGAGGAAAATTTAACACAATATTGAAGCCTACCAGCCTTGTTCCTACCTCCTCCTCTTCTCACCTGAAAAGATGATGGTCTACAAACCAGGATGGAGAAGCATTTATCTTCTGTTTATGATAGCAGAGGCATACTAACATGTTCAATGCTTAACTGCAGGCAGAAATGTGTGAGACTTCAGCTAGACTCTTTGAACCTCATTTCAGTCTATATCAGTTGAAAATTAAATATATTCCTCTGATTTTCAAACAGGTGCAAATCTGGATCAAATTTAGGTCCTAGATGGGACAAATAACCTGGATTTTCAGAAAGTAGGCTTCAAGTAGTCCCCTCAGAATGTAACCATCAGCTCCCACTGTAACTTTTTCTTAAGTCTGGTACATATAAAATCTGGTGTCTTCTTATTTCTTAGGAAATAGAGACAACTTGAAATAGAAATTAGTGCACCTAGAAGCAACTTAGAGAGAAGGTTTCTCAAGACTCTCACAATTAACTTGTTGGCCAGCATGACTGTAAGGCTAAGCATATGGAGAAATGAGGAGCGATATATTCTTATTGACTCGGGCTCTCAGGAAGTCTGTATTGTATAAATGCGTATCACTCTATTCCATCATTGTGTCCATCAGTGTGTTCAGAAACAGACCTGTTTCTGAACATCTGTAATGATTATATTATAACAGCAAGCGCATCACTTAAAAATCATTTAAATGTTATGCTGCAAGAAGGGCTCCTTTCACAAGGAACTCTGCAACAAATGACATTAAAAGAGCAAGCCAGTTCCTTTATGCTGGGATTAGTGCATCTAGCCTTGTCGTTTGTTTGAAAAGGGTAAAAATACCATCAGAACACACACACACAATTTTAATCGAAGTCCTGAGATCCACAACATCCCTGAGTGAAGGGAACATCTTTATGCCACTTACATGTAGTTCTCCAGTCAAATGTCACCCTTTAGTGGTCAAGAACTATTTCCAAGCAGATTGTGATTTCCTTTAAATAATTCAATAGAATTAATTCTCCCCTCTACCTCAACTGTGCCAAAAGATAAAGATGGAACTGCTGTTTTCTTCATAAGTTATTCAGACTAAGAGAGAAGGGTTTTTTTTAAAAAATAATCCAAATGCCCACATGTAGTGCAGGTCCTTTATCATGCAAGACTAAAATTCAGTGCATAGTCAGTCGGTCATGAAAGCACAGTGATTCTACACCAAAGGGGACTGGAAAGAGCTATGTTAATACCTTTGAATTCAGTATTAATCTAATTGTACAAAGAAATCTCTGAAATTTTGAATTTCAACTACTTCTTTATCTATTGAAAACTAGGTAAACAAAGCTGAGCTTTATGAAGCAGGGACAGTAACAAGGCCTTGTAAAAGAGTATTGTGGTTCTTCCCTTGTTACATCTACTATGCATACTTCACAGGGAAAAGAAAACTCCTTTACAAAACATCTGTGCCTAAGTGAATTTAACAGTGCCTTGCACTTGCAAAAATTCACATGCTGTTAAATTACCACTTGTGTGCATAATGTGTCTCCCTTACCTACCTTTTGGAAGTACTGCTAAGAGATTAGCATCAATATCCTTTGTGCTGTTTGCAAGTCCTTCTTTATCTTCAAACGCAAACTCCTTCTGAAAACTGAAAGCAACATCTGGTTTATAGACCTGTGGATGTTTCTGCTATAAATCAAACAAAGCCAAGATGTAACCAATTTACTGCAAGATAGTCTAACAGAGATACCAAAGAAAATATTTTCTGTAAGAATCAAATAAGAAATAACCCCAAGAAATCCACAAAGCCAAACCTAACATAATTTGAAACTTGTTTGGAACTGACCGTGACACATTTTTGCATTAAATTACTGACTGGAGATTGCCTTCAAAATGCTCTATTAGCAATTACATTTGAAATAATCTATACCAAATTATTCTCCATAAATATTAGAACATATGTCATCAAATGCAGTACTGTATGTACACTCCACCTAGAAGCCTTCTGCACGACTGCCCTATTGTTGTTACTACACTGATCTCTGGATCTTATACGGCTTATAATACACTAATATGAGCAGCAGATCGCCTCATTTTATACCTTGTCTTTCCAAAACAGTAAAAAAAATATCCCCATTTAAATGAGACAATATTTCTTTAAATATGTTCATTAAATATACAAATGTTAATTGTAAAATGCAGGTGTCATAATGGTCTAAAGTAGATACTGTCCGCAGAGAGTTTTTGGAGGAAGCGTTTCTCCTTGTGGCTAAACAAAGTGAGATTTTTCTCTCAAATTATTAAAAATATATAGAGAACTGCCGTATTCTGCCATTAAGACTTCTAAACTATCCCAAACAGGCATAAGAAAAATTACACTATCCTTAAAACCTTTAGTAAACTGTTTAGACAGGTGTAATAAATACAGATCCCTCCAGTGGTTCTAGGCTCTTCATTTTGCCATGGTAGTGATGTGCCATATGATTTACTGTCGTTCTGATAGGACAAACCACACAGCCTTACTGTTGGAAAATCCTTCCTTAGGACATTTTTAAAATGGCTTTTTAAAGAACTAAATACCCTTTCATCAAGGGTATTTGGTTAGAAAAGAAAAAAATAGTAAAAAAACCAATTTCTGTACTCATTATTCCAGACAAACATTTCTCATTGAAAAGGGTCTTAACAAATAATGCCTAATAACATTTTACCTGAACGCTAAGAAGTATTTGCTTCTTTATAGTTTATAAAAAATATTCCTTTGTAAGAAGACATTGAGGAGAGAATAAAACCCTTGAAATGACAATAAAGAAACTGGGCTGTGTTATACTCAGGCACCATGCCACCTGCTGCAAATTGTCTCCAACAACTGCACTTACAGAAATTACTCCAGGTACTGCCAAGAAAAGCAATGTTAGCCACTACAGAAAATAGCAAATAGAAGATGAAGAGCTGCAATAAGCTGTCCATTACAGAAAACTGTGTATCCTCACAGGGTAAAAACACTTTAATGGGACTAAACAAAAAATGTAAAAGTAGCACGCAGCAGCCACAAGCAAATGGGTGCATGTGTTGTCTGAGGCTGGGCAGAGACTTACACAGTTAACTGCATGTTTCTCTATGCCCAACCCCACATTTCCAACACTCATGATTCTTATTAGCTTCACAACATGCTACTTTCTTAGAGACACAGCTTCTGGAGAACCCCTAGGTGGTGAGACTCACAGTTTTCATTTGATAGCAGTTTCTACTCCTTTTGGCTGAGGATGAGTTTGAAAAATGTGATTAGTAT
This sequence comes from Aegotheles bennettii, assembly GCA_013398125.1. Lineage (NCBI taxonomy): Eukaryota > Metazoa > Chordata > Aves > Caprimulgiformes > Aegothelidae > Aegotheles > Aegotheles bennettii. The sequence continues at coordinate 414,098 of VZRW01007599.1, read as the reverse complement.
TGGCTTAAGGGTACAAATCAAACCCCAAATTTATTTTGTCAAATCAATTTGATTACTTAAGACTTGTCTCAAAAGTGCTGAGGGACCCAGCTCATGACTCTTGAATACCTGGGCTTTATTTAGCAACATCTTCAACTGCTCCCATAATACTTGTGAAGTTTTCATAAACGTGGGACTCTGTACAGAAAAGCATTCACTCATACAGCAAAATCCTTGTTTAAATTACTGTGCACTAACATCCACAACCACACCTCAGTCCCACACAGAATTCCAAGGGTAAAATCATACAGAATCAGGACTAGCACTAGCCTGCTGGTTCTAAAAAGAACTGTATTATTGGATTGCTTGTGGATCATCAACAAACTTTTGAATACTGTAAACTAGCTAGGTTCACTCCCACTCCTTACTCCAAACTCCAGGGAGTTCCAGGGACTCTGAAGCCTGAGACCCACTAAACCCAGTCTAAATGTCTTTCACTGGGTTTCCATCCATTTGCTCTTGTGCTGGTGCTACTGGTTACCTTTCTTATTTTTCTTAACAGAAGTTTTCCCACATCTACTTCACCTTCCTCAAGACAGGCTCTCAGTTCCATTAATTATCTGGAAAAACTGTTGTCTACCTATTCCAGTTTTAAGTCATCTTTTCTGTATATGGTGACCAGAATTGAACAGTCTTGATTCCAGACTTGAGTCTTATCAGTGTCTTACAAAAATAGGAATTTTAATAGAGAAAGCATTATTGTATGACCAGCCAGATGAATGCCAGAATCTACAACACATTTGCCTTTTTATATCTACACTATATTGGTTGCTCAATTCCACATGCCAAGGCTTTGCTTTCATCAATTGCAAGTGACAGAAAAATTTATCAGCCCCCAATGCACAACTGTGCACTTAGTATTATTACATTACATTACATCCCTTTTCTATTACTCCTCAAGGTCATCCAGTTCTTCCTGTACGTGAGCTCCCTCCTCCTTTTTACTGAGGGTGGCTTCCAACCTTTGCTCACTGACAGATTTCATTAGAATTCTTTTAATAACCACAGGCTTCTTAAGCTTAACCCTTGCTGGGCTACATGGCATCACAGGTTATCTGCTTTGTGAAAGTCCCTTCACAGTTTCCCTTACGCCCTCATTTTCCATGTCCCTCTGGATACACTGTCAACTTTTTCTCACTTGTTCATTTTTAAATGATTAACTGTTTTCATATACTGCCTATTTTATCCACAATGGAGGAGTTTTTCCTCTTCAGAGGCATTTTTGCTCTCTCTCACAAAGCTGCAGGTGGCATTGCTTGTTTTAAATATTTGCACATCTGAAATGCAAAAAAGTTTTAAACTGATGTATCAATTACATTGCTTTCACTTGAACAGAAAGTTCAGACAGAACACTGCTTTGAAGGTGATAAAGTCAAGCCAAACAATTGGGTATTTATAGATACACATATAAAATTAGTTCTACAAATTCAAGTAGGCATATTTAGGACATGTCACAGTATTCAACAAGAACATTCATTAGGAATCTAAATTGAGTCAGAACGATGTTAAAGTAATTCCAAATAGTAAAAATAAATAAATAAATAAATAAATTATAGGATACTACTCAAAGGTTTTTAAAAGATATGCTTATAAGCAATTCTTCACGAAGACTTCTCTTTTTCCTCAGTGATCTATCCAGATGTCTCCCTGCTTTATTAGTTTCCCTGTTTAGTAGGAGTTGCAGCATTGATTTAGTTGCTTAAGCAGAGTCAGACAGTCAGGCTTGGATTGCAAAGTATATTGTATCTTCAAACTCATCCACGACCCTGTTCTAGAAATATCACAACTGCATCTACTCAGCTTTGCTTTTCTTAATTTCTCAAGTCATGCTATAAATTTAGGTGCAGATTCCAGGCAGCAGCACCAGAAGTTTCTGCACTTAATCATTAGGCTATGCACATTCATTATTAAAATAATTTAAGGCATACATGGGTTTCTCTAAATGAAAATAATTTAGAAGTCTGCAAGAATTCTGTCTTCTTAAAGTCCCTGTTAAATTTGCATACTCAAAAATGAACTTTTCCTCCTTTGCTTGCCTGAAATATAACCTGTATTCATGGTTCATGAAATGCAATCAACAGCATGAGATCCCACAAGTTTGTTTCGCACAGAATTTGTGTGTGGTATAGCCTCAATTTTCCAACAAACTCATTGTATTCTCCAATGTTTGGGAATTCATACGATTCCTATTAAAACACAGGCATCAACATTTCACAATCTCAACAGTTTCTTATTATAAGCAATGTATAATGTGGCACTAGTAAAGTATTTTACAGTGTCGGTAGCTATACTGCTCTTGCATCTTTCGAAGTGTGGGCTGCTTCTATACATTAGAGATTCCAAGCTGAAAACTTAATCTGCTGCTGCAGCAGCAGCATACAGTTTCTAAATAGCTGTCCCACTAACCTAGTTACACACCCAAAAGCAAGCAGAAGTTTGATCCAAACGCCACTGATTACACTGCCTTGCCACCTGGATTAAAGCTATGGGATATACTGAGATTTTATGATTGAAACATATGCATGAAAATCCACTTGCATATCTGCCAGCTAGGTGCCTGGCATTAATTTTTCTTCTCTTTCTCTACCTCCATGAGGATTTCCTTCCCTGGACTCTTATATAAAAGGTTCATTCTATAGTCACATTCTTCTGTACTACTCTCATTTTTACTTTTCCCTACCTGACTTCCATAACACAATGTGTCTTGTACACCTATTCCCTCCCTCTCTCTACAGTATCTAAGAAACAACATGGCAGGGAATCAGGTGCACTCCAGAAGGTGTGTGTTGACTGAAAAGATGCTTGCAAGCATGAGCCTGAGTGCCTAAAGCTGGTAGATTCCTGTGCAGCTGAGCTAACAGAACAGCTGGGTTCAGGGGCAACAGTCAGTTCCCAACTCCCTGACCTCCTCTCTGCATTGTTATGAATGAGTCCAGCAACCACAGAAGTGGACACCAAAAAGCAGTTGGAGTGAGGATTGGAAGGGAGAGGGAATGTGACCTGCCACCTTGCTTAACTGTGAAGTGTATCAGCTTACTCAGTTTTGTGGAACTATACCTTAAGACTGCAGGTACAAGGCAGCATGGCCCTGCAAGGAAGCAGCAACGTCACCTCTCCATTCATCTCTGTGGTGTCCCCTCCCATGTGCTGACAAAGTTCTTTGCATAGCTGTATAATTAATTCACTCATTTCAGCCACCATCTTTTTCAGACAGATCAGTTTTCCAAGCTGGTTCACTAAACATCTGTACTGTGTCTGTGTCATGCAAGGAAAAATGGGCATTGCAATGGCAAGAGCCTCAGTGCAGAGTGGGACTCTTCCCTTATTAATGCCAGCAATGAATTTTCACATTATTTAAGAAGCAGTTGCTGTTTTCAATAGCTGTTCAGAGCATCTGCTTTATGCCAAAGCTTGGTACTATGAGAGGACCAATAATCATTTTCCCTGACAAAAGGATAAACAGATTCCAGCAATGACTGCAAGTTACAATCGTGGAACCAGTCATCTTCACTGGGCAAGAAAAACTTGACCTTACCTTAACGATCTCTTCCTTTGGAGCAATCGTGAAGATTTAAATCTGACTGAGTTTTCTTTGTCAAAACCTGTGAAATGAAAAAAAACCCGCAGTGAAGATGCTTTAATAAATTGGGAACTTTTAGGAAACTAGATTATAGTCTATAATCATAGCCCTTTTCCACTGAAAAAGAATGTACAAAGGCCTCCTTCTAGTCAAAGGAGCATAAACTGGCACGGACAAGATGGTGATAAACCAAAGCCTTGCAAAAATAAGCGCAGACAGTAAATATATCAAAAGTGTTAACACTTCATGGAACTGCCATGTTCTAATCCATGATGTAGCCCTGCAGCCTGGGACTATCATTTTAACTCCTCAACTCAGTTTCCCAGCTTATAAAATGGGCAGCGGACGTTTACGAAGCACTCTGCAAATGAGAAATGCTGCAAACAGCAATAGCCTTTTTGGCTGCAGCCTAGCAATGCTATAAAACTGCATATTCATTGCAGAAGTCAGAGATGCCCAGCTGAGGATCTGTTGCAACAACAGAATTACACCATCTGTGAAAGACATAATTCTGAAGGTTGTCTACTGTTTGGAAGCTCCTTTTTTTCCCAAACAGCCTTATAACATGCTTACTTTCAGAGAAGAAAAAGTGTTTACACTGAAAGCAAAACTGTGTCAGATGCATCCTTATGTTCAAATAGTATGTATTACAAAGCCACTAGTTCTCAAACCTTTATGAACTATAACAATGGGCAATCTCCCCTCTCTCCCCTTAGATTTAACTTGTTCATTTCTGCAGTCAAGAGCATCATCTGAGGGTCTAAACAATGGCAAGGGGGACCAGTGCTCCAAGCACTGACTCCCTGAATTCAGCAACAAGACCTTAGAGAAACAACTGCTAACTAGTTCTGTGACTGCACCTGGTCTGTGATGGCTGTTAAAAAACACATGAAGCTACTAAGAATTTACTCTCAATGGGAAAATCGCCTTCCATCCCCATTTATATTAAGTCAACTATCCCAGGATCCTAAATTAATAAACAACTGGTCACTGACACAGTGTTCACTTTATTTTTCAGAGATAGACCTGAATATTGCATAACCTGGACTTCAGAACAATTCAAAAGCAGCAGCAGCCCTTTTATTCTACCTCAGAACTAAGATTTAACTATTTCAAAGAAGATCTAACTGGCAAAAAATATTTTTTTCTTATACAAAATATTTTAAAATCTAGGTAGGATGGTCCTGATTTTTGCAGAAAGGGTTTAATGAAACTTACAGCTGACAACATGGGTCTTAATTTAGAGAATGTTTCTTTTGTCTACACCTTTCAAAACTTTTCACCCTCCTCCTCTCTTCCACTTCTTCAGGTAAATGGTTTTTTTTTAAATATAGAAAAATTAAAAAGAAAAATGACCATTTTAACAGCCTGATAAAGAGGCTTAAAATGTGTAAAAAGGCATTTTTTAGGCATCTGGTACAAGCCACTGCATATTTCAAGCAGCTTTGCTAATAGCATTCTTCAACTTTAATAGGCAACCTTTTCCTGTTTTTGTTAACATTCATTTTCTCTTTCCAAGTAAATGGGGAATAAAGCACACAGATTACACAGAAACATCTTGTTAGACCAAAACAGAGTATCATAAGAAAAACAGTATGAATAGTACATAAATCATTATATTTCACCCTACAATATTAAAAAGAATACTCCATGTCATAAGTATCCTCTAAAAAGGCCAGATTTACATTACTGTGAAAAGAGTCTGCAGTGACTTAAAAAGCCCCGCTCAGTATCAGCTTAGCTAATCAGATCCAGGCACATCTTAAATTTATAGCCATTCTAACGAGGTATAACCCATCCCACGATTTTGGCACTGAAACAGCTGTCCACCATGAAAACCACAAGCAGACCACAGAGAAATTCTCCCTACCCTAGCCAAAAGTGGAGAGGGGATATGAGAAGGGAAGAAAGTAGTTTTTATTGCTTTGCTGGAAGAAGGGAGGGAGCAGGGCTACTAAGAGGGGGCACACAAGCTGGTCTGACTCTTGCTACCCATTAAACATATTTAGCAACATCCATACATACCGCATCTATAGTGCCTTAAAAATATCTTAAACCTTTGCTGTATTTCACAGGGGCAAGCTTCTCTCTTTCTCCCAATACAAACATAGAAAACCCAACCAGACAATTATATTCTGTTGCACAGATTTGATATTTTACGTATTTCCTCCTGTTCAAATTAAACCCCATGTGGGAGGATTAAAGTCCAATAAAACTTACTTACTACACTATGAAAGCCTTAAAAATAAATACAAACACAGGAAAATAAGTAAAACAACTCTGCTTTAAAAATAAATATGCCCATAAGAGAAACATCAGTTTAACATGGTCTTAATTCAATGGTTAATTTAAAGAAAAAAACCCTCATCCTCACAGTAGCTGATACACAGAAGGAAAATGTTTGCAACAGTACTTTGTTCCTTGTTTCACTGAAGAACTCTAAACATGCTTATAATCACATTAAAACACTTTTAAATATTTGTGTTTGAATTTAAGAGTATATTTACTGAACTGTAAATCGAACTTGCTCACAAGTTTAACCATTTGCTCAGTCTAGTCCCCCTTCCTCTTAGGTACAAACTACTGGATAAAACCACTATCCGTAGTTTATTACATTAGAAATTAAAAATGCTGACTATAAAGTAAAAAAAAAGGTAGAAGCAACCTTCCAGTGTTACTTAGTATATTTAAAGGCCCTAAGTCAGTAGCAAGCTAAGCTAATTAAAAGATCCATCTAATCGGATCGTTCAAAAGTGTCCTTTAGGAAATAATGAAATAGCCTAGGTGCCTAACTGCATACTGATTGCTAAAGTAGCTAATGTAGCTGCAGAAGATCCAGTCAAACAATATTTACACATGCATACATATAAACAAGAGAGATTAAACACACACAAACAAACTGCGTTTTCTTCTATCTACTTGGAACTCTTACCTTGCTCCTGAGAGTATTTAACATTTCCCAAATAGCTGGAGATCCAAGGATTTCTGAACATGGTTGCACAAACAAAGGATTCGGCAAAGAGAAACTACAATAGCAGCAAATTCTCAAGCAGCCACAGCCCTAGGCCTGTCTTAGCAATATCGTGTAGAGATTTTTCATAGCACAGGACTGGAGCTGTCAGGCTATCACATCCCAGGGAGTACAGTAAATGCATAGCAATAGGCTGCAAGCTGGAGCAGCTCAAGACAGTAATCAGATTACAAACAGAAATTAGGCACATGAATGCTAAAACAGATTGGGCAATGGTGATTGGGAGAGTTATAATATTACCACTTCAAAGATCCAGCCAAATCACACATTATATTCCTGCAAAATGAATGCAGAACCCTTAAATCCTCATTTTTTTTTTAAAAAAAAAAAGAAAGAAAAAGAAAAAACCTCTAAGAGGAGGAATAATTCCTTCATATCCCTAATCAGGATAAACTGCAATGCTTGCTTAAGAAAAACAGCATCCAGGCTGCCAAAAAAATAGACTCTGCTAATCATACCATTATGCTAAACGTTTTGCCTAACTATTAGTTGGAACGTTTAAAACAGACAAGATTTATGGATAACATATGAGCAAAGTTACTAGTGGGGGTGGAGATTTAAGAACAGACACCACAGCTCCAAATATTTTAATTTGAGACAGAACGTGTAAAATTGCACAAAAGTACTGTCTAGCTACCTTTTTTTTTTTACTAAACAGATTTGATGGATTTTGGATTGAAGAGTCAGAACCACTTATAGTTCATTTTGAAAGCATGAAAGTATTTGTTCAATATGGTGCAATGATCCTGGCTCAGCCTTCCACACAAAACTACCTGATTGTCTAATACACACACACACGTGCATTAAATATGGGACTGAAACAGGTCCATGCACTGAATCCCACCCAACCAAAGGCAGTAACCGCCTAGTAGCTTCCCTCCAACAGACTCCTTCCCCTTCAAAAAGATTTCAACTAGTATCAGTAGAAAACGTACCATGAAGCTGATGTTGTCAGGACCATGAAAAGGTCACCTAGAAACATAAGACTAAAGGTCTTGACTTTTCTTACTTGTTTTTATGATACCAGGTACCACAGGACCCTGATGCACACTGGGAACCTCTATGTACAGGCAAAATGTAAGCAATGATGCTGTGAAAGAGACTGCTTAACCACAAGTGAAAAACATAATCTATCAAAAAACTATTCATTTCTGTCGGCTCATCATGAAGTTGTGAAGTTGTATTTAGCCTGTCTAGGTCACCAAAACATTGCTTTTTATACTAACAAATTCTTGCAATGGATAGAAAAATATGTGTTCCATCTCATCTAATGCCCCTACTATTTGTACTCATTTATTTATTTGTAAAAATGAATAATGTTGGAATCACCTTAATCTATGCACCTTTTATTAGCTGATCTTTCAACAGCCCAGAGCTCCCTTGAATGAGTCACCCAACACATGGAACATGGCACTGACACCTCTGACTCGCCAAGTAATAAATATCCTCTGTTCAGAAATATTTGATGGTACCTACCACGATTTTTTCTTTGTCTGTAACATTAACGGCTCTCACATTTAATTCTAACCACTTCACAGCACTACCCATAGAACACAAATGGAACACTGCTGTGCTCTCTTGACCAGCTGTGAAGGCCTACATGTACTGGAACCTAGTAAGTACAAAAGCAGTAATAAAAAAAAAGGCATCTGTTGATACTGGTCCAAACTTGCCGTTAACCTGAATATCCACTTATGGCCTAAACATAAGTGCAGGTGTGTTTAACACGCAAAACTGAGACAGTGCAGAAATAACAAAGAAACTGCTGTTAACAGCTAAAGGGGACATTCTGGACCAGTATCTGTGCGGGTATATCAATAAAAGAGATGTCCCATTCTGAAAAGGTCTCTCTTTTCAGAACCCTGCTTGATCTTTTGAATAGAGGTATTACTACCTGGAGCATTTTTAAGCACCTGTAACTCATCTGGTACATAGTAAGGGAACTGTTTTTCATAAAGTGCAGATAAATAAGACTAATTTGATAAATCTTGTGGCTTCAGTCTTTAGCAAGGTTGAAGGAGAAGTTAGACTTGACAGCTGAGCTGATGAAATAGCTCACGGTTGCCAAGAAAGACAGTCCTACCCATTTGTCTCTGCAGGACCTCTGCTAGGTCCTGCTCCCCTAGTGACCCAGTCAGATGACTAAACTGGTAGTAAATATTCCCTTTTATTTTTGCTCAGTATGCTTTTGAGGCGGTGCCAGAACAAAGAGAAAGGTACAGGATCTTACGATCAGGAAAGGGATCAACCCTTCTGGGTAACAAAGGAGGTGAGCTCAGTTCGACTGTCATCCCCATGTCTGGCGATGCCCTGTATCACAGAGAAGGAGGGGTGTGTTTGCATTTGTGTAGGGATGTGGCAGGCTCCCACATTCCTCTGCTGTACACCATTCTCCAACGTTTTGTCCTCAACATTCTTCTGTTGAACAAGGTGCAGAAGGTAAAGCACACAGAGATGCAGAAAGACAGGAAAACTCTAGAGTGCTTTTCACAAATGTGTATATTTTAAATGGGTTCTTGCTCATGCTGTTTAAATTCTACTCACAGGACACAGAAAGAGGCCAGTTTCTCCAACAGCTCTGGCTACCACCTGGGGAGGAATACTTGTGACAGGCTTTGGTACAAGTAGGACTCCCTTCCCTACTATTTACGGCTGGCAGGTCAAGAATACAGGGGCCATCTCATGGGGGCAAAGAAAATTATTATAGAGGAAAGTAAAATATCCAATAAAAGGAACATCTGTATCAAGGTCTTCTCAAAAAAAAACAAAATAGCCATAGTCTAGAGTCTGGCTTCAAGCTGTCTTCATGTTAGGTTGGAAGGTGATCACCAGTCATGGCTCTGTGTATGGTATCTATGAATTCACATTAATGTCACTGCTGTTAACACTGAAACTGTGCTGCTGTGCAGAATCTGTGATCCCAGAGTTCTTTCAGCTTCACTTTGAGACGAGGGGTATGTGCCAACACTGCTTTCAATATTAAAACTCTTAAAGCCAAGATATGCTGAAGCTGTAGGATATTATACCAACACTACACACTTCACACAGATCACTGGGAAGATACAACTTCCCTCCCTCCTTTCCATCAGAAAGGGATCTCCTATTGCAAGACAGGTCTCTGTGCTGTCCGTTAACCAGCTTTGGCAATGGACAACATCTTGATAAAAACAGTAAGTTAGCAGAGTCAAGCAACGACATAAAGAAAAGAAGTCTTAGATTTAGCTTTTTTGCTGCTTGTTTGGAAATGATAAGTTTAAGAGCAAGTCTTTCCCAGAAGAAAAGAAATCCATCTCTAAATCCTTGATGAAGGAAAGAGGAAGAGTATTCTGTCCTTCAAAGTAATCTAGTCTCCAGGCCCTAGAAGTATGCTCAGCCAAACTATGTTATCAAGGCTGTGTTACAAATCGGTAGTAATGTTCTTGTCCTCCTCTGCCATCATTAATTCTTGAGCATTAGCAACGTCCAACATAAGCAAACAAAGAGAGAACAACAGTTTGGCCGTTAGAAAGAGGGGCAGCCCAGCTGGAAGTTAAGTTTGCAGTCATCTGGGCAAAGAGCTAGAGGTTAAGCATGCATACATTTCAAATCTGAGACTGCTCATGAAAGACCAGCTGGCAGCTAAATATTGTTCTGAAGCTTCCCACAGGAAGAGAAAGAAAATATCTTCCTTTTGTCTGGCAAAACTAATCACTGTAATCAAAGCTAGAGTTTAAACGGCTTGCAAAGCTGTTCCCAACTTTCAGGGCTGCCAACCCCAAAGCACTGAAGAGTCATGAATCAGGTCTCACCAAGACCAACTCTTTTTTCTTTCTGAATTTTGATCACTTATGAATTTATATTTAGAATTGCTTCCTCTGTGACAAGGAGAACTAGATACTTTGTTGTGACTTGCAGTTATCATAAAAACAAAAATCAAAGAAATGCATGACAGCTGTTTGAAGAAAGCCTAAAAAGAAAAAAAATAAATCAAGAATGCAGAGGAAAGAAGATCCATAGTGACTGCAAAGAAGCTTTCAGTAAATATGCTAGTTGGGTAAACAAGAGTCTGAGCAGCATGAAAAACTGAGATGATCTGTATAAACAAGATGATGAAATCATATTTTCATCCATACTTGGTGGGTAGAGGTCATGAAAAGGAGCTCATGAATTTTATTCCACTGCTGCTCTTCTGGACAAGAGGAGCACCCTTGGAATAGCAAGTCAAAGTGAGGTGAACCAAGATCTGAGATGCTGTGAATGGTCAGAGGAATGAAGGTCAGAAGAGAGGGCTAAACAGACCACTCTCTTCCATCACACCTATCCCCTCAGGCTCCAGAGCAAGTCATCACCCACCTCAAGCCATTCTGTCAGTTTTTGGCATGTAGGCATGTGTTTCCAAAGGTAAGTGGCAAGGCAGTAGAAGAGCTTCTCTTTTCTTATTACCCCTTCCTCCCACCCTCCAGCAATTTCTGCCGAGGTGTACAAGAAATAATTTAGCCTGAAGTTAAAGGACAGGTCAAAAGTCTAACAGAAGATCACTTTAGTAGTATAATCACTTAACAGAAAGTTAGTGTCTCAAGTCACGTTCAAACATCTTAGTTTGCAACCACAAAACGTATTCTGGGTGGGCAATGCCAGTCAGTTTTGTCTTCTCCATCCAAACCCCAAGTACACGGCTAAGTGTTATTCACATTTTGTAAATGGAGGCCATTCGTATCAACTTTTAAACTAGGATAATGTTTCCTGACATGGTATCACCCCTCCAGTGGGAAGCAAATGTAATCCTTTTCACTTTGCTTTTTTTTCCTTACTCTCAAAGTGCAGCAGTTTTTGAATAATGATCCTTGACAAGAAGATTTCTGTTCATCTAGTGATTTTGTTTTGGGCAAGTCTTCAGATAAACTTCAGCACTGCATCATGTGTGTGGTGTACTTAAAAACAGGCCACATGCAAAGAGATCAAAAAAGCTGATTAGTAAGTGTTATAAAGGGGACTACATTTTGTAGTATGAGAAGATAGATGTGTTAAAAGAATATGGATGGTCTTTTTGTACTGGCTATTTACTCATGTGCTCTGGGAAAACTGAGAACAACAGGTATTTTTTTCCACACACAATCTAAAAAAACCCCACTTTCAGCCTCTGGATTACTATTTCAGATTTGAAGAAATCTCACTGAAGTAATTAATTTTAGCACTCAAAATCTCCTAAAAGGAGACTTTCGTACCTTTCAATCTTGCAGCACGTTTTCAAAATAAGGAACACGTAGGAATGTCAGGGGGCATAATTAAAAGATCTTCAGGGTTTTCCTCTATAGGAGAAGAATCAGTCTAGACTAGCTCCTTAAAGGAAGTTCAAAGGCCACGCACCCCTCTCGCATGGTAATCAGATATACCATTGAGGCACACTATCCAAATTGAGTCATACCTGTTTGTCTGTGGGCCTGAAACTAACAGAAATTGTCAGGCATGCACAGCGCCAGGATTAGGCACGGACTGAGCAAACAGCTGGAAACAAGGGATAAGGCTGACTTGTGACTCCTGCCCCAGCAATATGTACAATTTAAACGATTAAACAGCCCATGGAAAGATGGGTTTTTACCTAGCAAAACAACATCTGAGAGCATTTCACACCACGGCTCACTGTAAAGCAGCTGCAATTCAGAATGTGAAGGCACAGGCTTAGCCACAGCTCTGTGGACACCCCTCACTGAAGTCATGACACCAGGCGCAGCTTCTCCTTTCCTACTGCAGTGAATGAGAGCTTCGCTGCTGCAATGACCGAGGGTGTAAGCCGCTGTTGGGAAAGACTGCCTGCAAAACTCCCATCCTCCAAACAAGTGACCAGGGTTTCTAGAACTGGTTTTCCCATGTTCTGACACTTCTAGTCTCTTCACTCTCTGGAAAACTTTCTGCTGGTGTGCAATACAACCAGCACAAGGCTTTCTCCTTGCCTGAAGCAGTAAATGGCCTGTGCAGTTAAGCGAGGCAAAAAGCACAGCCACACTGCTGAGCTTTCTCCCAGCCGCTCTTGGAGATCTCTGCACTGCTAGCTGCACACACACGTAAAAGCCCAGTAAGGGAGCAGAGAGGCATGCATACCACAAGGAAGAATTTATAACAAAGTTCTCTAGTGCTTCTCGATAGTCATCTAAGGAAAACATCAATTTTGTTTACCACTGCGATGTGACATTTCGCAGGCTACATCATATCCCTGCATACTTACCTTGAATACAACCCATTTTGAAGTCTCAGGCAGAAAACAAATCCATGACCCCAGCTCCCATCCTGTTTATAGCATGTTGCAATGCTTGCTCAGAAAATTAAGTATTTAGTAAAATAAATATAGAAAAAGCATGTGCTTTATTCAAGAGCTAATGGTCAAGGTAGAACAGCTCAGATCTAAGTGCTGTCATTGCAAATAACATCACTATGAATAAGCATGTGTACCAGCCTTAATTTGCATCCAGCATGGCTAAGCAAAAATTCACGAGGAAGGAAATCTGGTTAGCACAGTGATGCTGCAGTTCTGGAGCCTGTTCTCTAAAGTGTAGGTTTAAAATTCATAGCAGCCATGGCTTTTACTCTTTATTGCCCTCATAAACTCTCTAGTCCCTTGGAAAAAAATAATAATAATAAAAAAAAAATCACAAATGTGCCCAGTGCTCGGGAGGGTACCAATCACTAATAGCAAGTTAATCACAAGTCAGATCTGAAGAGCTGCCCAGGAAAGCTTGCACAGCACCTGCTTGCACTACTTGTCTAAATCTATGGGGGTTTTACTAAGGGAAAAACACAGACCTTATTTAGTTTTTTTTCTTTTCTTTATAAAGCCTTCTTCCATATAAAAGTGAGTTTTTAGGAGGTGGGTATGAAGCAAACTAGTCAAGTCCTGGTTTGCACACAGGCAGCAGGTGCTAATATTCGCCTTCTGGAAGCAAGATCATTTCTTTAGCCAATAACAGTTTTCTAATAAAGGGCATAAAACTGCACAAGAAGAGAGAAGAAACCAGCCCTGAAGTCTCACACACACACAGAATCATTCCTCTTAGCTGAGGTGTGCCTCTGAAAGCAGGCAACACAAGGAATGAAAACACATTTCTTGAACGAAGGCCATCCCAACACATTCCAGTGTATGGAATGACAGTGTGAACTGGCATCCTAAGGTTATAACCAAGCATGTGAAAAATATGTCAGGAAAGAGAACTACAGTTAGTAACATTTACACAAAAGGATTTTATTTTTTAAAAGCCATCTCTAACATAATACTTGGTATTTGCCAAGCAGAGTTCAGACTCCGACAGCTGCACCCTGGCGGCAGCAGCTCCCCAGCAGCACACTGTCAGTGCCGCAATACTGGGTCATATCTCCCGGGGTCTGGGCTGGATCCGTTCTGGGCTGCGCGCTCTCCGCCACCATCCAGCACGTTCTGTCCCCAGACACGGCCGCACAGCTTGCCTAATAAGGCCACGCACAAGTTGACTGGCTGGCTTATAGGTCACCCAGTGTTTACCTTGCGAGCCGGCAGTGCAGCAGCGGCTGGAGCCTACCTACCCCTTTGGCAGGAGAAGGGGGCTCGGCCAGCCCTTCTCAACAGCTGTGTCACTGCTCTGCCATCCCTGCGCTCGCAGAGCCACAGGAACCTCAGCAGCTCAGTGCTGGTCAGGAGCTCTCGCTGCTCCTACCCGAAAGGTTAACCTCAGCCAACAGCTCACAGCTGAGGGAGACATACTGCAGTTCTACCACAGGCAGCGTGACACTGCAGTGAGGTGGGGTACAATTTCCCACACAGCACATTTCAGGACCACTAGACTGAAAAAATAATCAGGTTTCTCACTGCATGAAGTGCTTGAAAGTAGGCCAGCAGTGTGGGTATAAGCAGCTTCATAGCTCCAAGACAGGAGGCAGGTACTTGTCAAACACCAGAACCAAGTGAACTAGATGAAAGCAAGGTACAGATGCTCATTTGAACACTACTATTTAATTATTTAACACTCTCAATCAGTTATGGTGAGATTTACGGCAATTCAGACAGATGGCTTCAAAAGTAATGATTTACTCTTCCCAAAATAGCTGTCTGGCTGTGCTGGTTTTGCAAA
>VZRW01007599.1:341920-399068 GCA_013398125.1 Aegotheles bennettii | reverse complement strand
AGGGCAAGAGAGGGAAGCCCCCAGTCCTCCTGGCTTTTATAGAGTCTGGCAGGAAAACGGGTGGAATACTGACACCTGATACCTGACACCCAGACCCCTTTTCACAACAGGGTCCTAAACTCCACCCCTCATTCACTGGGTCCTGGCAGCAAAAGCCAGTAAGATTTTTGCCTGCCCCTTTCAAACCATAACACTGGCAAAACCCCCTGCTTCTGCTGCTCGCTGCCTCTCTTGTGATTCACACTAGTTTTCTACCTCTCCCAAGGTGATTTCAAGATGCTAGATTTGGACACCATCATACCCTCTTTCCCAGCACAGAGTCTACAAGGAAAGCCACGAGACCGCTCTGTGGTTAGAGCCGGCAGACGGAGGAGAGCAGCCTGGGTCACCTCATCCCGCAGTGCTGCTGTGAGCCTGCTCCCAGGGGCCATTCACAGTGGCTTTTTCTGTACTGGTCAGTACAGACAGCGCATTTCTGTCCTTCATCCCCCCATGTCTGGCACTGGACAGTAAAATACCAGGACAGTAAAATACCAGGACAGTTCAGATGTTACTTATACCCTGATATTTCTAAAATCAGCATCCAATCTTCTAAGCTCTTTGCTACCTTGAACAAAGCACCCCTAGCAAACGTGCTGGAAGAGACCATCCCCATGCGGCAGGGACAGGCACGGAGAGCACTGGAGAGCAAACTGAGCGTCCTGCCCATCGCCCTGGAAACTTCCAGTTCTCGCATTTTGTAAACTCCGTATCACAGCTCCTTACTACTAGAAAATCGACACCACTCTGTAGGCTTAAACACTGACTACTAATGATAGAAGTAGCAAATGATTCTCACAGCTAGAAAAATCTCTAAACACACAGGGCATAAAACTAAACCACGATTAGCATCCCACAGAAACCAAACTACCACAGTTATGTCCTGTACCCACAATGAACCTGGGGTTCACACTATTATAATTAAAAGGGATAGCATATAGGGCCAGCTCACTCTTTAAATTGTGCATGCTAAAAAACATAGCTGGGAATCATGCTGACAGTTTGTAAGCTTAGCCATGATCACTCTGGGCTGAAGCTGTGCCCAGATACACACCCAGATCCTGTCTCAGAACTACTGACTTTCTGCTAAAAGTCTATTCTCACCCAATAATACAAAGAAATGGGGCACACACATTCAGAAAAGGGCCAGTCAGACACCGTTACACACAAGGAGTCCTAAAATAAGCTAACTCACTTTGTGTCAGATTTGCTTGGATCAGCAGCACAGTATGCTCTTATGACTAACATCAATAATAAATGCAGAATAGCCCTTAACTGTGGAAGTCAGTCACACTTCACAGACATCCAGGCTGGGATGGGAGAAAACCTATCGGGCTTGCACTACTTGCTAGAGGAAATGGGTTGACTAATTCACTCCTAATCTCTCAGAATACACACTGACAAACTCGGAGTACCAGGGGGAACACTCACTCTCCTCTTGGTTACAAAGGAGAACCTCAATAAATGCAGGCACATCCAGAAAAAAAACACTGACACCCTCACAGGTGACTGCTTATATGACACGAGTTAATTTAGGACTATTTGTGTGACTGCATGTTAGAAAATGCTCTCAAATGCTTTTAATTTAGTTTAACTTAGTTTAATTTTAAATGGAAGGTGAAGTAACATCTGAGTTTTCTCCACTCTAGCATTCTGATTTTCCATCTTTGCTCACAGACACTAAGAATTTAAAAAAACAGGCTTCAGGAAGGAATTTTTGGGATAGTGTAGAAATACAGCAGTATCTCCTTCACTGTGCTAAAGATGGAAAAACATTAAGAAATAATTAATATTTTTAATCTGTATTCTGAATACCTTAAAAGCAAAAGGACACCTAAGTGGTACAAAGTCACCCTCACGAAGCAGCATGGCTTTTTCATTGCTCAGGACAAAGCAAGTTACTGTACTTTGTTATACCTGACTGGTGCAGAGCTAGAGTAAAGTTCTCACTGAATTCTTTGAGAACAGGGTAGAAAAATAAATTCAGCAAAATCTCTGCATATCAATGGTGATGCTGAAAGAACAGAATAATGGCTCACATGAGACCTCTACTTTAAATCAAGACTGAAGAATTTTTTCCACACACACTCCCCCAGACAGGCCACTTCTTTTGGTGACCTTAAGGGAGTCAACTGCCACCCCAGCCCTCAGTCACACAAGAAGAAACACATCTACCATATAATCGTCAATTATCCACACATCCACTGAGAAGACAGATGGGGTTTCAGTGAGGTAGCAGGGAGTTGCTCTTCCCCTGGTGTACAGATGATCAGTTCAAGCTCAAAAGCAAAACATTGTGACTTTGTTCACTGTTCAATGAAATGCAGTGAGCAGAGAAAACAGCCTACAAATGAAAGAACAAGGGCAGTTGCTTGGGGAGCTGAGAGGTTTGTTACAGTCCAGCCACCCTGAGCCACCTTAGGAACATACAGTGAGCAGTCCCCAAGACTGGTGTAACCTTGATGCCTATTGTGATGGCTGGAAAGGAGTGCTCTGCCACACCACAGCTTTTACTGCCACATTGGAGGAACTCAGCTGTACTTGCCCCAAAGTTCACTCATCATCCTGAGACTCGAACTGCCATTTCCAGCTCTGCTCCCTTTAGTCTCCTAGCTCTCATCCTTGCCAATCTCCCTCTGATTTTATTTCTGCTACCTTCTGCATACCTCCATCTTCCTCCTGAACCCCATCCTATGAGTAATCCCTTCACATTTCGCATTCTCCAGTGTTTCCAAATCTACTTCCACTTCTCTCTTGGCTCTTCTTCAGCTCCAACTGCCAACTCTTCCATTAGAGACCCAGTCACAACCCAGTGGCTCTCTTTACCCACTCAACTCCACANNNAAACCAGGCCACCTTCTTGAGTAGGGTTTTGTTTTCCTTCTCCAGGAGTCTTCAGTAAAGGGTCATCCAATGTAGCAGACTTGGTGCTTATTCTCCCTTTTACTAGCTGAGATCTGCACATAGGAAACTAAGGATGTGCATTCATAAGAGCTGAACCAACCTGGAGCACACAAAGCTTAACTTCAGCAGCACACTACAGAGCAGGAGAGCAACTGGAGGGTGATAGTGTAAGCCTGCTGATAGTCTTGGACACTTTCCTTTTGCAGGTAAATTCCCTTCATCAGTCAACTTGTTTGTCCTGTGAATAGCATCAAAGGAATGCTGTGCTGTCTGAAGAGAGGCACTGAGCGTGTGTAATGGAAAAAAAGAGACACCCCTTAAAAGAGAGAAAAGACAGGCAGCTCGAACAATTTGGAGTTGGAAAGAATAAAGGATTCCCTTAGATGTCTTGATAGTTATTGGTTATTATAGTAACATACTAACAAACAGTTACAGAAAAGGTACTGGACTAGGTCCTTGCAAGGCGTTACAACCCAAGGTTTGAAAATATACTTACAGTTGTATTTGTCTAAAAGTGAGGCAAAACCACTGCTGAGGCATAGTGCACTATCATCGAAATAACACACACAGTACACTGCTTCTTAGCCAGCAGGACACAGTGGGACACAACCCTGTATCAGGTGATGCTACAAAATCCTGTCACAAGTGAATGCAATCTAGTGCTGAGCTAAATGTTCAGCTAGCTCATACCAGGCAGCAAACGTGTTCAGCTACTGCAGGAGTAGAGAGCTCAGGATGGGCTGCAAAACCCAGCAGGGAAATGAAGCGAGTTCTGCAGCAAGACTTCTCTTCGTCACCCACACTACACTCTCTCCAAATGAAGGACGCTGCAGTTCTCAGGAGCAATGAGATGTTGCAAGCCTTGGGGAATTTTGAGGTGCATGGATCCCGAGAAGCTTCATTGTTAAAATGCCCCATCATTGACACAGGCCCCACAGTCACAGATAAGGCTGGACCCACAGTTCATGATCCAAGCAATAAATGGCAGCTGTACATGAGCTTCAGCACGTTATCAGAGCATGTATGGGACACGTAAGCAAGAAATTCACTGAAATGCACCTAGTTTATTGTCAGCACAGTGCCCTGCTCACAGAGTCTGCAGAAAGGTGTTCTTATGTCCTTCTTCTACAGCATTTGGGAACTTTATTTCAGCACACCAGCACTACTGGCACATTTACTATTAAGTTCTATATCAACAGCCCACAAAAATGATTTTGAAGTCCAAGCGAGATGCTTGTTTTCCTCACTGCCTTTCTACACCTGGCTTGATTTTTGTAAGTGCTAGTGGAAAAACTGAATGCAATAAAGCAGCAGAAGAGGTAGGCAATCCAGCAGCTTCTCTAAATAAATGATTTAACAATTTGTATTGCACTTCAGCACACACATACCTTGCTTTGACTTAAAAAAATCAAGTTCTTAAATAGTCAAGTAAATAGCAAAAAAGCTCAGTCAAGGCTACAATTCAAGACATTTAGACTATCTTGTAAGTGTAGTGCTTGCCAATGGCTTTCAGTCAAACTACAGCAGTAATTCAAACTCCCATGGAAAGTATGCCTGCATTAAAACTCAGTACAAGAAACTTAAACATCCTGACAGCACGTGGCCATGCATGAGATCACTGTGAAAAGCTGCAGCATTTTCTTCAGCTCTTTATTTTCATTTCCTGGGAAGTTTGAAACCATAATCAGCAGCTTATACCCAAAGTCTAGATGTCAAGACAGCACAAACTGGAGCAAGTCCAGGAGTTACATTAGCTCACAATACGCAGTAAAATAACAAAATCCTATCCAAGGAGATCCAGAGCACTAGAATGCTATTTAATGAAGGCTGAACAAAACTAGAGGATTGCCCCTAGAGAGGACACTATATAGGGATTTCAATTGGAAAGAATAATTTCATTTTTATAGTCAAATTCTCACTTTCTTCCCTCAAGGGTGTGTGTGTGTGAAAGTATTCCATTAAAAGTTCGGCATATGTAAGTTCTCAGCTAGCTGGTTTTTTTTGGGAGCTCTTTGTTTGCCAAGAATTATCTGTATTTCTTGCAAGTCATTATGAGGAACAATGCAAGAGCATCCAGTTTCTGATATTTCAAAGGTCTGAGAGTATGTAAAAACCATCTGCATATAAACTGGATTTTACAAAGGGTTCACAGGAAAAAAGTTTGGTTGTTGGGCTTTTCTTTAAAGACTTTTTTCATCTATTGACTATAAGGAAATTTTCTATTAAAATAAACACACAACTCTTTCAATCAAGAGTCTTACTCACCTACGCTATCTTTTTGTCCTGTAATCAGGAAGCAAAGAAAAGCAGAAGGCAGGCAGCTTGGTAAGTAACCTTTAAAAATTACTTCCAAACATAGAAAGGCAGGGAAGAGAAAGGAGGGGACTAAGCGATGCCAAGGTGAATCAGCACCCGGAATGCCAGAAATCTACATCAGTGCAGACCACTGCCTTGTTTTATTTAAAAAGTTTCTCTGTGTTAGAGATGAACTCTTAGATGTGGTGCTTTTTTTTCTAATGGGTGAAGCATGCCACTGAGGGTGTTCCATGTTCACTACTTTGTGGCAAATATCTTAAAAGGAACATCTAGTAACACACATTGTTAAATACTGTAACAGATTTATCCTCCACAGAAAAATAAAACTTACATTTTATTTCTATTTCCTTATCTAAAGGCTTAGCTGCTCCTGTTCATAGACATTTTCCCCCCTCCCCCCCTTAATATCTTAGATTTTGAAGAAAATAAATAAGCGTGGGTTCCATACAGGATACTTCAGTTTTCAAGTTCAGAGCCTGCAGCAGGATTTTCACTTCCTTTCAGTTAACCTTACTTTAGGGATAGGGTTTGGAAAACAAGATGGTAAGATCTCAGAACAGACTTTTGGTCCCATGGTGTCAGAATAACACAGTTACACCCATCTCCATCTACTGCAATTGCTACCAATACCTTTTTTCCCCTCACCACTTTTAATCCCACCATTATGCCAGTCTATTCTCTCTCTTTTCAAGCACTGGAAGTATTAATGCATCAGGATGAGAATCTATAGAGACTCTTATTCCAGCTTCATAGAGCATAAATATTTGCCATAAATAAAAGCTCCTTACACAGCACACAGACAATATACAAACAAAGCCTGTATCTATTAAAACTGAGCCACCACACTCCATTAAGCTCCAGTTAGATTAGTTTTTCTGTAGCTTGTTCCACATCAAAGACTATTTAAACGTCTAGTGCTGCTACTTCTTTTTGGTCAAATATTAATTCAACATAGGAGTTTTAGCTTCTGGTATTAGCTTCTCTGTAAACTTGCTCACAGAGGCCATACTCAAGCCATTTAATGCCTCAAGACCAGTCTTAGGGTGACCTGGTGTCCAGCTCAGGTTTTCAGGAAATCTCCTGAGACCCAGAGGATAGGTTACCAAAGCAGTGGTACTACTACTAAGGTGGTAGTGGTGGAGGGCATTCACAACTACTTACAGGTAATTTCTTCAAACATTTGAGTGCAAAACACAAAAACCTTGACTCCAATGCTAGCCATGTGACTGAAGACTTATGCAACTGATGGCCATGTCAAAAGGATATTTTAACATACCTTAAATCTTTGGAAGTTTCTGTAAAACTGCCTTCAAAGAAGCCAAGACACAAATATGCCATACCCTACAACATCAAGGATCATAGAAGACGCTGCAGTCTTTCCTTCAATATATCCGAGTTGCTGTTAAACTGCTGCCAATCCATGATACCTTTTTCAGATTGTTAGTTCAGCAGGTTGTAGAAAGCTGGCTTCTGGCAGAGAAAGACAAATGCTAGCACAGCTACACCCCTTTACTGGCAAGTAATTTATCTAAATTAGATTAAGCTTGTCTGACCTCCTTTACCTACCCAGAGCTTGGGTTAAATGCAAAGGTTACCTATCCATCCCCTTCGGTCCTAACAGGACACAGCTGAATAAACAGTTCTGTCCTCTTAACATACAGCAGCGGGACTCAGAAAAAAGAACAGACTGGTTCCCGGGACTCTTGACACAACTCAAAAAGCATCAATAGTTTTGAGCATTATAATTGATACTGAAAGTCAGTTTTGCATGATAAAGCCAGATACCATGACTTTAACAGCAACTGTTAATATATACAGAGGTTAACTTAGAGGGCATTTGTACAGACAGCCCATTAAAAAGAACCAAGAAGTCAGACAAGCAAGTTAGAAGAAAATAATTTCTACTTTAACATGTTTAATCTGACACTGCTTTGACTATAACACTAATCACTTTAGGATACAGCACTACAAAAAAATAGTGAAATCTTTAGAAAAAGAGCACCAAAGAGCTCCTCTGCTCTCCACAGTGTACAGTCCAATATACATTGATAGTGCATACTCAGATGTGTATTGGAACCATGACTGATGATGCAATCTTGATCCTCAAAAAAAAAAAAGCTACAGCAATAAAACCTTTTGAAGAGAAGAGAAAGAACTAAAATTTCCTAGTTCCCTTAAGACACCGAGAAAGGCCATGGGCTCATCAGATACTTATTTTATAGTCTCCCCCTGTTTAACAGGCTGTAAACTCCTTATTTCTTTCTCCAGTAAAACAATTATCTTCTCGCCAGCATATATCAGAATATCAGACCAGCAAGCTTTTCTCTGACAGATCAACACACGTCTGATTAAACTGAGTAGCTTTTCGTAACTTCTGTTTAACCTTGAAATCTGCTGTTTCTATTTCAGACCTGATGAAGTGCTGGTGTGCCTGCAAGCTTGTCTCATTTTTTCCCCCCATACCAGCTGCTCTAATAAATTACTTCTTCCTAACAACCTCATGTTAGCTATGGCCTTAGATCATGCACAGCAAAACACCATTATGTCACTTCAAATTTGTATTGAACCTTGATAAAGAGTACTTCTGGCTTAAGAAATAATAAAAACCAAAGTCACCTAAACTACTACCTTGCATTATAAAGGTAGCCGTTCAACTTCTCCACTCATCACGTAGATGAGTATTTATATGCAAGGAAAGGCTCATTTATTAAATACCTTCCAGGAACACAAGCATTTTCTGTTTAAACTGCTCTAAATGTAAAGAAAAATATACTGATTGGACATTTTAATAAATTTGAGGTGACTCCAGGGCCAACGGTTCAGTTCCTAAACCGTCTGCTACAGAGCACGAGTGTAAAGCAATCAGTTTTCATGATTTAAATTTGAAAGCAACTTTTTCACTTGATTTGAGAAAGGGAAGGGAGAGATGGGGAAGGAACAGTTTGTTGCAGATAAATCACCTCTTCTCAACCCATGGGTAAAAAGATTTTATTTATTTTTTTTTTAAGGTCTGGCAGTTGGAGGCTTAACTCCCCTTTCAGACATGCCTTTATTTGGAAACAATGCAGGAGCAGGCAGGGCAGGGCTTTTTCATAAATGCTGCCTGGCCACATGCAAACTAACAACAACTTGGCAAAATGAGTGGCAGCTCTGCACAATCAAAACAGCCATATGCTCCTCTAACCATCCTGGTACAAAAAAACAAATGTGGAGATTACAGTTTGAAAAAGCAGCCAAACAAAAAAAGCCCCTTTGTAATTGCTTATTAATCATTAAAGGAAAGAGGAGAATTCTAGTCTATGCTTTTAGGCAGAAACCAGACCTCCACATAAATTCTACAAAGCTTGAAACTCACACAACTGTACTCTTTAGGACACTTATTGCCTGTATCACAGTGCTATCTTCAGGATTGCAGCATATTTGCTCTTGAGAGCAACGACTGGCTCCAGATAAGAGGGCACAGCCACATGAAATGCACAGGCAGTACTGGGTATGAATGAGAGGGGGGCAGGGAGCTACCTGAAGTGCTGACAAATGGCTGGACAAAGCTTCAAACTGGACACCATCCATGTACCCAAATGCAGGAATACGATGCAGCTCACACACTGGTGTTAGTGCTCATGTGTTCACTGCAGTACCTGCAAGATGGCTCCTTGAGATCACATCCCCCTTCTTCCCACAGACAGGGAGAAGATACTATTTTTACACAGCCGCTGACCAGCCCACTTGCACAAAAATAAATGGAACTAAAACTTGAGGCCAGCCACCTTCCTGATACTCTTATCTCCCAGGAGTCTCAGGAACATTAGAAGCAGAGGAGACCAAGTGAGAAGAGACCTCAGGAACTTGAAGTTGTAACCTGACCTCAAGTACAACACCACAATCTGTTTGCATTTCCTTTCTGCACTCTGCTTTCTCTCACATCAAGAAATGCTCCCAGTTAGGAAGGTTTCCATATCTTTAGCATTATTTTTCCTTTTTTTTTTTTGTTTTGGAAAAAAAACCCACAACTAAATCAAGTTCCCTTCAGGTTTTCTTCCTCATCATCTTCATCTCAGATACTGTCAAGGTCAGATTCAGGAACCATACCAAAAGGCATTAAAGCAAAACAGACAGAGAAGGTATCTGTTTAAAGGTAACTTTCATCTTAGAAAGAGAACTTTTGCTCCAGAAGTTAAAGTTCACATTGTATTCACATCATGCACTATCTTTAGCTTGGATTATCCCTTACACTCCTCCTGGAGCATTGGTTCAGCACTGTTGAGCTCAGGAAAAAATGTCTGCTTCATTGCAGATTCCTAGCACTGGTGTTTGTTGGACCATCACCACCCAGCTAGTCACTCACTTCCAACCTTTCTAGACCACAGTGTTCACAGAAACACCTTACTTCAATGACAGAAACCATTTGCATCCATCCTTTGATGGATGGCTGACTTGATTATATCAGTCCTTAAGCCTGTGTATACTACTCACCTTGGGAGGGTACTCAATCTCTTCAACCAGATATGGTCTGCATCTGTGTGAACATGCAGATTCCCCATCTTGAACGTCTGAACAACTTAGACAAAAAAACCAAGTACAATAGCAACATAACAATGAGGCAGCTTCAGGAGAAAGAAGGGGAAATACCTCCTAAAAAACTTAATTTGCTAAGGAAAAGCATAAACTTCAAACAAACAAGGCTTTTCTTCCTGGGGGACAGACTTGTGATGAAGGTTTGGCATCTCTTCAGTTCTTCCTCTGTGGCCTTGCTGTCTCCTGCATGGATGCAATCCACACAACTTTGCCTGCCTGCAAGTTACATTCAAACGGCTCTCATCCAAAACAGTCTTGAACTTTGTTTTCCAACATGAAACACACCCTGCAAATGTATATTGTTGATTTTCCTGCCTGATCTCAAGTAGAGAGGCCATGCAGTTACGGCATCTTTGGTAAGCTTAAAGCCGGAAGAAGAGGGTGGGAAAAAGACAGTTTCTGTGGCCCTTTGTAGTAAAAGGACTCAAGATTGAGCAACAAGGGTGGAAGAATTCATGCTCACTTAATCACACAAACTGCAAGATTAGGTGATAAATACACTTTCCTCTCAGAGAACTTTGAAAGTCTTTGTCAAAAAGGCAGCCTGTGTTTTACACCCAAAAGCAGACACTGCCTCTTCAGTCACCCTAGGACAAGGGCTGCTGAAAGCTGAGGTTAATAAGTGATTTTCCTTCTCTCAAAATTGCAGCACATCTCACTAGACATTAGAAATTTCCTGTTGTACTCCCCCAGCTGCTGCTAGCTCTTGGGAGCATTATTTACGATAAAAATGCAAAAAGTCCTACATTTTTAAATATACCTTATGGCCACATAGCATCGCTATTAGACTTACTGTCTGCTGAAGAGTTGCCTCTTAAGAAGGATTTCAATTTCAGAACAAGTTGGAGTAATTTTCTAAGTCCTCCCAAACTTTCAGAATCCTATTTAGCATACTTTGAGATTCACAGTTGTTTTTAGCCTTCTTTCTGGGATTTAAGAACTGCTTCATCTGTATTTACAGTGTTTACTGTTCCTTGCTCTGGTAAAATAAAGGAGGTGATCAGCTGTTCCAGTTCCTTGACCAAAACAAATCACTAGTTTAGCTTGGTTTAGATTTTAACTTGACACCACATCTAAAAAAAATTCCAAGTATTATTTTGTTTCTCTTCCTCCTACAGGTTGCACTGTTAAAAGGGTCCTGTGTTACAGATCTTGACTGAAGAAAAACAGTAACATGTTCTTCCTTTTCACCCTTTCTGTTTAAGGAAGGAAGTATGTATTCTTTGAAATGGAACAGGAACTATAATTTCAATAAGGTCCTAAAATCTAGGACTTTAACTACTGTTATTCCAGCGTAGCTAGAATACTGTTCAGCAGCTTTGCCCATTGTACCACTGCAAGGACACATATGAGCTTTGGCATTTCTTCTGGAGTTCCAATCAATACTGTGGAAAAAAATCAATAGGAAAAATAAGAGTACACTGACCAGCAACAGAAGTTAGAGATTTTTCAATTGGTTTCTGCCAAGTGGGACTAGAACTGTGACCTCTGTAGCTCTCTCCAACCCCTCAGCAATTCTGAAAGCATTATAAAATATTGCTCTTCTACAAAACAGAAATCAGATATTTTTCATAACTCTTGTGAGAGGAATTGAGTGTCTTAAAACAAAGCAACAATCCTTAAAACTGATTGCTACCTTGAGTAAGTTACTGTATTATTAGTATCCCCCGTAATAAGTTTAGTGAACACTGCAGATTGCATTTAACAACTGGCAATTTTCAAGAAAGCCACCACATGCTTCCCAGCCCAGCAGGGTACTTCATGGCAAGCAAGGAAGCCAGCCAATAATTGTGACCAATTCAGTAACAAAAATAAGCACAAAAGAAATGATCAGCAGCCCAACTACTTGAAACTATTTCCACAGTAGTTGGATGTAAATACTTCCTCTTCTCCACACTGGTAGACTTTCAGTTCAGGGAATATATTAAGAGATTCAGAACCTACATCCAATGCTATGGCTCCCTCTGATTGCTTTATTGTGTAAAAACTATTGGGAGAGCATGTTCAGCCTAGTTAGCCAAGAATTTCACCATCTCAATAATTAACTCTGGAGTCTGACATCATCACCCCCCGAAGGTTCTCCTAAAATTTTAATAGCCTAGTTTATGAATATTAATTTGCCAGCATTACACTTCCAGGGATTTATGAAAACCCAATGGCATGTCAGTTCCTAAATAGGTTCCATTATTCCTGCTGCTCCCTTAGCATATTTATTACAAGCCAAATTCATACTGTCAGAAAGTGCATCAAGCCTGCAGTTGGTCCAACCATCTAGGTCGTTTCATAAAGATTAACAGACACAGCAGACATCCAAGTGCTACTGCTAAGGTTGCCTATTAATCCCTCCACTGGACTTGATGCTTCTTCACAGGCCTCATTGGTTCTAGGCTATAAAACCTGTTTCTCTCTTATCTCCTGTTTCTTTCCTCCTAACATGACACTGCAATTACAGGCCAAGCACGCAACATCCAGCCCTTCAAAGGCTGCTCCTATGCGAGAGAACAGTTGCCCAAACCACAAGAGCTTTATGAGATGTGTACAGACAACTATTTCATGCAGTCAGCTTGCTTCAGCAAGTGCCACAAGTCAGATGAAACTGGCACACTGCAACAGCTAAATAAAGTTTGTGACACATTATTCCATGACCAAGAAGCATAAACAGTTCTTCTGTACCAAAATGTATAATTTGTTTAACAGCTGTTTATTCTTTTCACAACTGTGACAGTGCTGCACGGCTCAGCCATTACTGTATTTCACAGATGTGTGACTCAACCATCCCCAGCTGTAAAGCATCTCCAGTTCAGAAAGGAGAGCTCAATAGAAGTTCATAGTGCAGGTAGATTAAAAGCTCTTATGAACTTGAATCAGGCAACAAATGCTTAGAGCACAGGTTGTAAGGCATGTGAAATGTGAGGCTATATTAAATGTATTAAGCCAGGTGTATTTTTAGTCAATTATTTAGAAGCTTCCTCCTAATATTCATGCAAACTGGAAAGCAAAACTAGAAAGCCAAATAGTATTTGTCATTTCTGTTATCTATTCCTCCGCTATGCTTCTCCTTTGTCAGCAGAGGCAGCTCAAGAAAGCTCAGAACTACTTTTGTCATTTCCTAACAAAATGAATGTAAATAGATCTTTCTGAAGGTATCATCAAACCTTACCTTAGAACAACTCATGTAATTATGTGGTTTTCCCCTCACTACCACCACTTCAGAACAAACATGGGAAGAGGTTTGAACTGTCATAAATGAGCACTCAAAGTTTCTGCTTTCTGTTTCTGCTCCAAATATTTACAAAACAATGAAAAGCTCTCAATTTGGAAGAGTCATTTCCAACAGTATCATTTGGCAAATGCAATATTTAAAGGTGTCTCCAAATGGAACCTGTAGACAACTCAAAGTTAGCAGGAGAAAAGGGGAAGAAAAATGCAGGTAACTAGTAAGTAATAAAAGGGGTATAATCTTTGAAGTGAAAGGGAGGAGAAATTAGAGACCTGCAACTCAGACAGTGCAGAAGAAAGGTCAGAAGTCCTGAAGGATGTAATCATGATCCTGTTTTAAAAAGGGAAAGGCTAAAATTGTGACTGATACAATGGCCTATTGGCCAGTCCAGAAAGTTTGAAGTACCATAAATAAAATGGCTTTACAGAACATCATCACTGGCAATTTTTCACTTGATGTTTCCTCTAGCTCCCATACCACAGCTTTGGCCAGAGATTGGTGTTTGAGAATAGAATCGTGAAATCTTACCAAAACCTGGTGAAAAGCTTTGCACTACAAGCAGTCCTGGACACTGGTCAGGGTACAGTGAGCACAGCATCATGGTGGTTGAATTACAGTATTTCTGGTTTGCTTCTGTAGAGAAAACAGGCTATTTGGCCTTGTTTTTTCTTTGCCAGCCTTCTTTGGGGAGGGAATAATTTATGCTATGTGTTCAGAACACAAAGACCTATTGTCAAAGTCACAAGCTGCCTGTTTGCCCTAACAGGGATAGATCCTTTGTGGTAGAGGGGGAAGGGGGACCTTTCACTTGTTAGAGATCTTCTTTAGAAGCAGAATAAGGTTTTCTGTTGTTGTTGTTATTATTATTATTTAAAAAAAAACAACAGAAGGTTAAAATAATTTACTTCATGAACCCTTGCACTAAAAGCTCAATTTTTGCTTTTCAAGAGCTCCAAAAGGAGGGGAAAAAAACCCAGACTAAGTCTGTCCTGCAAAAGTCTACTCCCCCATTTTATTTATGTTTAGTTGCTTGCAAGCTAAATCTCTAGCTATCCAAACCCAGGTTTGGGTAGCTGTCAACCCTTAAAGCTAAACAGCTACAACACTTGGCATGTGGTTGTAGGAAAGACTTTTAGCTACAAGGAAAAACACGATAGGCTGGGTAAAGCTGAATGCCCAAATTTTTTTGGCACCCGATACTCTTATAGGATATACAGCCATGTTGGCCAGGGTACGGGTCCTGAATTATGTAAATATTTCCAAACATTTACAGCCTGTCTGCCTTGCTTGACCACCCACAGGGAGTACAGCTTGATGGTCACGGGAACAGTACCACTAACAACGTTGTTTTTTACTGTACTCTACTGAATATGTTTAACCCCCAGTGAACTGACAAAATTGCTCCTCTGTGTCAGGAAGATTCACACCGATCTGCCCAGCAGAAGCTGCAGTAAGGCATCCTTTTGCAGGCAGAAGGGCACATCTTAGCTCCATGGGCTTAAGTTTCAGCTCACCAGCCTTGGAACACGCAAGGGCCATGCTCAAGTTTTGCTCTTTTGCTAACAGGGAAACAGCGGAAGCAACGCAGACACCAGAAAACTACTTGGCAAATCAAGTTATTGTCACATGTCACAAGAGAGAAGCACCTCAAAAATGTTAATCAATCCGGAGTTCATTTCAACTCAAACCATTTGTTAGACTCTGAAGTCATGCAGAGGTTGCGTTTCAGAGCCATTGAATTACAGATAGGAATAAAGAGCAAAATATCCCGAGGTGCCGAATGAGGCATTGCCAGAGTACATGACGTGTAAGTGAAGTCATGTTGAGAATGAGTCATTTACACCTCCAAGGGTGTAATCCCATGATGCAATATTCAGATTAAATCTTAGGCTATTATCCCAGCATATCAGTCCTGTCAGTTCCGAGCAGAGAGGTGACCTGAAGAATCTGTTCAAACTAGCCCATTTATCCAATCAAGACAGTAAAAACAAAAGCATGACAGAGCTCCCCTTCTCTAAGTGCTCCCTCTGATTTCCCCTGCTCTATGTTTCCATCTCAAAGCCTGATCCATATTCCTTGATCTCTCTCAACTCCTGCTTTCTCTCCTCTCTCTCTGTCTCTCCGAAGTCCTGCATGGGGATCAAGTGGCCTGCTGTGGAAGGCTACCTGCAACATCAGGAAGACAAGCCAAAGCAACTAAGCCTAATAGTTCTTGATTTAACTTAAGTGTTTGCTGAGAAGAATGTGTGTGGAGTCATTTTTTTCACTGACAGCTAACTTCCATGGAGACGTGCTGTTATGACATTTCATTGTCTGCCTTCAGCCTCACATCATCACAGGCAATTGCAAGTCACCTGTAAAAGTCTACTCGATTCCTAGTCCCAGGTTTAAACCAGAAATATTCATCCATTTAATGTTTCACTAGAAAACAGCTACTTCTGTGCTGGCTTCAATCAAGCCATAAAGTTTTTGTGATATCAAATATGAGTCTTTCACAGCTGCACTTCAAAATTATGCCCTGACTTTACTTACACCTATTTTTCTTAAGCCCAAAGAAGGCAGCACAGGCAGTATATAAGCCTTCATAATTCAAGACAAAAGTTTACTTAAATCTCAAATGAAAGGTGCAGAACTAACTAATTTTAAGTAGAAGACTGATCAGATTCCCTCTGGTTTCACTAAGTGCAAGTCAGGGAGTTGGCATATGTTTTTTGTTTGAAGCAGTTTTAGTATAAACTAACTCTAGTTAGGGTTTTTAAAGCATGCAGTAAACTCTATTTCCCTCAACTTCAAGAGTTTATCATGTTACTTAGAATTACCAAAACTGAATCCTCAAGTCTGTTTCCTTCAAATGAGTTATATGCTCTGGATGGTTTGACTACAATAAGAAATATATCATTCAAGGTTAGCTTTACTCACTTTTTATGCAAAAAATAGCTACTTGTCTTCACAATGAAGAGGAAAAAAAATGAAATGCAGTCCTGCTGGAGCAACAACTGCCTCAGATGTTCAGCTCCAGTTGCCTGTGTTAACAAATCAGGCAAGTTTTTTTTATTGGAAACTGAAGGAAGGCAGGTGTCATGATGACTGACACCAAAGCCAAGTGGACCCAGGTCTCAACTCCCAGACCTAACTTGTGGCTACAGGGTTAGCATTACCAACCCCTAGACACCACTGGAGTGCCAACAGCTGCCTGAAATGCTGCTTCCAGCAGGATCTCACCTTTTTTTCAAGGGCCAGTCAACACTTCATGGAAAATGACATTGTCCATTTTTCACTCTAATATAAACAGTGGGGGCAATTACTTTCTAAGAGTTAAAGAGTTATTCTAGCTGTCTCTGAGGTTTAACTGGACTTCTTGTCAGAAAGGGCAAGATTGAATAAGTCACATGTGAAGCACAGATGACCTGCATATTCCCTAGATCATTTGGTGCAACTGTTTTGAAACACTAATCCACACTCCTCCCTCCTTCTGCAGCAAGCTAACAGGAGACAGTGCTAGCTTTGTTTCATTTTAGGGAATAGACAGTAATTTTGTCTAAATCTAAGGCTGATATGATGGAGCAAGAATGAAATCCTGCAGGTCTTTGCTGACTGCCAGGAATTTTATAGCCATGAGGAGCACATCTGGCAGTCACTAACTTCATGGAAGTATTATTAACTTCTCACAGTACTTTGGCACACAATCTCTTGACCAACACCTGAATGCAGTTCCTTCGTAACAGACCACTAGTAACAGCATGGCAGCTTTCAGCATCAAACAGCTCAGTTCTACGCAGAAATTACACCCTTCCTGCATAACGGTCTGATGAAGCCTCAAGTTGTTTTAGGAGCTTATTTGGTCTTAGTCATTATGAACATGATGCTTCACATCTAAATTCATCATGATGCTTTTTTGTGTACCTGAAGAGACACATTCCTGGAAACCCAAACTATTTTAATCTGGGTCTTTGAAATCTGACTTCACAGGTTATACTTTCAAAGCTCTGAAAAGTTGCATCATTGGAGCAAAGAGACCACTCCATCAACTAAATCCAAATAAATCAGCAAAGACTTAATGCATAATTGCTGTACCCTCTCTACTGAAAGACTCCCTTCATCACACCACCACGTGAGTAAATGACATCAGAAGCATTTTTATCACCAGTTACCCAATGCATTCTTATCTGCTTAAGGCAGATTCCAACTAAGACATGTTTTGCTCATTAAAAATCATGACCTTCCAATGTGCCTGTTAACTCTAAAGTGCCTAGCAGAAAAGCAGCAGCACCAGTGAATTAATAAGGTGAGACCATTGTGCATACTGCTTCCTTAGAGAGCTCATGATTCCCCTCCCTTATGCCAAATGCAGGCTCCTCTGTGGAGAAACGGAAGCCTATGCATTCAGCAAGAAAACACACTGCAAACAGTGATGCCTCTGCAAAGCGAATAACCTCAGACACCCTGTTACTGGAAACTATTCCAGAGCTTTTGTTGCTTTAAAATTTTAGTGAAATGGCCATGCACAACAGCTCACACACTGAGGAACAAACACGAACTCAAACAATGGCAATTTAAACTAACCAAGCTTGTGCAATTTTCCCCTCTGTTCAACATATTAAAGGCTTCAGAGACAAGCACCGATCTTGTGAACATGTTCTAAGCAAGGAAAGTTACAATGTTGTATTAAAAAAAACCAACCCCAAAACCACAAACACTACACTTTCTTAACAACATTTTGCACAAACAAACATACTGAGATTATATAAAGCTTTCAAACCACTTCATCAACATAAATCTAAACAAGAGAGAAACCTTGGCTCAGAACGTGTTACAATGTATGCAGGATAACACACATGCCCTTTTCACACAGGAAACTGGCCAAAGACTCCTCCAACCTGTCTGGAGATATCTTGGTCACAAATGTCCCAGCTCCACCATCTCCAAGTCTACCTTGACTTGCTGTGAAGAAATGTGTACTACCATTTCACTTTCCCTTAACTAGATAGTTTTGGGGACCTCTGCGTACAGATACAGTGTAATCTCTATTCTCTGTAAAAAAGGTAGAAATGGCATAGCTAGATTAATACTGCTTGCCTGTCCCCACTACCTTTAACACACATAAACTATCAAACTACAAGCAAAGAAATACCAAGTACAAAGCTATAGTCTTTCTGAATAAAGCTCCTAGAAATCCAAAATCCTCCTTTCCACTGGAAATTTTTGCCAAGAATATAATTTAGCAATACAGTCAAGACAAAACAGCACTGGAAGAGGTAGAATTAATGCTTAAATTGACTAACTAATCCCCCAGGGATAGCAGGGAAGAAAGTTTAGCCGTTCCAACAAGTTCAAGCATCTGCTGCACAAAGAGGAGCTGATATCACTACTTCTCATCAATCAAATTGTTTCCTGCATTACACCCTTAGTGCATTTGAGCCTGAAACTCAAGTTAAGAGCTCTAACAGTATTTTCCTGCTCTAGTGCAGACTCTGGGGTATCTAACTTCCATATCTGATGTCTTTGCAGTCTGTTTTAAGGCTTTTAAGGCATTGGCATCTTCTAGCAGGTTTATAGGAGCACAACACAGGCTTGCTAAAGTGGTGGAACAATTTATGTCAACTTGCTTTTTAAAATACAAGTACCAAAGCAAAAAAATCAGATCATATAAAAAAGGACGCCTATTAAAAATACTAATTTTATTGGAAGCAATGTAAAAACATTTCAAACTCAGCTATCAAACTGAAGTACACATCTGTTAAAGCAAGACAAAAACTAATAGGCTATCTGAAGGAGGATATTGATCAGGCAGTTCCTTCCTAACCCTTGCTGCCTCTACAGGTAAAAGGATTCAATCTCCTATAAAACATGCAGATAGAAGTAAGTATTTAAATGTATATCCAACAAAGGCTGTGTGAGAAAGATTAAATATATGGGGGGCTTTATTCCAACAAAATATTCCTATCCCTGAACTGATAAAGTAGTTTTTAAACAGCAGCTGTCCAGACATGTTCCGTTTTCTGGTATTCTCTGGGCTAAAACACAGGTTTATATAATTCAGAATAAAAATTCTAGATCCATTTGACAGGGAAATACAGGTTTGACATCCAAAGAAAAGGGTCAATGGCCTTGAATTGCTAGTTCCTGAAAGGGAAACTGAAAACCAGAAAATTAATTTCCTTGCCAAGGACATCATACTTGTGTTTCTAGAGGTTAAAATACAACACCTGGAACATCCTTGAAGCAAGGAATCTCCTCTTCCCACCCCCTGTCCCTTATGTCCCCCTCGCTTTAACAGTTGATGCCACCGCAGGAGAGGAAGGTAAAACTGTGCCAGTAACTTTCAACTGTGGTGTCCTGGTAACATTTACAAATAAAAGAATGGAAAGTTGGAGGAAGCTTTCTTCAGAACACTCCAAGTCTCAAAATACAACAGAGTTATCCAATGTAACAGTATTCACATGTGTTTATAGAACTTCTTAAACACAAAATTACTACTGAAAAACATTGTTATTATAGAAATGTTCTTATAGCTGCTTGCAGTACTGTGGCTAAGGTTAACGTATTAAAACTGAAAAAGAAAAGAGACACCTCACACACAAACCAACTAGCAACAGGACTTTCCATTCATAGCAGAATGAACTCATCCTCCAAGCAAAACCACGAGAATAAAAACACAAAATGCCTTAAGGAAAGCTGAATGACTGGCATGCACAGGCTGGAATAAACCCACTCACATTTCAACCTGACAAAGCTGCAGATATTCTCAAACAACTGGCTCAAGCGACTGTGTGCAAGCTCTCCGAATGAGGTGCCACTTACTTCAGAATCCTGTAAAATATCCACTTGTCGTCCTTCACACAAGGGAGGGAAGAAAGAAAGTACAGATGCAGTAGAAGGGGTAAAAGTCTTCTCAAAATAGTTAGTGATAATGTCTGAAGCTCTCTTTAGCCAGGTATTTCATAATTCTTGTTTTAGAGAAGTTTCTTACTTCAGGTAAGATTCCTTTCCAAAGGACCTAACTGTCACCCGCTAAGAAAACAGAAAAGTGACTTCACAAAAGTTACCAAATATCAACATGCAAGGCTGGCAAGTACATGTGCAGTCAAGATGATTCAGATAAGTCAGATAAATTTAGAACAGTGCTTTCCTAAAAGCATGCGTTCGCCAAATGCAGTAAATATGCAGAAGCTATATCCAAGTGCTGATTCCAAACATCAGAGGAAAAAATTTATTAGTGAAAATCTCCTTTTAAGAGTTCGCTGCCACCTGAAGTCCTCAACAATGTTAGTCCTTGATCTGCCTTTAGTATTTTCATCCATCACTGGATTTATCCACATAAAAAGCTATAGGCTCTCCAACCTCGGAGGACTAAGCCAAATGCAGTGTGGCAACTTCACACAGGACCAACCTTTTATGGTTGGAACAGTAGAGCTTTGATACAGCTAATCTACCATAAATAGCTCTTGAAACTCAGAAGGATCAAATCAGCTGTTGCAACAGTCCCAGCCTGTAGCTGCTTCAAATCCAATTATACTGTCAACTCTATCTTGCAGCTCTCCTTTTTACACCCCCATCCAAAACTTTTTTAGTGCCGCTGCTGTGAGAAATTAAAAGCTGCAAAAACAAATGCAGCACAATGAAATGCATTTAATAAAAATTTTAAACAAATGCACAAGTATTCTTACCATTATCTTAAGGAACGGACGTTTTACTCTGTTAAAACACAGCTTAAGAATTTGATGCTCATAAAAAGAAAATTATCAGCCCTGACTTGCAATGCAAACATACAATTTGAAATAAGCAAACAGTTCAAGAACAACAAGCTCAGCTTTAAAAGGTGGGTGAAACCAAGCAGATAAACTTCATGGAGCGGTATCCATGTACCAGATTAATGCATAAGGCATTGAATTGCTTGCATATTTTTTCTGTAACATAAATGCACTTGAGAAGTACTAGAACTCACTGTTACAAATCCTTGAATTACAGTGTTTCCTCTTGGGTAGTTAGAACCATTTTCCCACAAAGCTGAGAACTATAATTTAAGAATTGTTAAGGAAGTGGGAGCTTCAAAAATGTGTTTACTAACCATACAAAGCTGTATAAGTCTGAAAATTACCACTAGGACCACCAGAGCACAGTAATTCCTGAGCATCTAGTGCAGTTACACTGTTCTGGAAAAAGATACAGATTTGGACCCAGTGAAACACAGGTGAGCAGCATTATCTTTATGGTTCACCTCACAGTGCAAAGAAACAGTGCACAATGCAAATATGCAAATACACGCCAATAAAAGATGCTTTTCCTAACCAGATATTATTAACATATCTCCAGTCTTTCCAAAATAAACAGTTCAATTACTCCAGTGCAGTACAGGAACTCTGGTACTTCAAAGGGGAAGAAGTGTCTTGTGGGCAAAGCGAGCACATAAATCCTGAACATTGCCAGGGAATCCTTCCATAATACTAGGCATGACATCTACCACCTAGGCATCCATCCTTCTTCCACAAGCAGGGGGAGGTGGCAACTGCTAATTCCTGATATTCAAGATGCTTTAAGAAGGGCCTGAAATTTGGCTTCTCTAGAAGCTAAGGGACAAAATACAAAAATCATCATCTTCCATGTAATGGAAAATTGTCAGCCATATGCCATCCTACTTCTCTCTGAGCTTGTGTTAAAATTTGATCATCTCAGTTAAAGAGCCTGGGTTTTAATTGTTTTGCCAAGCATGTAACATATCTGGAACACAAAAAGAGTCGCTGGTTTCAATCTTGCCTACACAGATGATGACAAAGCAACTTCAATTAGGTGTGGGTGGGTTAAATGAAGTGGTTTGCTATCTTCTGTAAATTATGCATGAAGAACCCAGCTGGGTCATCTTCTGGAAGTCTCAGAAAAGTCAAAGAGCTGGAAGAAGGCACAGAGAGTTTTCCCTTTAGGCCCCAGCAAATGCCCAACCAAATCAATTCAGATGCACAGGGAACAGTGAGCTTTTCATTAGCATGGAGTAAACCAAGCATGTGACAAGTAGATAAAACAGACCAACAAGATCTGCTTGAATAAGTTTATCACTTTGAACACAGCTTGTAGAACTTGTCACATTATGCTTCTGCACTGTGGTGAAAAAAAGTAGCTGAACCAACTGCTGACAAAAGTTCAACAGAGCTCTTAAAAATGCAGCAGGCATGCTTGCAACTGGTAAGAGAAAGAGCAGCCGTGAGCATGCTGCCAGAGCACAGCCACTGGTGCTTTATGCCCTATCCACAACCGTCTAAAATCCAAGGTCTTTTATTACTGTGGAATTTGAAGGATTCGAGTTATGACATGGAAACACACCCCTTCTCCAGAAGCAGGACTGGGATTGCTCGTTTCTTTTATAGAAACCACTCTACATTCATTCTCCCTATCACACAGGGCACTATGTTAAAGATTTCACTTTCACTCCTAATTTGAAAAATAAATCCTGTGTATGCTCTTTTCACACAGACTTCCTTGGCTATAAACACACACAATTAGAACTGACTACCACAGAAATGCAGCTGTTTCCCCCTCTTCCTCCCCAGTACAAAATTTCTGTACACAGAGTAGAGGAAGCCACAGCCAATATATTAGATCACCCTGGCTCTTTACAGCAAGAGTAACATCTAGCATTTATCTTCCAGAGACTATCACCTCTATTATCAAAGAGAGAGACATCACGCACTTCTCAGGCTCCGTCCCAATGAAGACAGAAATACAAATTAACAGACACACTTCTGAT
The DNA here is from genome assembly GCA_013398125.1 of Aegotheles bennettii. NCBI lineage: Eukaryota > Metazoa > Chordata > Aves > Caprimulgiformes > Aegothelidae > Aegotheles > Aegotheles bennettii. Next base: position 376,275 of record VZRW01007599.1, on the reverse strand, counting down.
ACCAACTTACCAGAGATACCAAGAGTGCTTCAATGAGTAACAGACAAAAAATGACACCTAGTAAAACACAGTAAAATGTGCACAGCTTGAGAAATCTAGATTAAGCATGCATTTATTTAACAATTCAGCTTCCCAGTTTACAGATATCTTCTTTTCAGCTGGGGAGGGGAAGGAGAAACTTCCCAGAAAAAAAACAAAACAAAAACTAATTTAATAAAAAGTGACTTACCAGCATCCATTGTTAGAATCATGACCCCACTTCTGTGTCCCAGGAAGCAGGAAGCCTTACCCATCCAGTGTATTCGAATGACTCAGAAAGACAGCATGGCTTTGTTTCAGCTTATATCTTCTAGCTCGTTCACCCCTCCTCCCTCTCGTGGGATAGAAGTGTTGCCTGTGCGTGGCCATCCCTATTGGCTCAGCTAGGGAACCACACTCATTTAGCATATTCAGGTTTCTGGGAGAGCCTAAAATGACCCACAGAGGATTTTTTATTTACCCTAAAAAAACCCAAACCAAACCAGCAAACAAAAAAACCCCAATACAAACACTTTTTGTCTTTCTGGAAGAACAAACCCTTAATTCTTTCACTATTAGATGCATATTACAGTTGGTGTTATTGCCACACAGCCAAACAGTTCCCTGTGCTCTGAACTGATGAGAAGGTGGCAAGCCAGGGAAGGACAGACTTCCAGACTTTAGTAATCCCCAGTTCGGCTGCACTGTTGGTCTGTGGGAACAAAGCCAGATATTTTGTGCCCTTCAACCCAGCTTATCTTCAATGCAAACTGTATATATCCCAGAAACTGAGGATCTCCTGGCTTGCCAGGGAGGATTTGCTCTTCCATTTTATTTTTAAATAGGCAGAACAGTAAAAGCTTGCTGTCTTACTGAAGACACACACCCAGAATCCACATGTTAAAGTCTGCAGTGAGGAAAAAGTAATTTTTCTTCTTAACCTGTACAGTTCTCTAAATGTAACTGGTATAATCTAGGCTCTGCCTGAAGAATTTGGAAAACTCTTACAATCTATTTGTGAATAGATATCTCCAATGAGATAATACAATGTTCAAAAAGTTCACCACAAGATAAGTGAAAAAAAAAAAATCTATCTGATCAAGAGATGACAACCCTTTGTTAACTTTGACCAAACTATAGGACACCCTAAAAAGTGCATTTGGAAGGAGAGAAGGTGGAGGGGGAGAGGAGTTTGTTTCTTTCTGTGCTGCAAAATCCTTAAGAAATTGCAGTCAGACCCTGAGAGGCGAACTTCTGTATCTTGCAGGGTGAGCTGCTGACAGACTTCAAATCTGTACTTAGGGACTCAGCAAACACAGTGAATGAACACTGGTGTTCCTTGTCTCTGATAAGAACTACCTCTTCTAAATAAAGCGTGGACATATTAGGCTACTGTCTCACCACGTTAGTCACTGCTAGATAACCTAAGATTCATAACTCTGTGATACAACCACAAGTGTATTTTGGAAGTGTTGCTTGCGGTTGTTGAAATAAACAGAGTACTCTCCCACTCCTCCCTCCCTCTGTTTTTAGAAAAGGTATCAGTTGCAAGTCTCAAACACCCAGGTTTATAGAGACACTAATGTAGTTAGAATCCACAATTCAAAGAAATTAGCAAAAGCAGTACAACTGAGTCATCACTTCTCAGATTTCTTGACCTTCTCTTGCTTTGCATGGCTTCACACCAACACTCTCGAGTCATTACAGTTTGGGGGAAACAGATATTCCTCAATACGAAAATTCCTGACATTTTCAGTAGGACACTGCAATAAGAGCTTTGGAAAGAGACATGAGTAATTCAGATCCTACAAACCTACCTGAAACACTTCATAGAATGGAAATTAGGAAGAAATGACCCAGAGGTGGACAGGCTGCTTCTCAAAAGACTTAGTACAGAAAGAAGCACAGTGTCAGGAAGGATGTCAGGCTGAATGGATTAGTGGTTTCATCCAAAGTTATCAACTCTCAAATATTCAGGATACTGCATTTTTGACCATAATAAATAGCTAAGGACATTTGGCAACAGCCCAGGCCATGTGTAGGGATGCATGTTAAACTCCTGGGAGGGATGCCAGGCATAGTTTCCTTTGTTAACAATAATTATTAATTTGAAGAGAGATACAGCAGTGAGGAAGATGCTTTGGCACTCTCCCTGTCCCACCCTTTTTCACCAGGCAACATCTTCCCAAAATAATTCCCAGTGTTATAAACAAACAAGAAAAAAAAAATCCATGACAACAAAAATTGAAGCTCTGAGTATGCCTTCAAGTAGTGCCTAAAGACTGAGAGGAACTATATGGAGAACATAGCAAAAGACCAGTCCTTACCGACCAGGTAGAAGATGAAGAGCTGGTATTCCTTTAAGCGCAACTGAGGACCTCAACTCTCTGCACAAGACACCAGGCTAATCCAACACTAACACTTTCATCCTCAGGCAAACTGAGGATGACTAATATTGCCAGAGAACACTAGGCACAACAGGTACTGTGCCACATACACACATTTTAACAAAAGCATTATCCTATGCTGTACAAGAACCAGTCACTTTCAATAGGATGACATTCTCTGTAAACTTGTTTTCACAAGAAGTCTAGTACTACTGTTCTGTAGCAGTAAAGTGAAAAAGTTCAAGCAAACTTTTCTTAAAACAGCAAAAAGAATAATTTCTGGGTCAGCAAGAGATTGTGAGATACTGCACGGCACTGTTTATTAAAACGGTGCAACCATTAATAATTCAGCTTACAAAGTATTCAAGAAAATAGCTGAATTGAAACCATAGTGGAGGGAAACAGTCTTACTGACATCTAAGAAAATAAATAGGAAATAATGGTTTTGCCTTTATCATCAGAAGGCAGAGAATGAAGTTTCCAGCTAGCCTAGAGAGAAGACAGCACAAGTGCTGAATATGTGACATCAACCTGAAGGATATTGCTGCACTGACAAGGGATTTATAAAAACTGGGCATCCCCAGTGTTTCAATTCTATCCTTGATGTCAGAAATTAAACAATCCAATGTTTTGCAAGCTGCACTATATAGCAAGAGTTGGCTGAAATTTCTGTAAATAAAAATAAACTATTAGAAGGAACACTGCATGTTTCTTCATACATAAGGAGGGCTGCTAAAGTGTCCAGCAAACAGCACAAGAACTTGCACATGAAGTGATTTGCTGTCTTTTGAAGATGCTACACAATACAGGTAGTACATGATAAAAGGTATGCTGCTAGCAAAGCCAACACACTATACATTTTAAAAAAACAAAATACCTATTCATAAACTGTGTCTACTGGAATGATAGGAAAAGGGAGTGTGACTCATCTGATCATGCCCTGCACATTTCCCAGCCTCTGAAGTCAAATGAACAGTCTTACACAGATACAATTCCAGCAACAAAGTAGAAAGCTAGGCCATGACCTTCAGAGATCACTAATTTTCTTCCACTATTTTATGGTCCGATAATCTGGAGTCCATGTAACTGCTTACTGAATATATACTATAAGCCAGTTATGACTGCAGTAAATACAGTATTGCAAGATGCTGCGGAAAAACTTAAATATGTTCATCTGAAAATTACATATCCAAACAGCCTGCGGTTTAGCTATCAGACCTTCTCAGGCTGTGCCCTGTCTTATTTTAATCACGTTAAGTCATAAATCACGTACTGTTAACAATCTCAGATTGTTTAAATTGTAGACTAAAATAATCCTCATAGATTCTAGTAGTTGATATTTTTTTTAAAATACAGCCAGAATACCCATTCACACAGTCTGATAGCATCATCTTCTGAAGGTTACAACCATTTTATGATGGTACATACTAAGAAGCAAGTTCAGCAAAAAATTCTCTGGAGGCTTGACTTACTTGAGAGTCTTTGCTGGAAGAAGTTATTTAAGTACATATTATCCTTAAAAACCTAAATTCACAGGACTGCTTACATAATTTTTCAGTACATGTTTTATTCTTGCAAGAACAGGCTACTTTTGCTCACCTTCATTAAATTATTCACTGCAGAAAGTATACAGCTAGTAACTTTGATATAAATATGAGTGCTGTAAACATTTTTGGAGACTTTATACAAATGCTTTAATTCAAAATTGTCGAGATTCAATCCATTTTTTTCATGACCATGCTCCAACCTCCAATCTTCAGGAATCAAGATTAGGTTTCACTTCTCTACTGCAAGCCTTTCCAACTTTTCAACCTCTTGACCACATGTAAGAGTAAGCAGTCTGCAGTCCCCTCCTTTTTTTTAAAAAAATAAGATGTTAAAATCAGCAAAACAAGCTTTTATTCAAACTTCCACTCTTAAACAGTGTTTCTCCAGCCTTTAAAAACTATGGCAAGCTGCAAGGAAAACAGTTCTCAATTAATTTTGGAGAAACAACTGAAACAGGGCCTACCATACCTCTGAGAAAAAACATAGGCTACACGTGGCAAGAGACCTAGTAGGATGACAGCTCTTTCCAAGCAGTATGACCAGAATTAGACATCAGTTCTGTTTTAGGAAAGTTAAAAGACAGATCATCTACATATTATTTTGCCGCTACAAACCAATGAGATCTTCCTGATCATGTCCAAGAAATCATACCTCTCTACTCAAAACAGTTATGCAATTCTCCAAGAGCAAGATTAATCTCATGCACTACATGGTTATGGGAGCTCTGCCTTTATGGAACTGACAGAACCTGCTACACAAACTTACACACAAAAAAAGGTCCCTTTTGTTCTTGGTTTGTGCTTGCATAGGGAAATGATTTCCCACAGCCAAGAACTGAAAAAAAATTAATCAAATCTAAACTGCTAAATCTGCAACATGAAGAGTGAGCAACATGAAAGATAGACCAGAGATCTGCAGTTAATTAAAACGTTACATTTGAAAGAATTGCCTGTAGACTAGAAAGGCTGAAGATATTTTGTTATACAATAGTTGGAAGAGGGAATGATAGAAAGGCTGTAACAGGGGATTCATCTCAGCTGCCTGCTGCCACTCAGTGCATACTGAGATGAAGTTTTAAGAACTCTTATTGAATAACCATTCTTCTTAAAGCAGCATTAGCATCTCCTAGGTATTTAAACACCATCCAGCTTTTCTGAAGGTCCTAAAGGCTACTCTGGAATCTGAACTATTATACCAGTACACTTTATTAATGCTACATGTATACTGGGAGGCACATACAGATTCTTCTTTAAATGTTTGTAACTCCAGAAAAAAAAAAAAGGAAGAAAAACAAGTTCTTGGTTCACATTTGCATCCATTTTTCAGCATAGGCTCACCTTAAATCCCAACCATCCAGGCCTGACCCTCTAAGTAGATGTTCATCACCATGTCCAAGTGGCTCACAATCCAAAAGGCAGTCCTTCTCCTACAAGAAATAAAAACAGGAAAATTTGAGTAAGAATCACAAATGTACATTCCAGGGAATAAAAACATCTTCAGAACTACCAGGAAGTTGCACAAAGGGGATGACCTCATTGACTACAGGGAATGAAGCAGTTTAGAGTATATTACTACTTTGCCTATTCATACAGACAAGGTGATCACCCCAAGCAACAGCACTTTCCAAAGTTCAGCTGCTGATGGGCTGTACATATTCACAGGGAAAGAGAGGTCTTGCAAGTTTTCTAGCTACCCCGAGAAACTTGACCCTTCAGTTACTAGACTCTGAGCCTTTAACATGAGACACAGTCTTGAATGCCAATTTTTCTAGAAATTGCTGAGCTTTCACTTAACCACCCCACAGAAAGTAGTCTGTATTATGCCTTTCGATAAGGTCAAGCAGCACTGAAGACAACAGCAAAAGAGCAGCATCTACCCAAGGACTATTACCCGCAAAATCTTTTATTTTAAACATCAGTAGATGCAACTGGAAGAGCCAGCTCTCTTCCTAGAACAACAGGAGGCAGACCTGAGACCTCTCCCAGCAGAGAGCCCTCGATCTATCAAGCATGTCCAGCCCTGTGGACAACTCCTGCCTGATTTTTGATCCCCATACCTTGAACCACAGCAGCTTTTGTTTTCTTCTTTGGCAAATAAAAAAACATCTCTAGCTCTGCTTGTAACACTAATTACTTTCCCACCAAGTGATTTAGCCAATGTGGACATTCATCTATCCAAGTTAGGTTGTTTCAAACTAGTGGAATTATCCCAGCACTACATTGTCTTTAATTATGTCAATCCCCTGAACATAAAAACTCACATTAATCAACCACTCCAGGCTTGTTACTCTATTCTGTACCACTAATGCAGTTGTTTCTTTCCACAGAGCAGTGAGGAGTTCTCCAATGCAGGCCTGAACTCCACGACACAGTCTGTGCTGTTAAACAGATTATTGTCTCCCTCCTGTAATCACAGCTGGTAGCTAAAACATTTTTACTCTTGCAGGGTGATGTTCAGCTCACCTATGTATATTTTTAGGTGCCAAATAGACTGCTCTCACTTTCACTGCTGCTTTATTAAAATTCCTTTTTTCATCTATTAAGAGGCACAAAATGAAGTCATGATATCCTAAGTGACCAGAGCAACAACTGTTAAGAGCAGTCAGGTCACTGCTCTGCTTCCCCCACAGCTGCTGAACACGTCAGACACTAATAACAGCATCTAGAGAAGAGGTCAAAGCAAAAATAATTCATTGAAAAAACAGAAAAACAGATCAGACATGAATTTTACCTGAGTTGGCAAAAATTCTGATTTTAGAAGACAAACAAACTTGCAAACATAGACTACCTTACAGTCCATGTGAACAGATAAGGCAGCAACTCAGCTTTCTCCCCAATGTTATGCAGCTGTCCACACATTTTAACTAAGACAGTTTTTATGATCTGCTTACATTTATCTTGGCATTTGAGGCACGAAACTAGCCCAAAGTTCCCAGAACACGGTAAACCATATGATATTGTTTTCCCATTTATAACTTTCATTCACCCCAAATGGGCATTCCTGCACTTTGGAAGGGTAAGTGAGTGGGGATTCACTTCAGCCTGTTAGAAAAGTTAGGGAAAAAAGGTGGTCAGCAAGGGGTAGTTGAAAGAAAGATAAACTAGTTTCTCTACCATCACACAGACAGTTACCAAATTCCTTCTTGCTACTTAGCCTTAGGGTTGCCTGAATACTTCTACTGTTCCTATCTTCTTCCTTTTTACATATTTATATTTTAAAAAGACAGAAAAGCCAAGGACTTGAAATCCAGCTATAGTTTCAGTCAACTACTTCAGAGTTTCCTGGAAACCACCGTGAGGTGGGAAAAGGTGACATTTATAATGCACAGCATGCATTAAACATGGTGTGCCTTGCCACTATTCCACTAGCAGGTTTCATTATTTCTTCTCATTTGACAAATGCTACATTTGTGTATTGGAAAAAGAGAGAAGAGAGAAAAGACCACAGTGCTGAAGTTTTAAAAGCCTGCATTTTTTAAGCCTGTCAAAGTCTAAAATTTTAAAGGAACCTTGAATATCTGGTATGAGTTGAACTACCTTGATAAAGTTGGGATTTTTTGGGGTTTTTTTCTGTATTTGCCTATGTCACTACATTCTACACATCCTTGTTAGTGTCAGAAGTCTTACAAGTTGGCAAGTATACATGATGAGACAAATACAAGGCCTAAAAAATACAGAACACCTACCAGGGAACATTTGAGATTTAAATCAAAAATGCGAGAGCTGGCAGTTGAATTCCAACTTTTTAAAGACTGACCTTGGGTGCAATTTTTGCACTCTCCAATTCATCTGAGAAGTGTCTGGCAAGTCACTTGAACCATATATCTGATAACTCCCACATTTTGAGAGTTTAGAACCAAAGCAGGAAAAAACACTCCAAATACAATTTTCTGCCTTTTTTGATGGACTCTGCTTTATTACACAACAGATGGATTCTGGAAGCAGTCAGTGTATCATGAAGGAAAGACAGACATCAAAATATTATTTGGATACTTGATATTATGAACTAGAATGAGGGGCTAGTGGGAAATTGCTTCTGCTTAGCCACAAAGATCCATCATTTTTGATCCAGGAGAATAATGAAATTTTCAGTTTTTCTAGACAAAGACTCTTCTGGATGCAGATAACATCGGTGTTTGCATTAATTTAATACTCAAAAACTAAACCAGAAAAGACTGTCACTATATGCACAGCAAACAGAAATACAGCTGCTCTGCAAGAATCTGCAGTGACTTGTCAGGTTATTCACTAGGCTGGGTACAGGACAGCTACAACAGCTTCTTTTCTTTAAGATAAGACTTGTAGATCTGGAGCTCTTAGAAGCAGAACAGACTTGAAAGAGGTTCACTGAAACAAATTAAGGTTGCATCCCTCCAATGTCAAAAGGACAGGAAAAGGAAAGAAAATTTTAGGATGTTTTATTTATTGTGTAATGACTTACACCACAACAGTTCTGCAAAGTTATCCTCTTCTCAGGCTCTTCAAACCCAACCCAACGAAGCCTGACACCACAAAACTTAGATGTTTTGATAAGGCCCCATTCTGCACAGCCTTGGTACATCTTCATTTCTGCAGAAAATTAAAAAAATGCAGCCTGGAAAAGAGGTAGAGGAGTGCAACAGCTTTCCTGTGAAGCCAGGAATCCTCACAGAGAGTTCATTTAAACCAGAGTCTAACACCTCCTTCACACTATCTCAGATGAGGTGTCATCCTTCTTAATGCTACAGAGTCATGTAACAAAACATACCGGGCAGCAGTCAAGTGCAAAGGAGACTTCCAGACTGCTGGCTGCACCTTTACAGCGTCCCCTCCACTTTCTGCCCCACCAAAAAGAAAGGCCACCAAGACTTTCATCAGTCCAGGTCTTTCTTGGACACTCAGAAAACCACTTAAGAACAGCAAAATTCAGCTCTAAGCCTGCACTTACCCTCTGTATTGGTGCTAGCCTGTAAACTTAACATCCCATGTTTTACTTTTCTTGTTTTCCAGGCATTTCAGAAGAACCCTACATAAGAGTAACATGATACAGGCACTTTTGTTTGTAGTCAGTTCTGTTAGAAAACACATTAAAGAGCTCAAATCCACCCTGCTGTTATTTTTTCCTATTCCACCATCTTACTTAAATTGTCATTTGTGATGTAATCTGCTCCAGCCAGCAGGACTCTCTTTCAGTGTATTTCTCTCCCATTTGACCTCACATAACACTGTGCTAGTTTGCCTCTGAAAACAGCATCGAGCAGGGAGACTAGAACAGATGCTCAATCTGCTTTTGCATGTTCCAGATGTTTAAAGAAATTACTTTTCTGAAGAACTGAAGAAGACCTGCTGAGGAAACAATCTCTACAAGTATCATGACAGAATCATGCCTAATTATGCTTCTCTCAACACCCCAAAGTGAAGCCATTCACCTGAAAGTTATCAGCTCAGCACCCAGAAAGTTGAGAGCTACACTAAGAATAATAAGCACATGTACAAGTCTCCCACCACACCATTATTAAGTTTATACATGAGTTAAGGGTGACTCCTATATGTAGCATGGTATATAAAAATATATCTGAACCAAATAGTTATGTTATTGCAATGTAAGAGGAATGTTTGAGGTGCACATTGGAACAATTGAGTGTGCATATTCATGCTTACCACATTAAAGTGCTGTTATTGGTACTTGCCAAATACTCCTTAAGCAAGGAGAATTAAACCCAGGAAGCTCAAAAAAGCCCTCTAGCCAAGAAAGTCATAAGACATGTTAATGTGAAGTTTTTTCCACAGTATTAGGCTACAGTTTCTCTTAGAATCTGGTTTCAAATTTGATGAAATAGGATTCTGCAAGAAACTCTATACCACCTCACAGAAGCTCCCGTCATACACTGACCTCTAGTGTAATAAAGACTCAAGACATCAGAAATCTCTTTAAAGCCTTAGAATTATTAAACCATTTTCCCAGCACTCTGAAGGACTTTTTCATGCAATAAAACAGACTGAACAGAACAGTTTCACATGGGTACTCTCAATTGTTTAACAAAGCTGGAACATGGGTAAAAGAAGCTACATAAATTTTCTGAGGTTGTGAAGCTACTGCTGTGTTTACATACAATAATTTACATCAAAGCTGCATTTAACTACTTTGAACACCAGCTGAATTTAACACCTAAACACTCTGGACACACAGAATTGTTTCCTAACTACAGTTTAACAAAGTTCAATTAGAAAACATTTCTAATAGAAATACTCTGCTTGGACAAGTTCTGTACTGGACAGATCACAATTAGATCAGCCGAGGTTCTGCATCAGACTTTCGAAGGGCATGTGGACAGAACTGCTGACTCAGATGTACTTACTGTAGCCAGCACTCAAGACCAGAAGTCTGCTGGAAACATGATATAAAAATCCTCATGGATCCTCATTCACTAAAGACACGGGGCTCACAGAATCAGCCAGGGGCAGATGGCCTCTTAGAGAGCCCAGGCAAACTGAGATGAGAGAGTGGCTGGTTGGTTTTGACCAACAGCTTTTGAAAAGAAGAAAAAAACAAACAAAACAACAAAACAAACATTAAGGTAGTTTCAAAACTATCAACTCAAAACAAAACAAAAACATTTCCACCACCAGCTTTAACGATTAAAGAATCTGCATTTTCTTATGAGCTAACTATAGCTTTATGAGAAAAGCTATTTAATGAAAGTGTAGCAAATTCTGAGACAGCATTGCTGAACAGGACAATTAAAATGGATGTCCAAATTATTTAGGGTTTGTATACAACTTCTGTCCACTTCCTAAGCACCTGACTCTGGACAACAAATCCCAGAAACAGTGCCTTTATTTCAGACCACTTCTTACACCTTCTTCGAAAGCAGAGCAACGCTTAGAAGCTGTTTCCATGAGAAGTGACATTTTCAAAGTGTCCAAGCTTTCCAATGTCTGTACACACTGCCTCTAAAATGCAGGCATGTGTGGCTATGTTGGAACAAGAGCTTTTATATTCACTCAAGACTAGAAGCTCTTATAAATCCAAATCTCTTTTGAACAAGGTATTAAAAGCTTCAGAAATACTAAGTTCAAAAAGAGTTAAGCACAGCATGAAAACAGCCTTCAACATATGAAGGAAGTATTCAGAAACCATTTCAGAGATAGTTGTTTGAAACTCAGTTCAGATGAACCAGAGGAGGTCCTTTACATTTGCGCTCCCAGATTCAAGCCTGTGAAGATAACCTAGAAAGTAAGGACTAAGTTTTTAAGACTGGTTTCTAGCTGCGAGTACCAGAATTCAAGATCTTTATCTGTAATGACATCCAAAAGAATAGCTTTGTGTTACTTGAAAAGAAAAGAAAAGAAAAGAAAAGAAAAGAAAAGAAAAGAAAAGAAAAGAAAAGAAAAGAAAAGNAAAGTGTCCAAGCTTTCCAATGTCTGTACACACTGCCTCTAAAATGCAGGCATGTGTGGCTATGTTGGAACAAGAGCTTTTATATTCACTCAAGACTAGAAGCTCTTATAAATCCAAATCTCTTTTGAACAAGGTATTAAAAGCTTCAGAAATACTAAGTTCAAAAAGAGTTAAGCACAGCATGAAAACAGCCTTCAACATATGAAGGAAGTATTCAGAAACCATTTCAGAGATAGTTGTTTGAAACTCAGTTCAGATGAACCAGAGGAGGTCCTTTACATTTGCGCTCCCAGATTCAAGCCTGTGAAGATAACCTAGAAAGTAAGGACTAAGTTTTTAAGACTGGTTTCTAGCTGCGAGTACCAGAATTCAAGATCTTTATCTGTAATGACATCCAAAAGAATAGCTTTGTGTTACTTGAAAAGAAAAGAAAAGAAAAGAAAAGAAAAGAAAAGAAAAGAAAAGAAAAGAAAAGAAAAGAAAAGAAAAGAAAAGAAAAGAAAAAAGCCTATTTAATGATGTGTTCAAACCTAAACATCTAAAGTTTCAGACCACTTCTGAAACGCATACAAGCCACTAGGAAGACAACTACTAGTATCTACCACACTTGTCCTCTGCAGAGCAGTGAGCTTCTTGCCACCCCAACAATGAATTCCATCTCAACATAGGTTGTGACCTGCATCCTGAAGTCTGTTTTTTTGATGTATTGTATCCTGCAATCTAAACCTGGCAGTCTCTCTTGTCAGACTGCAGTGACAGCATCAGGCATACCAGTTGTAACGAAGTACAGGACCCTGCGTGCAATTTGGTAAGCAGTCTAGAAGAAACGGGATTCCTAGCTACAGGTCCAGAACACAAAAGGTCAAATCTTGCCTATAAGAATTGCTTTTCTACATCACAGTCATTTTATAGCCAAAAACTCTTACTCCAGTTATAGCATGTAGTCAAACAGTAGCACTCAGTATTTACAAGGATATTGGTCGCTAAGCAAGGTCATTTCAGGCTGAGTTATGAATAAGATTCATGTTTCAGTATGTGAGATCCTGGTCAAAGCCACTCAGCCACACTTCATTTCCAGTTCAAGTATGCCAACTCAGCCAGCTACTACCACACATACAGCCCATACGTGACTCAGACGAGGAATTATATCAAGAAATCCCTTATGCTAAACTCCAATTTCTATCCAGAAAATCGCTTGCCACTGACTGGAATGCACAGTACCACTCTCCCAGTCCAAAGCAGGCAACAGTTAATGCATAGAGCACCTCAGACAGACCTCTGAATAAGAAATGTGTGAGTGAGTTTTGATGGCTTGCACAACAGATCCTTGCCATTGTATTTGACAGAATGTGTTCTTCCAACTATTTTTCCCTAAATCTTTGTATTTAATTCAATGCATGTGGTGGTGGAAATGACTTTTAAAACAGTGATGTGCATCAGTACACAGATGTTCCACATCTGTCACGTCACATGAACCTTGTGGCTAACACCCAACCACTAAAAGTCTAAAAATCCTCCTACATAAAAATCCACATGATGCATTTGTTCCTAGAAGAACATAAGACAATATATTAGATTGCTGGCAACAGATTTCTCCAATATTGTTCTTTTTGTTTGCTTGTTTAAACTGCAACAAGCTTTCTCTGGTTTCAAGAAACAAAAGTAAAAAAAGGTACACAGAAATTAAGTCAAATGGTAGTTTGACAAAATTTGTCAGAGTTAGCTGAAAGCCTTTCAAATTGAATTAACTATAACATATTGTGTAAAAAAAAATGTGCATATGTTACATACAAGCATGTCCGTAATTTTTTTGGATAGCCCATTTTCTAAATAAACTGTAAAACACAGGAGTGAAGCAGACAGCTTCATAACCAGCAAAGAGCTCTAAAATCTCCACTCCAAGAAGTTTCCTAGTTTATTCCTTTTGAAATTAATTCAAACAAAAATAAAGCACAGAAATGGATGCCAGAATACACGACCCAAGATCTGCCCTCAGACCCTTACCATTCAGCACTGCCTTAACGACAGGGATCACCGCTCAAAATGCTGCATCTGTCAAGAAATTTGTGTGTCCATGGTTAGCGAAATACTCCATTCTAAACTTTGTACCAGGCCATTGATAAAGTGTCACACTGCAGATTGTGAGAGTTACCAGGCAATTGCACACCGACTGATTTTCTGCTGAGTGGGCAATATAATACTAACATAAGGATTTATTTCACGCACTAATTCTTGAGCTATACGTAAGAGGCAGTAGTGCTTAAACACAAAGGTGCTGTAGTCAACAGATCACTGTAGACTACACAGTCACATTTCTAAGGGGAAGTTACCTGAAGTTAACTATGTATCCCTCATGAAACGCACCCAGCTTACACATCAAGATGTACAGTTACGATTAGCTCAGTACATCTGGATTTTGGCACACACTAGAAAGCATCTACTAATTCATACATCAGTATCTGCAAGCAAACAAATCCAAGTGAATAAATCTAAAACTACTTCCTACCAGTTATTGCATGTGACAGACCTGTGGTCAGCACCCTATAACAGGAGAGAGATGGTTTTAATTTCTTGCTGACAGAGGCTTGTGTGACCTTGGGGAAGTCCCTGGGGTTGGTCTGTGGCTCCACAGCAATCTCAGCCAGCTGCTGGCTGCCAGATTCCCACTCCTTTCCCTGATTGCATGAGTCTATCCCTTCCCTGATCCACAACATGTTTGACCCTGCACTGACTCATTTCAGACCAGCAACTATAAAAATAATGTAATTGCTTCCTTACACATTAAGCACAGATGACTCAGTACAGGGTCAGAAAAGCAGAGGGGTACAAAGAGGGAAGCTGGTACATGTGGGTAAGAACATGGCTAGTCCCCATAATCCAGCTCCCAGTCTGGTCCATCATTCATGATGAAGAGAACCCTCCAATTTCACAGGGATCTGGTGAGGATGAATAACTAAAGGTTAAAAAGACACAGATTCCTGTTAACTCACTGGAGATATTTTTTAGATCATATGCCCATGGAAGGGAATTTTTTCCACAGAATACCCATTTTGGACAGGTCTATGCCTCCCATCACCCAAATTTCTAAGTTCCCTAGGGACTTTGAGTCAGCAACTTACTGAAGCAAAATAAAGCTTACAGAGGGATCTATGCTAAGGCAGGAGACGTGAGGACAAGCCTCTGTTTTGCAGGAAGTTCCAGTACAAGGGAGGTAAGAGGAAACAGGCACAGAAAGGGTCTTCCCTTCTACAATTCTGCATGCTCAACAAGATCACCATTTGCTGCTGTTTCTGTAATTCCTTCTGTATTTGGGTGTGGGGCATGACATAGCAGATCTAACTGAACAAGTGCCATCAGAAGTACGCATGCTGCTTTATCTCAATTGGACAACAGTTAGCCATAAAAAAAAAAGGCAAGACATGGTCTTCAGGAGGTTCCCTAGGTAAGATGTCCCCAAAAGCTGAATCTCATTTCTCCTCTCTCAAGAGAGGCCGAGTCCCTTCTCAAAGCATCCCAGAGGGAAGCTACAACTTTCTATGATCTTCAGTGAAGTGGCTGTATCTCTGTTGTTGTTTGGGGCTGGCTACCTCAAGGGCCAGCTGAACACCTCTTATTAGCTATCTCTCCTCCAACACCTGTGTTTCAGGTGGCATTTTTCTCTAGACTGCTGCAAACACTGTTTTCTTCCCAGTTCTTCTATTGGTACAGCTGTCTTAGGTGGCAGAAATAGACAGGAAGCATGGGATCAGAACAGCTATGTGTTAATAGTACAAAAGCAGAACCAGAAAGGTCACAGCAAATGTTCACTTTATTAGCACAATTAGAATACAGCAGAAAGGAAATATTTAGCAACATATATTATCAACAGAATAAGTAGCAAAAAATCTCACTCAACATTTAAAGGCTATTCTGAACAAGAGACTATAAAAGTAACCTGTTGAAAACAGCTGTATCGGCATAGAAATTCAGCACATATCTAACAATAACTTTCTTTCTTAGACATTCTTTCTACAATGGCCATTTATCTCCTCACACTTACTTTAAATAATTAAGTAGTAGCTATTAACCCATCTGCAAAACCTTAAGTAGCCTCTGGAGCCTTTAGTCTCCTTGTTTGTTTTATGAAATCACATCACAAACAATCTGGCCTTATTCATGAGCTAAGCTTTGGAAATTTTACACACTTAGTGAGCTACATAATTATGTTAGAGACTATCTAGTCCTGTGGGATTTGAATAATTCCTTGTTAACTGTCTCTACTATAAAAAAAGCTTATGATGCTTACAGTTTACTTATTAATTTAGCTTCTTTTGTTTTAAGGTAGCTGTCTCAAATTACAGCTTAAGTATAAGATCAGAGAAATTTTGTGGTGTACTTCATTGCAGCCAACAGCAGCCTTGTTAAGTGCAGTGAATACAGTATGTAGAAGATAGTCTGAATTGAATGGAAGCAACGTCATTATGAACTGATTTGCCAATTTTGCATAAGTCTGTTCAGAAGATATCTATGCTGTTTGGCAGGCTACTGAATAAACAGTGGGGGGAAAAAAAGCAAGCATGATAGCAGCTCTTGTTGTAGAGGAAAGTTATGTTTATTACAACACAAAGCACTTGTGATAAGATTTTACATTTTCAGAGTGAAGCAGTCTGTCTATGCTGACAAATTCTGTTTTGAAAATGGAAGCAAGCACCATAAACCAGAATACCAGTAATGCTGGAAGAGCCATAGTTTGATTGCTTTGCATGTCATTTAGCTGCTAGCGGTAAGAGGATTCCAACAGAACAAATGACAGAAGTATATCCCTGCCTCACATAACTCCTGGGAAAGAAGGCTGTGATTCTCACAGCATGTTTACTGTGATCACCACCTGGAAGCCTTATCACTGCTGGCAAGCTCAGTAAGCACTCCTGTCCTCCTGCCTCCCTGCTGGGGAAGACATCTGAACAAGAGCAGACCTCCCTGTTTCAGATACTTGAGAAACTGCAGCGCAGAGACACCAGCTCAGTCTTGCCCTGCACAGGCGTGTGCCCTCTTGCTTTTCCCCGACTCCATGCAAATTCATACCCTCCATGCTCAGGGCAGATGCTCAGTTTGCTGGTCAGCCAGCAGCAGGGACATGCGTATTCTGAAACATACACAAAGGGCTACAACATAAAGGGTAAATTTTATTTCTTTTTAAATTGAATTTTAGAGTGCCCTGTTTCACTTCAAATGACAGAGTGAGGCAGGGGTTTTCCATAGGCTGGTAACAAGCTTCTGAAGAGCTAGACACATTGTAGAAAGGCAATTCCATCTCCGCTAGGTAACCCACTATGCTGGATGTGGAAGGGTAAGAACCTCAATGAATGCAAAAAGTAACTATTTGCATCATCTTTGAATTTCATCTAAATTCAAGGCAATTTCCCTACCTGCAGGCTAAAAAAAGCAGACAAAAACCCCAACACCATCAACACCACAATACAAACAGATTAAAACTGGGTTTACAGCAAGTCTAGGAATCAACTATTGTTTTCAATCTCTTGCAGTTTAGCGAGTATGTGCTGTAAAACACCCACTTCATGTATCAGCCAACTGGCAGCCCCAAGTGTTCTGGATTTATGTTATCTGAGTGACTTCTAACCTGCACTTGCACAGCTCTGTTCAGCCAGACCTCAGTTATAAATCAGGATTGTGCGTATCTGCAATGTGCACCCTTACTGAGAGAGTTAGTTCTGACATGTGCACATGTGCAAGTAACAGGGATGGGAATCTCCTCTGCCAGAGCACTCCGGGACAGAAGCATATACTATAGTTAGAGCCTTAGTCACGAGTTCAGAGGGCAAATCACATTGCTTGAGCTCTCTTAGGCACACTCACTTCTTAATCTTCAGATTGAATTCCTTCCTCATCTTTTACATATCAATTAGATATACCAAAACAAAAGCCAAGTACTAGCTGCATAAACTAGTTCATCCCACAAATCCAGTTTAAAAGATTGCCATGTGCTCTGGACAGTATGAGTGTGGGTACTCCCGTGACCATGCAGGACCCTATGTACAGCTTTCACTGGCTGTACATCCAAGTAATTTCAGCAACTTTGACTAAGATCCACCTGACAAACACAAGATTCCTTTTATATTTGTAAACCAGCTGCCACTGATTCAAGTCACAGTATGAACTAATATCCTAACATAGGCAACCACCAATGTTTGATGAGACAGTAAATTGCCCTGCTCAACTGTGTATCAGGGCAAGAACATTTGCAACTTTCAAAATTTTCTCAAAAACCCCTAGAAACAGAGCACACTTGTAATTAATTAAACGCCAATCTTAGCCAAAATAAAATACAACCTTAGATTTAAAGGTTTCACTATTTAATAAACTTCTATACAACTAAAATGTGACATCAGAGGTGGTTCCATTATAGTGCTTCTCTTAGCTCCTTTGGTAGAGGCAGCAATTATTTACAGTATCTTCTGAAAAGGTTGCAAAATAAAATTGTAACATTCTTAGACTTGTTGAGAAGCAACCCTTCTGAAAGAGATTTTATCAGCATGTAAACCAATGACTTCACAGGATCAGTAAGGTTAGAAGGGACCACAGCAGGTCACCTGGCCCAACCTGCACATGGCACAGGACTGCATCCAGACAGTTCTTAAGTATCTTCAGTGAGGGAGTCTCCACCACCTCTCTGGGCAACCTGCTCCAGTGTGCAGGAACTCACACAGTAAAGAAGTTCTTCCTTATGTTCAGGTGGAACATTCTGTGCATCAGTTTCTTGCCTCTTGTCCTATTGGTTGGCAGCATGGAAAAGAGCCTGGCTCCGTCCTCTTGACACCCACCCTTCAGGTATTTACACACATTAATGAGGTCCCCTCTCAGTCACCTCTTCTTCAGGCTGAACAGGCCCAGCTCCCTCAGCCTTTCTTCATAAGAGATTCTCCAGACCTTTGACAAACCTAGCGGCTCTCTGTTGGACCTGCTCCAGGAGCTCCACATCTCTTTTGTACTGTGGAGCCCAGAACTGCACACAGTGCTCCAAATGTGGCTTCACCAGAGCTGAATAGAGGGGCAGGATCACCTCCCTCGACCTGCTGGCACATCCCTCCTAACATCCTTTGACATCATTGGCCAGATTTAATTCTAGATGTGCGTTGGTCTTCCTAGTCTCATTTCTACCTATTCTGACCCCCTCCCCATATGCAGTCCAAGTGTCCTGACCTTGCTTCCATCTCCTGTGAACTTTTTGCATGTACTTGAGCAATGACAGGAGTTCTTTATTCATCCTCAGAGGTTTCTTGAGCCCATGGCCCAACTTCTTCCCCATAGGGATTCATTGTTCTTGAGCCTGCAGGTAGTGAGTCTTGAACATCCACCAACTGTCCTGAACTTCTCTTCCCTACAGGGCCTGCTCCCATGGGATTCTTCCAAGAATGTCCCTAAAGTGGCTAGTTAGCTTGCCTGAAGTCCATGGTGATAATCTTGCTCATTGCCCTGCTACTTCTGTGTTCAACACTGAATCAAATAATCTCATGGTCACTATAGCCTAACTTTCACATGATCGACAAGGCCTTCCTTGTTGGTTAGTACCTGCTGGTCACGTTTCTTTTGATGCAGCCCAGTGACAGTTGGCTTTCTGGGCTGTAAGTGCACATTCCTGGCTCATGTTGCGTTTTTAACCAACCAACAGCCTCAAGTCCTTCTCCTCAGGCCTGTTCTCAATCCATTCTCCACCCAGCCTGTATTTTTCAACTCTAAGAGGGTTTACTAAGAAGATCTTGAGCACATTTTAGGTGAGGAACTGCTTTGTTTCCATTTAATTTATTTAGTTCAAAGCCACTAGTAGCATAACATATGCACTGCTTTAAAGATGTTGAACTTCTTACATGCTGAGAAGTGGCAGTTATCACAACTGTTTACTACGGGACCACAGAGGGACAGACTTGCTTCATCAAGCACAGAAAGCGGCAAGTAGCAAGGGAGTTGATGGCAGTGTCACCGCAGAAGTTCCAGCTCATCACAATCAACACTTGCAGTTTTGAACTTGCCAGCACTGACAAAATGGGTAACAGAGACAGATGTCCAGTTCTACACTTCAAGAATTAAGAAAACCAAACAAATCCACAAAAAAAAAAAATCAAACTTGAAAGACAGTTCTACATGTAATTGTCCAATTTTTGAGCATCAAGATCCTAAGATCTGTTTTGTGCAGAAGCATTAGCACATGCTCCTTTTACATTCCTTTTACATCTCTACAACAGAGGAATCAAATTTGGATTTGGCAGATACACTGGCCATGTCGTGCCTAAGCCAGACTAGCAATTACTACAACTCTGCACCAAAGCAACATCATTCAATGGATCAGCACAGCAATGGCAAAATTGCTTTGTGTATCTGGATAAAACCAGGAACAGCAGTAATCCCCAAAGTTTCAAATGAGAATTAAAGCTGTGCAACTCTTGAGAGATCCATAATGGAAAAGCAGCCCCTTAAAAGTGTACCTGCTTTCCAGCAGCTCTTCTCCTAAAGCTAGCAAGAGGCCACCTAATTCAGAATCCTATTTTCCCTCTTCTTTTTTCCACAGTCCTCTCTCCTGGTCAGGTTATTACGCATTATCTTAAAATGCACAAGCACATCATTCACCTTCAACAGAACACAAGGCATCATGGCTGTTGTGACTATGTGGATCAACTGGACATGGCCCGAGTGTCTAGCAATCAAGTTTTTGTAGCAAGTTAAGAAGAAACACGCAGACTAATGACAGAAACAGACTATAAAATCCAAAATAGAAACAGTTGAATATCCTACCAAAGATAACAGTCACAACTAATTACAGTCTCTAAAGAGGCCAGGTTCAGAAATGGAAGGAATATTAAACATTTACTTCTCTCAGACAAGGCAGAAGGACCTGACTAATGCTATGTGGTCATTAACAAGCAGTTCATGCACTGGCCTATTCAGATCATCACTTAACGTATTCAAGACACATTCCCCATGTTTAGATTTACTTCCTGGGCTTATGCACCTTGTGACAGCATTACTGAAAACATCACCTTCATTAATGAAATTAATTTCATTAAAAATAGATTCAATAAATGTAGGAATTCCTAAAGTTTTAAAAAATACACATTTCCAACAAAACAACATAATTAGGGACATACTGGATTCCTGGTGCCTATTACTCATCTAGGTGAAGAGACTTTTCAAAAATGCTCAATCTGTTAGGGATGACATGTTACACTGGAGAACAGAAGAACTCTTACAGATCTATGATCATCTTCTGATCTGCAGCACCTCAAAGCATCTGAGCTTCCTCAACAACAACCGAGACTGCTCTTTTCACTAAGCAATTACGGAACAGGACTGAAGATTTATACATGAGAGCAAGAGCTGCAGTTGAAAAGGTTTTGGAACCTCCCCAAGGTTTTGGAAATGGATCATGCCACACAAGAAGCAAACAGAAATGAGACAAAACAAGATGAAGCAAGTCTTGCCAATACCTAGGACAACTGGAACATAAAAGTGACTCTTGTGAATCAGGTGCACATACAAATACATGCTTGTTCTATACAACAGCACTCAATATAGAAGTTAAGAGGATTAAAAAAAACCCAAAACACAATACTCAGGTTGCCATGAACAATCAAGTAATATCATATTGTGTGTTCAAAGATCAAAGTAAGTTTGGCTTCTTCCCCATTCTTTAATTCAAACACACTACTTTTATAGAATGAATCAAATAGATGCTGTAATTAAATCTGGAGAAAATATAAAGTAATATTTGTGAGCATAGAACTTAGTTGGGACTGTTTGGATTAACAGCACATTTCAGGATATGAGCCCCACATGTCACATCTATTAAGTTAAATATGTTGGTGCTATAGGGCATCAGAAATAGCACTTGAACAACTAAGTGCTATAAGCTGTGCTCAGCTAACGGACCTTGCAGCTCAGCTGAGTAGTGAGGGCACCTCTGTTAACAATTAACACTGGAACATCTCTGAACAATATGGACTTTGCTATGTAGATATTACCTCAACTTTGACTCTAAATTTCAGATCTGAATTACGTAATATTTTGGACAATAAATTCACTAGTCAGTAATGCAAAAAAATTAATTAGAATCCTTTCAGGGCACTCCTCAAAGTGAAATCTGTGACAGAGGTTTGTTTATACAAGCGAAGCTCAAGGCAGTCAAGCCATTGCACTCTGCTCACTGCCAGATGGCTCTGAAATCGATTTCATTCACCTGTAATGCAGAACACCCCCCACGTCTGGAGCTTAACACAACCATGAGTCTCCCCTCTGCACAACGGATGTGTGCCTTCTGCCAGAATGAAGTGAGAAATCAGTTTTGGTGTTTTTTTGCTTTAACTCAAATACTTCAATTGGCTTTATAACAAGCAAAAGTTTTGTTAAGATGTAAAAGAAGATAGCGTCCCTTACTTTGGTTAGAAATGTTATGTATTAATTATGCTGGAGAACATACTGATAGCACAGCACAGTCTTCTCTAAAACACTGCAGCAATTCAACACCTGCAGCAGCCAACAGAGACAGCTCAGGTGCCCTTTGTAAAGAAAGCCTGGCAATAATTTGGAGATCTTGGGCTGGAAGATGATGTCTTGGGAGACAAGACTCCTGTATTGTGAGGTAGGTGCGCAGGGCCAGTCACTGGCACTCAACTTACCAAGCTGCACCTGGGATGCTACAAAGACAGCAGGCAGAAGCAATAGTTGTGTTAAACTCAGCTGGCAGTTCCTAGGACGCCATACTTGGAACTGACCATCCATCAAGCTGTCCTGTTAAATCCAATTACTTTGTTTCAAGCCAATGTTTATAAGTGACCAGCTTTTACTCTATATTCAAGTGTTTTTGAGACATTCAAAAATCCAGAAGTTTATGCAGGTTGTCACAACTCTTTTGCTGCCAAATATGCATTGGTGGCACTATTGAGCAGTTACAGAAAAGGCTAGGAATCAGATCATTGCTGGGAATGTTTCCAACTAGACACTTGTATTATGTTAACTCAAACAAGACACTTTTCTCCTTTGAGCCAAAGCAAATCCCCACTGCAATATTAGGTGAAAAAGCAGGTCTTCACTGATGATCACAAGCCAAAGCCATCAGGTTCAATAGCACACATTACTCTTCAGTAAACTTTTAAGTACTCAGCCCAAGCATCGCAAAGTTTCCCAAGACTTCCTATGTTGTTTGTATTGACCTGCACGCAGTTATTTCAAATCTCCTTCCTCCCTAGCATTCCTTCCCCATTCTCTTTAATTTACTCCACCAGCAGAGAAGAGACATGCTGTCACCATGACTATTGTAACTCCAAAATACAGCAGCTCATGCTATATTTGAAAGATGCTAGATGCTCTCATAGCATCTTAACAATCTGATGAACAAGTAAAAGACCTGCAATTTTAGATTAATAACAGCCATACACAGTCACAATCCAACAGAGCCAAACATCACAATGCAACTGCAATAAATTTCTGTTTTTTTCCAGCTGTGATCTTCTCCAAAAAGTATAGTTTCCTTTAAACAAACAATTTTTTAAAAAATAGTATGGAAAAGGAGTCACAAAGAAAAAAAATATCCAAATCCAGCATTTTGAGCGTCAAATAAACACTACTTCAGTGTTCCATTTGAAAGCTTTTACTTTGTCAAGTCACAGCTGAAAGGTACAATGGGAAAACCCAGGTTCATACATGGATCCACATTAGACAAAGTGAACTGTGAAGTGCACGTATTTTTTGTCCAGTCTGACTCTGACCCACCAGCCTGAAGACCAAGGCTCTAAAGTCAAGACCAAGAGGCCTTTTGCCACCAGCCCCCACCTCCTTCCTTGCCCCCACTCCCAGCTGGGCTGATCCCCACTGCACCAGCTCCCACATGCACTGGAGGTCTAAGAGCTTCCTTGGTTCCCTAACACAGCAGAACACTGATGTGCTGACCCAGCAACCAAAACCCGAGATAAAGCAGCTTACAAAGCTGAAGGAGTGGACTAGAGCCACCCCAGAATAATCAGCACATGCATACAGCTGGGAGCAGGAAGGAAAGAGGGAAATGGGAGTAGCAGGGGCCTGTTAGACACATAAAACTTCATCCCCAAAACAGTATTCTTGCAAAGCCACACACACATAAGGAGTTGGCCTGAAAACTGTAATACAGGTTTCAAAGCTCATGAAAATTGCCTCTAAAACAAAGTTTGCAGAGTAGAGTTCCAGTGGGAGAAGGGAAATCATTTCTCTAGATTACCCTGCAAAGTCTGCCCTTTCTAGAAATGAGCTCTGAGGCTCCACAGAGTAACCTCACTATCCTGTGCAGGGAATATTCAATAATACTGTAATGGTATTGTAAATAGCATTTAAAATCAACGTATGCAAACTAAACAGTTGTCAGGACATAAACCATGACTGAGAGGGCAGCCAGCACTGAGGCTACCACAAGGGAAAAGTCCCAAAGCCCAAGGAAGTCTGCATGCACGCCCTGATTTCCAGAGGCAAGGGAGCAAGCTGAGGGTAGCACACTAACGTGATGCTGCTAGGGATGGATCCCAGAAGCCTTGGTGTGTGCAGCATGAGGCAGTGAATATATTTTGCACACGCCCTTCCAGTACAGAAAGTTATGCCTGATCAGAAAGGAAAGTTAATTTGACCTAGTTTAGCAAACTGGACAATGCTCTGGCAGAGTTTTAAGAGAGAACACAAGACATGACTACTGGTAAGTTTCTGCTCTCAGAAAACAGACTTTCAAAGAGTCATTTAACCTCTCTGTAGATTTATTCATTTGCAGTATTTTTAGGTTGTAGAAAGAGCAACAGCTACATAGGTAGAGTATAAAGGCAAGAATTGTTCAGGCTTGGGGAAATCAGACTCTAGACACACCATGACAGATGTCCTGCCTTAAATAGCAGCAGAAACGTTCCAGCACTTGAGAGCCCAGCTAACACTTCAAAATAGTAGAAAGTATAAAACATTAATGATGATGTGATAAATCTGTTTCAAACAAGTAGCCTGCTCTGCAAGGAAAAAAAATAAAAATCACTTATCACTGCTAGCTCAGGTAATTTGCTATATCCCCACCCATTCTTTCTTCTTTCATTAAAAGGAAAACAAGAAGAATGTGCTGTGTAATTTGAGTTATACTCCTGATAGTGTATTTGAAATGAACAAACTAAGGATGCAGCTCTCAGTTAAGAAAGAGAGTTACCTTATGTGAAGTCTGAAAATTTGATCACTTGAAATCCAGAATAAGGACTTTTTTTTAAAAAAAGAAAGAAATTAAGAAGACCAGATTGTAAAGAAAGAGGCCAGCATAAAGAGGGATGTGCAGTAAAGTCTCAGTGAAGCAATGCAACAACTCATTTTTCAAGTCACCTGAACCTGAAGCTCTCAGCCTGTAGCACACGTATCACACACTGGTGGTATGCAAGTCACGTTGACATTGCATACAAGTGTTGTGCACACTCCTTGGCAACACTTGGCCAAGCACACATATGTGGGTCCATATGTGTGTGCACACGTGTGCATCCATGTGTGTACGCTGAGTGCACTGATCCTGGAGCTACCCAACCACCACGGGCAATTTCAAGTACACCAGTCTCAGAAACCCTAACAAAGCAACTCAAATGCATTGCTGTATTTAATACAGGGATCATGTTCTGTTGCTCCAACTGTCATACTTAGAGACTTGAAGGGGTAAAAATAATTGAGGAATAAAGATGGTCTCAGGCTCATAGATATTTGACAAGTATCCAAGCCTCAGTAGCACACACAGTGAACACAAGTGACTGGAAACATTCGAGCAAGTGATCTTCTGTTTATCAAGAACAGTGTTTCTTGCAGCAGCTCTCTAGAGGCCCCCCCAGAAACACTAGAACATTCTGAACAACTTTAATACACAAAACTAATGACTGTTTTACAAGAGTTAGAAGTTTTCCACAATAAGAATTTGTGGTTTCCTGTGCAAGAAAGAATGCCAATTCATACCAGCTTGTTCATGGAAAAAGTTTTTTCTAAGGGCTTCCTTAAGAAACTAACCTCTGTAACACCACGATTACTTGTTTTGTTTCAGCAGACTGGTGTGATTGTAAGTTCTCATGTCAGTCTTTGCATAAGAAACATTTAATGTAGTATTTGTTTTATTGGAAGGACACTGTCTAATATTGCATCATGAACATACACTTGTATGTTACTGCAGGAATTTCACAAGTAAGCACAATTCTAAAAGACATTATTTAAGGTGTAGCCTCTCTTTATTGCGTTTGGAAAGATCTTTCAGCCAGGCTGAAGTTCAGCACAAAACCACTCTGGTCCTCAGCTTCCTTACTTCCCACACATATGTGGGCCTTTTGGGGCTTTGCTTTTGATTTTAGCAGCTCATTGCTGGCAAGCACCTCCTAGGAGCCCAGAAAGAGCATTTCCAACCAAATACTGCTTTAAAGATTTCTTTTAAAAGGCTATTAGGTCAAGATTCCAATAATAGGCAAGATGAAACAAAATCACTGGTAAGTTCTTTTTCACAGCTCCCTACTGGAAGGCAGACTAGGTTCCCAAACCAGAGAATGGAAATTTATCTCTCACCTGGAATGTTTCATCTGCCATCTCCCTGCCCACACAAATGCCTTCTAGTTGTCTGTGGCTGTACAATCCCAGCAGGGTACGCCACACAGTGCATTTCAGACATGAAGTTTATTACAGAAGTATTAGCTAAGCATTCCCCTCTTAAACCACAAGTTTTAAGACCCTGAAATGCATACCTAGCAGTAGTTAGCTATGCTATAGTTAGCTTTTATTAATTTAAGTCCTGGGAAGTTGTTCAGCTGGGGTGCGGTGCCACTTACATTCAAAATTCATTTTATTCAACATAATTTAATTTCAAGCTAGAAGAATTAAATTTGCATTCCATAGCAGGAATCCATACAAACAGCTTATTTCCATACTTCAGGCTTTTGCTTGCAGTAGGAAAACAGAATAACTTTGTTGCCAACCCACAAAAACAATACAAAAATAGGTATTTGCCTGCAAGTTGTAAAGTCAGGCACACACCAAATATTATGGAGACAGGACAAACAAGGCTATTTAAGAAAAAACAAATCCTTTGTCTGTCAACTATTGGTACTCTACAATACAACAGGAAGGACAAGGGCAGGCACTGGGGAGAGCATCCAGGAGAGCTTTGGGGCAATGCCACGGTCAGTGTGTTTTATAGAGTTCTGGGGAGTCTTTACTCTGAGCTTTGCAAGAGTCAAGTTTTGTACAAACTCCTTTGAAGTAATACTTGTCACAGTACATGTTTTAAACCACAGATGACAGAATACTCTGACTGAAGTAATTTAAACCTAAAGCCAATAGTGTGATCTAATCAGGAATAAATCAGCTAAGCAGTCTTATGGAGTAAGGTAGAAGAAGAACCAGTTACTTTTTAGCAGTTAACACCAAAACGCTGATTACAGGTGAGAGGGCAGCCTCACATGCAGCACACAAACAAGGCAAAGCACCCAGAACACAAGTAACTATAACAGGCAACCTTAACAACAGCAGCCTAAACCAGATCCTTTAGATATATCCTGATAGATACTACCTCAGTAAATATACTGTTTCCTTTTCGTAAATTTGTTTATAATTGCAAGTTTTGCTTAAGTTAGTTTCTTTCAAATTCTTGAATGTTTCCACTGATAGAGATGATTGTGTGCAAGTAGGCTCTGGGGTGCTGTACACATCAGCTAGCTACAGGGCAGTCACAATCCCCACAACCTGTGAGATAACAGGCACCCAAGCTCGCCAGCGTGCAGGTCAACCCATGGTAAGAGCTGCAGTGACCACCCTAGAGAGAAACAAACTGCCAAAATTAGAGATGACAACTCTCATCACGCATCAACCTACAGCTTGGGGAAGCAGCTCTACCTGCCACTGCTCTATTTTGGTCTTTACATTAACACATACCATAATTCTGAGTTTCAGAGAGCAGTGGAAAAGTCAGTGAAGTAAGGCAGGCAAAGCAGCACTTACCACTAGCTGTGCGAGGGAAATCATTAACAACAGCAAAAGGAAACAAAGGTTGAAGGGATTAATTCAAGTTACATTTTCAGAACAGCAATTCCCTTGCTGCTGGAAATGTTGCTCTCCTGCACAATCCACAAGGTCTCTTCCTCTGCTAAGCCTTACAGTTGTCAGCTCTCCTGGAGTTGGAAGGCATTACATAGACAGACAAGTCTTTAAATTGGCTAGGAAAGCAATTTAAGTTTAGAGGAAACTTTAAAATAAATATTTTCCCCTGTAGGGGATGGAGCAAATTTAAGCCAAGTTAACAACTTTGGCAGAATGTTTCGTTTAAAAGAAAAAAAAACTAACAAAAAGCTTTCTCCAGTGCTCTATTTTCATGCCTTTCTAGAACTTCCACCAACTTAGTTAAGAACAGTTTCTGGAGGTGGGTAGGAGGGTACCCCCTTCTTTTTCCTTCCATTGCTTTTAAACATGTTTAGCATTTTACTGCTATTTAAAGTCTTATCACTTGTCTTCCCACCACTTTTAATGAAAAAAAATGTTTCTCCTAAAGCCTCTAAAAATTCCTATTAATCAAATACTGCCTTCCTCCTCTGCTCTGCTGAGGACAAACCAACACCTTTTTACTCTCATATTTCTCAAATTCCACTCCTCTCAATCTCCTCTATGTCCATTCCATAGACTCACTTCAAAGGGGTTTATGAATTAATCTGCAGTATTAAAAAAAAATAAATTAACCCTCCCTAACCTTCCCAGATAGGTGTTCCTCCTCCATTCCCCCTCCACCTTTCCCTGCCCTCACTATCACACCCAGTTATTTCTGAAACATGGACAGTCTGTTGTTCTGGATGAGTGCCTCTGTTACCCGCTTTCTGAAGAACCATTCATACATGTAATTATGAAATCCAGAGCACACATTCATTTCTACATTTTCTCTATTAACGGCACAATTTAAGCTAACATGCATGACTTTGCTCAGCTAATGTAACTATCTAATATGATAATTTCAAACTATAAGCCTGTATTTCTGCTATGGTTTCAGACAAATACTGACTTAGTACTCCAACTTTCAGTCTGAAAGAGTAAATTTTCCAGAAGATAAGAGCAAGCATCTAGCCCAAGACAGTGTTTCAACTTCTTTTAAGACACTAGCATTATAATGGAAAAGTTCAAATCTCAACTCCTTAGAGATACAAAAAAAAACAGATCCAGAAATATGCTACCTTAAATCAAGAGGCTTCTTTTTATGTTTTTGTTTTGTTTTTTTACAGGGCAAGGCTCTGTTATTCAGCCAGTCAAGCTTTTATTAGCATAACTTAGGTAGCACTGATGTTTAACATGAACACGAAAGCTACAACCAGCTAGGATAGAGTAGGCTTGGTTAAAATAAAAAAAAAGAGGTAGGAAAAAAGAAATGTATCTACAGTCACTTGAAAATTTCCTCTCTGAATAACAGGGTTTTCAAACCAATTACAATGGGTAACTAGGAGCCTGGGGCAGAGGCAGCCTGTTCTGCTATCAACAGCAAAAATGCACAAGTCATTCTCCTTCACCATGAAATGATTCACAGAGCCAGGAAAATTCAAATTTATATTCTTCAACTACAAACTGTATTAAACATGTTTTCAAGAAAAAGCGTGTTTTATCCCCTTTTATGGGAGTATGGAATACTAGTTAATGAAACCAGCTCAAGCCTCTGAAAACTTAGCTTTACCCCTAGCTTTAACAATCTCTTGCAGCAACCAAGTACATGCTCCTTCTTACCTGAAATTTCAAACTGACACTGTAGAACAGGTTAAGTGTTTAGAACAGTAACTTTAGTCGTTAGCAGAATTACATCCTTTTTCCAAAGGTGCTTGAATTTACTCAGTTCAAAACTTTCACTGAAGTTCACCATATGAAGATAGTCTGCCTTTTAACTTGTGTAGCTCCAGGGAGATAGTTATGGATTCACTGCCGCAGAAAAGAGGAGTTCAACCACACAAAATGTTTTCTGGATGTTTCCTGTCCCTTCCATGGCAGGGGCAGCAGGCTGGATGGAAAAATCCAGAAGGCAGGGCTCAACCTATGGTCCCTCACCTGGACTGAGCACTCATTGCAGATACAAGGCATTTCAGAGCCCCTGTTCTCTCCTCATCGTTCAACCTGAGCAGTGCTGCCACCGAAATAAAACTCATTTCTGCAATTGGTAAACAAAAGTGTTGGTTGATGAGAGCAGAGGATGTCTTGTTACACTGAACATCGTTTAGAGAAGTGGGGAAACAAAAGAGCTGTTGACATGGCTTTAAGAGGCACCTTTTCATACCCTAATTCTTTTGGATTCGTTACTACCACAGGCTGTGGATGTGCATCTATATAGAAACAAAATTGTATTTTATATCTGTGACAAATCTAAGAAAATAAGATTTTTATGGAATCTGTCCAGCTACTGGCAAAGAAAACTGACAGCTTTGATCCAGTAAGACTAGCGTACTTTTAAGTCCATTAGAAGCAGTAGAGGGGCTTGTAGCATTTAAGAAGTCAATTTTATCTCCACTAATACTTAACACTAGAGAAACAAATGCAGCTACAGTTGCCTGTATTAAGCAGCTGGCAAGCTCAGAGATGGAAAAGTTGCAGAACAGCTGGGGAATGTGAGACCCTTTTGAACAAGCTGCTATGTGATCCAAAATAATGGTACGTGTTTACACACAACACAATGGCAGCAACAGCCAAATGCAGGTCTGGCGAATGCACCACAGCTGCTCCTTCCCTCAGACAAGGCACAGCAAGCAGATACAAAAGAGCTCATATTTGCAAAAAAATGGCTTTCATCTTAAAAAGCAGCAGTCTGATTTCCAAAATAGACAGCTGGCCCTCCAAACTGGACTAAACCGTCTAAGATTCTGTATTAGAAGTTACTCTTTAAAACAGGTCTGGATTAGGGTCATAGAACTTTCCAAGCTGCTGCTGCTACTTTACCACCAACAGTTTCCAACAATGCATTATTCAGACCAAAAGGTTGCCATCCAACATATAAAAAAGGTCTCTCGTGACAGTATTTTCCAGCTAGCTTCAGGAAGAGAGATAGATACAAGGTCTTAATAGAGACATTGACTACACAGACTTTGGCTATCCACTTTAGAAAAAGATGTCCAGTGTGCTAGAAAGGAGGATTTGAATAAACATGAGCTACTTTACAGCTTTTTTTTACACCAGTGTTGCAAGGGAGCACTCACTTGTTTCACAATTGCATTTGAAGACAATACAATTTTGTACATGACCTTGCACAAAAATTGCATCACCTTATTTCAAGTGATCTTCCTAGTTTTCAAGTTCTTCAGAAGCACAGTATCAGTGGTACCATCTGTTTTGCTCAAGACAAACCATGATTAAATAGTGCTAACAAACTGGCTGCCACTTTATACCATAACCGTACCACTCCTAATTATGCTAGGCACCAAAACAGAGTTAGTAATGGAACGTTTCAACCCACTGCATCTTGATTAAAAATAGTATAACTCTAAAGAAACATATTTTGACTGAGAGCAGAAGACGGCATTGAAAGATTTCCTCTTCTACTTCCTCTGCACATTGCCATTGATGTTAGAACCCCAGTTAAGAGCTATTCAGAATATGATAGTTAAAACTGGACAAAGACAGCTGTCATAGCAACAATAACAGATGCAGGCACAATTTTTAACCTCGTTCACTTTTCCAAAGAAAAATGCCACTAAAAGCCATCATAGAAAGGAGGATTTTGAAATACAGGTTGTAATATTCCATCTCGTAATTAATGGGACTCTGTCAATGGTAAGCACATCTCTCAGCAACCAAATGCCACACCTGTACGCTCCTATTGCAGACTTCTGATAAAGACTTTCTAGTGAAATCCATATGTGAATTCAGCAACATTACTAAGAAATTCCTCACATAAATGGAATATATGTACTGAATAAAGGAGGAAAACAAGTAGAGCCTTGAATACGCTTCCAGAAGAGATGCTTCTGGTACTAAAACACTACCATGCTAAGTGACCTTCCTGCAAGCAAAAGGCTAACAGGCAGGCTACCTTCAAATCCTGAGATCTGTAAAGGTAAGAGCACAGATTTACTCCTCCAGCCGCACTGATGCTGGGTGCAACCACGAGTGCTGCCATGTTGAGGCAGAGGGAGCAATGGCCTGTATCTCCAAGGGACCTCACTATGAGCTCTAGAGCCCCATCTGCACCAGAAGCTTTTTTTCCAGAGTTTTGAACTAGTTCTGCTACCCTGATTTATCCAGTTTTGAGCACATCCCACTACTCCAGCGCCTCTAACGTCTTGTTCTCAAAATAAAAAAAAGTAAGAATGGAAGCTGGAAACAAGTGCAGGATGTTGGAATGAGTTAAAACATCAGCGAAGCTTTGCAGAGTTCAGCAAACAGATTTTTAACAGTTACAGGTAATGCACTGACAGACAACCTACATGAGCAAGCGAGATGTGAATGATCCGGACCACCCATAAGCTGCACTGAACCTCTCCCAAATCACTCTTCGTACTTACCGTAAAGGATTACTCTTTCAACAAAGATCACAATAATAAATTAAACAAAAAACAAACCCAAAACCAAATAAAAAACCCACCAAGAAACAAGGAACTCCAGTTCTTCATCAATTAGTCTCCACTAAATTAATTACTGCTTTAAAGAAGAAGGTATTAATCTTAAAATTTCAATGCTGTACTTGCCAGGTACAGACAAAGTAAGTGTACTTTGTGTACTCCACCCCCCTTCTTTGTAGTCAAATTGTACATTGTAGCGTATTTTCAATTAAAAGACCTACGTGGGTATGTGCGTGCATGAATGGGAGGGTGAGTTCCCATCTTTCTGATAAGTTATCTTTAATGAGCACTTTACATATGGATATAAACTCAGCGCTTTCACAAAACAATTAGTGCTGTTATTTGCCACTGAGGAACTAAGAAAACAGATCTCTTAATAGCTTATTCTTGCTTTTACTATAACTGCGCACACATAAGGTTTTTTAAAAATTGTTAGGAGGTACATCTACACCAAAGTTTACTTGCCATAACAAGGATTTCCCTACCATGCAGATCTCCTGACAGCCATGTCCCAACAGGCTCCAAATCGTTTATACACATACCGAGTATTGTTCAAAGCAGACTTGCTTTAAGCAAGACTAAATACCTGTTCAGTTTGAACTGTCCCAGTGCCAGGATAAACTACACTAAACTAGTTCAGACAGTTATCCCGCCGGGCACCAATGGCCCCTGAAACTCCCAGTACCCCAGAATCTGCTGCTTCTGGGAATTACGCCAGGAGCTGTGGGATAGCTCTTCACAGAGGACATTACAAATTAAATATTTTAGAAGTGTGCTTGTGTTTACATGGAACAAAGCTGCAACAGTTCAGCATATGAGTCAGCATGGTTTGCATACACACAGAACTGAGCAGTACAGTTGGGAACCATAAATTTTCCAGGGAAACAAAGACCGTGAAATGATTCCCCCGGGGGAATACAGTCAGGCTGCACCTAGCAGGAGCTAACACTCACCTGAAGACAGGAATTTTGTTCAGAACTTTGCTGCTGAAAAGCCCATGATTCTCCCGTGGCGGTTTCAGAAGTTTCTACACAGGACAGACATACCTGAGTTTAATAATGATATCATGGCCAGATAAACTTACAGGCACACTAGGATACAGTTCTTTAAGTCTTATAACCACACTCAACTCCTTTAAAGTGAAAGCTGAAGCATATTTCCTATCAGGATAGGAAAGAAAAATTTTGAATGCATCTCAGTTAGTACAACAACATCCAACAAACACTTCAGACAGGTAAGCAAAGCAGAACTGAAAAAGAGTGAACTACTCTAGTGCATCTTACCACGCTGTTACCTACGGCCAGAGGCACTTAAGGACCAGGCCAACACCCTTTCACTGAGGCCTTGAGAGACAGAGGGAAACAGGATGGCAGATCAAGATCCTGAGCATCCCACCAGGGAACAATTTCTCGTGGCAGGAGCAGCTGCCAGGCCTGTGTTTCAAGAGCTGAGCACACTACCACTATTCTTTCCACAACAGGAACCTCTGTCTTGTGGAGGCTTGATGCAGACCATCAAGGAACCAGGACTGTTTCTGAAAACACGGGGTGGACCTGACTGCCACTGGCTACACAGGGCAGCACACAGAGCCCGAGGGCAGCACATCCTCAACTTGAACTGACCTTTCAGGTCAGGGGTAACGACACCTCAGGGTATTAAAACTGCACACAGTTCTGTTGTAAACCTCGTTAGCCACGTGAATCAGTCAAGAGAGGTTTCCATTTTCAAGTGGCTTTTGTTTTCATTTTGAACACAGGAGATTAAGACAATTACAGGCTGAGAACATTTTTCAGTATGATATAGTTTGGTTTACTCTTAAATAAACACACTTGCCGTGGTAAAAATAACCAGACTAGTTCAGAACATTTTCCATAAGCTGCGAGAGGGACTGTTTGCACACCCAGAAGAACCACGTATCATCCAAGGCAGGAGAACTGCCTTTCAGCATGAGATGCTATCTGAGCTCACACCAGTTCGTGATGACACTAACAACTGGGAAGACCCGGATCAATATCAAAACTAAATTTGTAATTTTCACTTCCTAGTTGCTTCCCCAGGCCTCACGGTGCTGCCCCCTGCCAAGTAACAAACTCAAGCACACCCAGTCCTTGCAGGACCCCTCGAGTCACTCTTGAACCGGTCATAACCCACAGTCACACGCAGACTTTGGGAAGCATTCCTTGTAAAAGGGATCCAGCGGTGTCACTGAGCAGTCAGCTCCGCAGCACGGGGTGCCCAGGCTTTAGGTACAGCCCTACACACACTGCACTCATGACCATCACCGTGCCCTACTCATTTTTTTTCATATTAACCCCACTACTGCATCGCTTCCCCCCTGTCTAAACACATCGCTGCTTTCTGGAGTTCGGACCAGCCGGGGCAGGGGGCAGTCCCACTGCTGACCCGCTCCAGGTCCCCAGCCAGGGAAGGTGAGCTCCCCCCAGCCTCCCCA
>VZRW01007599.1:251845-340779 GCA_013398125.1 Aegotheles bennettii | reverse complement strand
CGGGCCGCGGCGCGGGAGCCCTCGCACAGGTGGCCTGGACGTGGCCCCCACCCCGGCGGGACCGTGCCGGCCCCTGCGGGCAGCGCGCTGCGGGGCGGCGGGGTACGGGGGGGTTGGGTCCCTTTCATCCCGCCTGGCCCGAAGGAGATGCAATGGTTTCGTGTGCGGGGCCCGGTGAGGGAGCCCCGGTGCAGCGGGGAGCGGCAGGGCTGGGCAGCAGCACCACGCCTGGCACAGGCCCGCGGGTGGCTCCGGCGCTAGCAGCGCCCCTGGGCAGGGTCTCTGCGGGGGACGTGCAGAGCCTTGGGGCTTCCCTGGCTTCAGCACCAGCCCTTCCCGGGCCATCGCAACCGAACCGCGGAGTTGGCTCCTGCAGGGCTGGAGCAGGTCCTGGGAAGCCCTGGGGGAGGAACAACTCCATGAGCGTCCTTTCTCCCTACTGCTGGGCCCACCTGGGCTAGAACCAGGGGGAAGCAAAGTCATCACCGCTTTTTCTTTCAAAGGAGAAACACTTTTTTTCCCCTCAGATGTGCTTGTTTAAAATCGAGGCGGTGTCAGGAAGATGGAGGAAATACGATTATGTAGACCTCACCTCAGTGGTGCAGCAAAGGCATTTGTCTGCACAGTAACAGGGAAAGTGTTCAAATTTGCTGATACTAAACAGCCCAGAAGAAGTCCTTTCTTCTGTCTTCCTCTCACTTTAATCTGTTCCTTTAGACAAACATTTTTCTAAGCGAATTACTTGGAGAATTCAAGCCCTGCTTCACATGATCAGATCTAACAAAGCAACTTGAAACATGACCACAGCACATGCCACAGAGAGAATTACCAAAGGGGGAATCAATTGAAGAATGTGTTAAACCTGAGAGCTTGGGTAGAGAACACATGGAACTGAACAGAATGCTTCTGTTCCTTTGGGTTGCCTGTGCAAGAGCAGAGCTACCTTCTCCTCCAAATCTGTGTGAATTCTGTGCGGAGAGACAGGAGGAAATCTTAAGATGTGGAAACACACTAAGACAGGGCAGACCTGAAAACTTCCAAATCAATACCCAAGGGGTATTTCACTAGGCATGCTACAAAATATATTTGTCTGCAGGACTACAGTAGCTTTGTGCTCTAGATGAGTTCAGGACTGAATACTGAGGGCTTAGCTTGAAACATTGCTGGGCTTTATAGCTTTGCGGCAAGCACAAGTTTCTTAATTGCAGGATAATGATGTGGTGTGGGCACACGCCTTTTGCCTAATGGTTATGAATTGCTCTGTGCAGATACATGAAACCCACACCAAACAGAAAGCACAGACGCGTCCTTCCAGTCTGAGGGAGAGATGGAGGAAAGCTGCCATGGAAAGGAGGTCAAACATAAACGATAGCAAGGTTAAAAATCTTGGATTTAAAAAGTGACCTTGAAAATATGGTTTATCCTTCTGTCTTTCAACACAATTTGTCATGTTGTCCAACAGTCCCTTTTGAAACTATCAAAGGCCTTCCCTATCCTCATGGAAAAAAAGAGGCAGCACCTTCTCACTAGGATTGTCAAGGTTTAGAGATGGAATTCTGATCCTGTAACACAAGCCTGAGAGAATTGTCTGAGTTGAGGGGAGAAAAAGTAATTGAAATGTTCAATTTGCTTTTGTTGTGATTGACATGATGCTGTCCTTATATGTTTTCAAATATCAGAATAGTTTCTTGGTTGAACTTTTACAACCTGAAACCTGCAACCCATTTAGCAAGAACTCTGTTTTGACCCTAGTTCAGAACTGATTTGTCTGTCTGGATTTAGCTTTAGGCACAGTCCCTGCCACCTTCTGCCAGAGATTTCTCTCCTGCAAACTTAATCCATGATCCAGATACATGATTATTTCAAATTTACATTTGAAAAGGAGTAAAAGATTGATTTGAATTCCAAGTGAGGAGAGAGAGGCACAATGATGTTGTTGAATCTTTTGTTCCCAGAAGAACCAGCAAAGAATTAAGGTTATTAAAGAAGTGTAATTTGGGTTGGACCAACTATCTTAATCCATGTCAGTTAAAAAGATGATTTTCCCCACTGTTTTAATGCCTTAGACACAAGCATGTTTGATTTATGATGGAAGTGAAAAACATCTGTACTTTGGGGCACAAGCAAATGCTTATTTAAACAATGGGGCTCCCTGGGGGGGAATATAGGAAAGAAATTACATTCTTTTGCAAAGAATTCAGTGGTTTTCACTCCATGAAGTATCTGGCTTTGTTTTGAAAAGTAGTCTGCAGAAGACACAATTACTCAACCCATTGTAAAGGAGTCCGGCAACTTTCACTGTTATGTGGCTGGTATGAATATGAACCAGGTCGGCACCGATGAAATACTGTTACTGTTACTGTTTGTTTGCCTTAGAGTGACCCGCATGAACAGAATTGGTCATCTCTGTCTCATTGGCAGCGTGCAAGTATTCACATCTTAAAAACATTTGGGACTAGTTGGCAGTCTGAGGCCTTGTCTGCACTCAGGATTAGCTCTGATTTCAGGAATTATTTTAGCTTCTGGTACAAACCCACCGTAGATAAAGTTGCACAAGTTGTGATCTACACTGCCATCTGCACTGTTCAGTGGTTGATGTGGGGGCTAGTTCTAACTGCAGAGGAAGGAAAGGAACCAGTTCCTGAATGGTTACGTATCCTGAATCAGCTCTCATGATGTGCTTGAGTAGTTTATTTGAAGTTTTTCAGGAAAAAAGTGTTGAGGGTATCAGAAGATAAACATCTGTAGTGGTGTTTTAAGTTCAGGCCTGCACTAGGTGGTGATTCTGTTCTGTAACCAGATGCTGTGCTGCATATGCATTGATATGATTAGAAACAGGCTTGAAAGTAACATTTAAATTTACTAGTACACTTCTGAGACTTCAGAAAGCCAGGTCTGTGAATGACTGTTGTGCTTGCTCCTTTTAAATCCATGATCTTGAATCCAGACATCTCTGCACTTACAGGACTTTCTTGCCAGGCTTTGGAACTGACCTCTGTAGCTCAGCACAGCTGATATACTATGGCAAAGATGTGCCTCGCTGTAGAGCCCAGTGTAAACTATTAATGGTTACACAGAGGCCAGAGCAGAGAGACAGAAATACGTCTGTTCCTGCAAGGTTTCCACATATGGAGAAAGAAAAAAAAAAAAAAGGTAACAATCTACATTTCATCTGTTTTTCTAAATGAACAGATTCAACAATGTGGCAGGCTAGTAGCTTTCTCTTCCTGTATAAGGCTGTGCCAAGCTGGAGTGAAGAAGCCTAGGGCCTTTTAAAAGAAGATGTGAAAAACTCTGGGACAAGTGTAGAATTTTAGAAAAGAGCCAAAGCTTCTGTCCACCCTCAGAAGAGCAGAATGACAGAGCTCTGGCAGCCATCGCAGCCACCACCAATTTATTTACGAGTTCCTGGAGTCAGTCCAGTGTAATTATGGGCCTGAACTCCAGATCAGATTCACTTGACATTTGAGAAAGTCTGTGGAAAAACAGTAATAATAAACTGATAATAACCGTCTGTCTCATAAGCAACAAAAAAATAAAGAGAAGAGAAAGGGCAGGTGGGAAGAGGCAACATAATCCCCAGAAGATCTCCCGCTTGTTTGGAGACACTTTCAATATAAACCCCTATGTATTTTCTAAAGGGAACTATGGAGAATTTTGGAGTAAGTCCTGACTCATGTCAGTGCTATTGCAACTACTACAGTGGAAAAAATGAAAATGGGGGGTGCAAAGGAAGCTGGCATAAATTGGGACTGCAGTTTGTTTTGATGGAGTAGATAGTTCGTGGCCCACATGGCATTTATCCAAGCGTGCTCATCACCTAAACTATATTACCACAAAGCTGTTGGCTTTGGAAAAAGATGTTTGAAGAAACTATGCCGTAGCATATGATTTGTTTTCAATTTCATGCACAGTATAGAAATACACTTTTTGTACTTTACTGCAGGTCTCTGATTCTGCTTGTTCACATCATTGGTGTAACATGGATGAATATCAGGGTTAAAAATCTTTGTATTTAAAACATCTGCAGTTTTATATCAGAATTTATATTCCACTGCTCAATCCTTTCCATCTGAATCACCCCGTATTATTTTCTATTGAATTTCTGTAAGATGGCTTTAAAAACCCAACTCTCTGGGAGTTTTCCAGAAAAAAATATTTTTCAAGTAAGATAAGTTGATTAATTCTGCTGAATGGAAAAGGCATCTTCTCTGACAAGAAAGAGAGATGACATTTAGTTTACAGTTGTCTCAAGTATTTTGTTTCAGGTGATCGAATGGAATTGCAAGTTATGAGTGAATATTTGGCAAAGCAAGAACAGTTAGTTACATTTATGCCACACCTAAACAGCCCATTGTGGATTTTCCTTATGTAGGTTTCAGAATGTATCACCTACATATGCACAGGTAAAAGGAGTCCATATATAAAAATGGATTTCCTCAGAGGAAGCATTCCAATTAGCTGCTTTCATCAAACAGCAACCAAATGTTGAATGCCCTGGCAATCAGTATCAAGCACAGTAACACTAGACAGTGTCCGAAGGAAAAGGAATCCCGGGTGAATGAATGAGGTTAGTGGCCCAGAACATGTCATCTTCAAGTGACCGACTTTACTGTGCTTGCCTAACTTCTGGGAACATCCAACTCACAACATGGAGCAAGTAACTCCAGTTCTGAAGGAGAGAGAATATTGAAAAAGGATTGGTCTCAGCTGTATGCAGAGCAAATTCAGATCTTGCATATCCAGTGAACGTACATTTCTTCAGGTTAAGTGTCTGAGAATCACACACATTGAAGTGGTTTAGCCTGGGTTATTCAGCCCATTCTCCCTGATCTAACAATGATACTGGGTTTTTCTGCTTAGAATTATATGTGGAACAAGTTCTGTGTTATTTAAGTTTTGGGGTTTTTAATTTGTCTTTTATTGAACTTTATTTAACTACTTTATTTGACATTTGTTTAACACTTTAGGTTATTGTGTTATTTCTGTATGCTTTGGTACTTTCATATGTAAATATATGCCTCATAGGTCTTGAGAAGGTGGCTTAACAGCCTGAGGCTCTGGGGTAAGGTCAATAATAAAAGTGTAATATATAGGAGTGGAATTTGTTTATTTTTTTCTTACCTACCATACATCTGGCTTTCACCAAATGTGTCCTTATTTGTTCCTGGTAGTTTTGTTTGGGCAGAATTTGAGAATGCTGACAATTGTCTGGAGCAGCCTTACCAGAATAGCAACTCTGCCTGGGCTGCTGGATATCTGGAAATCCTAGACACATTCACTGTGCATTGCAGATGAGCTCCACAAAGTGTGCAGGACTTCCACAGTGTCAGACCTTCTGAGCATATGTTGCCCAGATGAACTGCACAACCCATAGTAAACCCACTTACTGTGCAGAGTCCGATTAACTACATAACTTATACACTGTACATCTGATACTTTGAAACGCTGGGCTTACACTTATTTTCTATTCTACACATGCTCTTAGATTTCTACTGGGTATTTCTTGGGTGCAAATCAACTGACTTCTTATTTACTTGTTTGCATGTCTCTCAATTATGAGACACTGTTACCTGCAAAAAACCCTTATTTTTATTTGGGATCAGTGCATAAAATTCAGCAAAATTCAGCAAAATTCTGTTGTAGTTGGTCAGCTGAGGTTGCATCCAAACCACTGAACTCGGTGGAATGTTGGAGCACAGGGTCACACTGAATGAAGCTTTCAGCTACTGACGGCATCTGAAGAACATCAAGAAAAAGTTGAAAGCCTCAGTAAATATCCTCCAGAAAGTAGCTGGAACTGCTGTATGGATTCCAGCATGAGCAGTGGGCCTGTCTGCCACAGTTTTCCTCATGTTATTTCATGTAACAGTCTTCACATGGAGTTCGTAGTTATTAAAATAAATAGTGCTTTTAGAATATGTGGGATTTTGAACTCCATTCCTCAACTATGGCTTCCAGTACCATCTAAAGGTCTCAGATCACATATTAAAATGTGAGACCGTTACAATGCAAGAGGGACAAAAATAATTTCATAACAGCAAGAAACATCACCATTAGTAATCCCACCTTGCTGTTCATAAGAATTTTGAGAGTTATTGGCATCAGACAGTCTGTAGTGTCTAAAAGGATAAACACATCTAAAAGGATGTTGATATTCCAGAAGTACTGCCTTCCCTTGACAATACTGGACTGCACTCAAGTTCATCTCATTGACTTCAGAAAGGTACACATCTTCTGTGCAGCCAGTGATAGAGTTGTTTACCTGTGCTGTCACTGTGGCACAATGAAGACTATTATCTATGATGCTAATGGCTTTGAAATACAGATATATGCCAAGGGCATAAAAGGAATTCCTCAGCCTTCCAGGCATTGGTGCTCTATGTAACTGTGGCGTGAGTTTGTAGCCTGTTGTTGCTTTCTGGAATGACACTTGAAAAAAGATGGAGCAAAATCAGTGTGAGTCCATTGTCGTCCCATGTGGATAATTCTGCAGGTTCCAGTTCTTGCTTTAAGTTCTTGTACTTGTGTAATTGAGCTTACCAGTTTATTTTTTTGTCCATATGCCCTTCCAACCTCTGTTTCCACAGGGGTGCTGTTCTTCATGGGTGCGCTTGCATTTCCAACACTGCAAGAGAGTATTCAAGTTATAAACAATGTAAATAAAAATACGAGTACTTTCAGCAGTTCACTCACGAAGTCTTGACATGCATCAGCCTGTATGGAAGCAAGGTGTTTACTTGCAAACATCTACAATTACAGCTTTAACTACTTCAGTGTGCACAACTTTTGATTGCTTATATGGGATAGTATGAGAGCAGTCTGCCCACTGGGAGTCCTTTGCTACAGAAGTTCTTGGTTGTAGAGAAAGGATTGTTTTGCACTACTTTGGAGTATCAAGATTTTAATTTTATGTAGTCAAATCATTAAATGAGTTGCACTCAAGGGGACAAGAGTATTTGGGAACATGAATCTAATTTTCTTAATTTTTTCAGCTGAAAAAACAGGAGAGAAAGAATCAGAAACATTAAATGTTTAATTTTTATATTTTTAAGTGAAATGTTTTGACTTTGGATTTGGAAGTGGCAGGTCAATTTTGTATTTGGCTTAATTTTTAAAGAAGCTGCAAAACAGTTAAATGTATTTAAATATGAAAAAAACCACCTTAGAAAAATCACAACTGTGAAAGATTTTGGATTTTTTTTTTCATTGCAGCTCACTGAATCAGAAATCCATGACCCATTTGTCTTTGTGGTCTAGCTCTGGCCATGCTTCAAAGATCCAGTAATATTCTCCACATGAAGCTGTGTCATGGTCTCTTGAGC
Organism: Aegotheles bennettii; assembly: GCA_013398125.1. NCBI lineage: Eukaryota > Metazoa > Chordata > Aves > Caprimulgiformes > Aegothelidae > Aegotheles > Aegotheles bennettii. Next base: position 333,454 of record VZRW01007599.1, on the reverse strand, counting down.
TAGAACGAGAGTCATTGCGGTTGAAGCTGATGGATGGAAGTGGATGGTCCTGAATCATGCACTAGTGATAAGAATTTATCTAGAGCAGTCTTGTGCTTAAACATAGACTTCCCATGAAAACCCACAATTACAAATATTTAAAGATATGTAAAAAAAATTATTTTTTTAAAAATAATCCGCCCAAGTCTTGTAGCTGCCAATGTCATGCAAACATACAGTATGAACCATGTTAGCACTCTCAGGAAGTCTTGCAATTTTTCACTAGGATCCTGCAGTTCGATAGCTTATCCATTATTTATTTTTCCCCTTACACTAATGCGTTAGCAATAGAGAGGAGAGGGACGAGGAAAAAAAGACAATTAAGTGGAGACACTTCTTGTAGGCAATCCACATCAAAGGATATAAGACTGTAGAAAGTGAAACTGGAACTTGAGAGTGACTCCTCTCTACAAGAATGAAAATATTTGCAGTCTCACTTGCCATGTTTGTAGTCAGAAAAGCTACGCGGAACCCATCCTCCTCCAAGCCAGCGTGTTCACATCTCATCTGTGTGAAATAAAGATCCCATTTTTGGCTTGCCTAAAGCAACTTTTCAGAGAAATAGAATAAGGTTATTTGAATAGGAAAGCCCTAATTTAAACAAGTAACGCTCTGTACAGCTCAGAGCTTTTTCAGCAAACTGAATTCATGAAGGAACAAAAAGACTGAACAGAGATGTTTTGTCTCCTAATGAAACCCCCCAACCTCTTTTAGGTCTAAATAAAAATTCAAGGCAGAAATTTAATAGGCAGATTTTATGAAGCAAGATCTTGTTTACTACCAAGTGATATGGCGAGTAGTTTGGTGACCTAGCAGTTACTCTTTGTTACATGATTGTATTGTGATCTTTCATATGAAAAACATGATCGGTGTCCATGTGTGGTGTAAGGGAAATACTGTCTTCAGTATAAACTGATTTTGTTAATGCTCTTATATAACCTCTTGTAGTCTACAGTGTGACTCAGATAACAAGATTAGATGGAAAACCCCGCCATCAGCTACAACTCACAACCACAAAAATGGAGGTTAGGGTGTTATTCAGCTGAAAACTTAGTTTCTGAATATATACAGCTTGTGTAAAAAGCACTGCACGCATTTCCAAAGCAATCCAGAATATTGCTGATATATTGTAGGCAGTAAGGCAGAAGGTACAAAAATGGTTTTAAAAGTCACACTTGTAAGTTCATTTGCAACGCTGACAGAATTTCACACACATTTTCCCCAACCCAGAAGATATCATTGCCAAAGATTTGTATCCAGTGGTGATCAACAGTGGAACATGAAAACAGAGTAAACCCAGCTCTAACAGTGTGTCAAGAAGTAATTTCCATAACAATGATCATTTGGTGAAGATCAGAATTTTTTAGTGGTAGAACACATTCTCCAAGTCAACAGTGAAAACACCTTAAATCAAGGAAAAATTATTTTCTGCCTTGTATTTTGTTTATTTATTTATCTAGGCCCCAGTTAAACTTACCAGTGAAGTACTTGAGATCTCTCAAATAATACAGTAGTAATACTTAGAATAAAATAGTCATACTTGAAGAGTTTAAGTAAGGCATATGCTGAAATGATTTGCCAGATATGTCTGAGAGATAAGTGCACAGCTCACAAGCTGTCATTGATAGAGGTTTGTGGTAAAACGTGTTGGTTCTTTATGCTCTGGTTTTGTTTCGCATTTTCTTCAGCTATTTGAGGTCTTANACCAGAATACAGCAGGATCTGGCAACAAATATCTCTTCACTGATATACTCCAAAATCTGGGTACTGAAGTTGGAGATGAGTGAGGAAGCACCTATGCTTGAGAAAATCCTTGGAGACCAGTTGCATTTACTCTGAACCCCATCCTGTTGCTGTGACAGTAGGGAAGAACCAGAGCAGAACCAGTCGCACAGCTAAAGGTTTTTAAGAGTCACTCAGTGGCTTTTAAATTAAGCTCAATGGTATTAATGTCATGAGAAGGTCATGAGCAGTGAGCTGTCAAACTGCACTTTGAGACCTTTCTTCTAAGGTGAGCAAGTGGCTACGTAAGGTACAAGGCAGTGGATAATCAGGCTCTAACACTATCTTTCATTAAATGCAAAATGTTTACATTTTAGCCAATTAAAATATCTCAGTGTGTTCAAACAATCTGTAAATCCATGATCTTGAAGCCTGTCCAAAACCGATAAAAAAAGCCAGTACTTGCAGCAAAGACATCACAATTCAAGGAACATTAAATGTGCTGCAAAGGTCTATGTAATGAACACATTTGGGTGGGATTGCTTGTAGGTTTGCATATTTGGCCAGGCTTGAGCCAGCTTGGCTCACTTTATTGGAAACTGCTTCCTCTTACATTAGGTTTGGATCTTCTTCCTATGCTTCTCTGGTTTTCTAGTAAGTGTAATTATCAGGTATCTACACCCAGGTCCAATTCCCTGTATTCTTCTTAGTCATTCTCACTAAAGCAAATAACCCTCCCCAATCTGATGTAAGTGTAATTATTTTTTATTACTTCACAAGTGAGTCATGAAAGAGCCATATAATGTTATATTTTACTCTAGAAGCAGTGAGGAAAACACTGATATTACTACTTCTTACTACTTACTGATAGTACTACTTCTTGACAGTGCTGACGTCTATGAATGGATGGGGTTCATGGTGCTGTTGCATGTGTGCAGATCTTCAAATACAGCAGCATGAAGGAGGAAAGTTCAGATAACCTAGGAGAGACTGACCTACCATAATGAGAGTATTTCTGCAGGGTTATCAGGATATTTTTTCCCAGTGGAAATAATGCCAAAGGTGAGAGAAAGTGTGTAGATGAACAACTCATTGACAGGGACAAAGACTGCGTAAGTTTGTTCTTCAGAAATCCACTCTTGTCCTATGTCCTGCTCCTTTGTTAACATTTGAACTTGAGTGAAAATAAGGAGTTGTGAAAGTTGATGAAGACTTGAAGTTCTTTCTTCCACTATTTTACAGCCTTCATATGCTGCCAAGGTGGCACAAAAATGCTCAAAGTGGGGAAGGAGCAGCCTGATGCTAACAGCATCTCAGATGAATATGTTCTGGTTGGAGCCCAAGAGGTGATCCCAGGGCAGACTTTTCTCAAGTCCTGTGGAGACAAATGACCCTGAGGTCACTGTGCTGCTAGCTCGCTCACATGCCAAGTATGCTAAGTGTGTGATGGGGAGAACACTTATATAGCATTTATGGTTTTGTTTAGTGAAGTTTAGTAGAAAATAGTAACCAAGGAATACTCTGAAGCAGCTCCCCAATCTATTGCTAGTGCTGGGCAAACATTTTCTGAATTAGTTTTTTTCCATTTTGAAAATGCTGATTCATCACAGGGAATTTGTCAAAGTGGATATTTCATATTGGAAATATTCATACTTAGTAAAAGGAAATTTGGTTAAGGCTCATTGCAAAGGTTTGGGAATGGTATATTTCTTATTTATTACTCTTCTTTCAGAAGAGCTCTTATTCTTTAAAACAAACAAATAAACAAAAACCTAAATGGATTCTTTTATTTTAACAAAATGTTGTATTTCTATTGACATTACTTTTTTTTCTTTTTTTTTTTTTTGNTTTTTTTTTTTTTTGGAACATTTTGTTTTACAGGACTTAACAAATTCTCTAATTTTTTCCCCCTCCAAACCTGGATATGTTTCAAAATGTCGGAATTTCTTGTGAAACAGAAGTTCCATTTCTGCCATAGTCCTGTCTGTGGGAGACAGAGGCATGGTGGTTAATCTCTGTAACTACCCCAATAAACCCAAACTTGCAGGAGAGGTGAAAAAGTAAGAAATAATAAGAAGAAATAACTCAGATTTTTGTAATGAACGTGTCCTCAACAATTCAAGCATACATGCAATTGTCCCTGCTACAGAACTAGTTTTACATATATACAGGAACTTATTAGTGATAAACCTGTGTCTGTCCTCTAACATGGTTGTAGGAAGGAGACATCAGTGATATGATACAAACCATTCTTCTAGTCCCTTTTTCCCACAGGCTGGAATAAGAAGGTGGACTTTGTTTAAATCTGTAGCAAAATAACAACTCAGAATTGTGGAATCTGTATGTAACCATAAGGGGCCTTTTAAAGCTGCCTTGCTTTGCTCAACTGTACTATTTCAACTGCTCATTATTGGCATACTTAAATATTCATCTACAAACTTGGAAATCCCAGTTCTCTTTCTGAACTGAGTGTGATTTATTAACCCAAAGTCTGAGAATTTTATTTTTCAAGTAAATTTAACAAATGCTTTCTCTCCCTTTCTCTCAAATCCCCTTTCAGAAGATTAAAAGAGGGAATATCTAAAGAGGATGTGATATCCTAAGACATCCACCTACTTAATAAGATTGATCCTACCTAAGAAGACTATGGGTAATTCAAGCCATCTGACTAAATCACTTTTCATTTCTAAAAATGCTTTGGTAGGTTGCACGCAGTAAGGCGGACAAAGAAAGAGAGATGTGTAGTCTATAGTAAATATAGCCAGGTAACTTCTGGTAGGCTGAAGACCAGAGAGAACTGTAAAGATTAGGGAAAAGGTTCTGTGCTACTGTAGGTTTTCTTTTTTAAATCAAAAAGGAATCAAAAGAAAGTTCATGACTTCATTTATTCTAAGAATATGTAAATCTGGATGCACAAAGAAGTAGCATACTATCTACATAAAACATTTCCATTTGCTGGCTCCTCCCATCTGGGTTTGCTGGATTATGGCCAAAGAGTTGTAACTGCCAAATTTTTCTCTAACAGAAAATCCATCTGAGCAGAATTTAATATTGGCAGAGGATGTTTGGAAACATGTGTGAAAAATTAGGAACCCTTTAAGGGTAGAAGTCACCCAATTAAAAATGTGCAGAAAATAATCTATCATACATTCCCATCAAATCCCTTTTGATTTCAAGTACCAAAATAATGACTGGATCAGACCCCAGTTGAGTCTAGAGCTGGCTGGATGGTTTGTTATGGATTTACCATTATTTTTGGAGAGAGAAAAAATCTGAATTGAGCTTTTTAATGTTTTTGGTTTTGCTTTTTATGCACTTTCTTTGTGGAATACCTTACACAAATAATTTTCAGTCCTTTGGCTCTTTGAAACAGCTTGAAACAGTGCATTTCAGTGCATTATTCTGTGTTGTGTGTTTGTACTTTCAAGTATTGTTTTTCCCCGACTGGATGACTCTTAAACTGAAAATAGAATCATAAATCAGGGAATAAAAATACCAAACTGTAGCATTTTCTGTTTCAAGAGCATAATCACTTTCCTAAAATGTATGAAATACTTGTAACCACAGGCATTTGTATGAAGTGCAAAACGGGGCAACAAATTAATAATACTGCTAATTAACAAATCACATTCTTCAGCTTATTAACAATCATATTTGCTACTTGAGAGGGGTTTATTTTGTTTTGCTTTGTAAATACTGTCTCAACCCTGCCACAGTATGTGTGGTACTGGACTTGTAGAATGGAAAACAGTGAGGTAGAGTTTTTCTGTTTTGTAGAGGAAAACAAAAAACTGCAAAATAATTCTTTGAGGTTCTTTTTTTTTTTTTGCCCTGAAATAGAGCTGTTTAACTTTGTAATGATTATCAAAACACTTTCTTGTTTAAAGAAATAACTCCCTTTTTAAAGAAAAAAGTCAAAATAATGTCCATATTTTCAATATCTAACGCCAACATTCTGCAACAAAAACCTTTGGGTGTTATTTGACCAGCTGTAAGCATCACAGTCTTAAATATATATTTTGGAATAAAGTTAATTGATAGCTAGACGTGCCTGTTTCTCTGAATTTAATGTAACTATGGAGTTACACAAAATGCTTAACTCAGATTTGGCTACAGAGAAGTATTTTCCCCCCCAAGAAAACACACACACACACCCCAATCCCAAACCTGTCTTTTTGGAGTAGATTTGAAGTTACTTCACATATTGAACTCTTAAATTTGTGATTACTTGTCAGTTCAAGCCTGAATTATTCCACATATTTGGTCTAACTCCACTTCTGAAGCATGCCCCAGATAGAGAGAAATGATCACATAGTATTTAATTCTCCACGTCAATAAAGATTTGTGTTCAATTATTTCATCCTCAATTATATCTCTTTTATCATAGCTGCAGGGTGCGTTACAGAGTTACCCTTTGCTCTGCTAATCAAGGAGAATGTGTCTACTATTCTCCACATTTCTTTTGTGAAGGCAGCCACTGTTTCTGGGCGTATACAAGCAAAGTCTTCACCTCACCAGACATATCACTGGAAGTCTGGACAGAAACAGCTCAGTGAATGTCCAGCCTTGTGGCTGCTGTGATTGATTAAACCTATTGATTTAATCTATTGATTAGATCTATTAAATCTATGCATTCCAGAATGAAAGATAAACAAAAACACATCCTCCAGGAGAATCTTCTGTAACCGATGTGATACAGAGCTGAGAAATTATTCTGATATTTGGTAAAGAGAATACAGCAAAGGTCTTCACTGGGAAGCTGCTGGACCTCAGGACCCTCAAGCATAGGCTGTCACATACGGCATCGCAGATACAGCCAGTGAAGGTAGAATAACTTCATAATAAATATAAAATCTGTAGGCTATATTCCTATATTGGCAGCACTACTTCTTGACATAATGAAAATTAATTTCGTTTCTTTTTCCTTGTGCAAGTTGTGGTATATCTGTTACCTTAGATCTGATATGGCAACCAGTTACAATATTTTTCATAGAATCAAAGCACAATTCAGGTTAGAAAGAGCTTCAGGAAGTCATCCAGTCTAACCCCTTGCTTAAAACAGGACTCAGGTTGCTCACAATCTTGACCAATTGCCTCAGCTTCTCCTTGTAAGACATGCACTCCAGCCTCTTAACCACTGTAGTGGACTTCTATTAATATATGTTATAATTTTCACATTTTCTGCAATTTCTCAGAATTGCTACCTTAAAACAGTCCCAAGCCCTTGAAGTTAAAACATATTTTTATTTGTGTGATTGCCAATGCATTTGCTGTAACCTGACCATCCCAAAAGAGAACTGCTTGAAAAATGTGACCAGCTTTTCTTGTCATCTGGTCTGTGGAAGAGTGGATAACTCCATCAAACCAGCCAAATTTAACAAGGAAAAGAACCAGATTTCGCAACCATATCAAAAACAGACATTGCTTCAAGAGCTGTAAGATTTGTATTCCACCCAGATACCAGCCCAGGCAGGTAGCACAATCAAGTTCCTAACTCTTTTTAAAGGTGGATGGAGAATGCATTTCCTGTCTAAAACTGTTTAAGGTCCAAAAATGAGTGTGCACATAGGGTTAAAAATTACAGATACCTTTCTGGAGCTGTGCCAGGGAAGAGCAACAGTGTGATCAAAATAGGGCACTGAACCTCTTTTTGCCAGAAAATATGAAGAGTTAACAAAGGCATGACTGGAATAAAAATACCAACTCCTCCTTGACTTCAGGAAAATGGCATCAATGTAGCCTGGCAGATTTTGTTCCCTGAAGACTCCTTAACTGCACATTCAAGCAAATGGGCATCCTCTGCACCCAGTCCTTGTTCATGGGAACTATTTTAAACACTGTAGCAGGAACGACCTGTGCTCCTGACTTTCTCTATCACTTGGTCTGGCAGAGGGAAGCCCCAGCATTAGTGTCAATCCAAAATGGAGTAAGTTATGTACTGAAGGGAGGAGTAAGCACTGTCCTGAGAGCTGGGGTAAGTGCCTGCTGTTCCCACCGGCCCTTCTGCAAATGGGTCAGCAGCCAATTTGGGCTCCGTGCCTGGCTGCGAGCACAGGCTGCCAGTGGGGGTGAGTCAGCTGAGCCGTGGTAGCCCTGCACCAGCTTGCGGTCAGTGCTGAGTGCCTGCTGGTTTCCTTCTCTAAATTCTCCTTGCGGTGGGGTGAAAGCTAGCTGCACTTTCCAGAGAGTCCAGGCACGGGTGTTCATTTTTGAGGGACAACTTGGGACTGGCAATTTCAGCTGCCTGCTGGTCACTGTTTTGCTTCTGGGAGGAAGGGTTGAGAAACTTCCCTGACGCTGAAAGCTTCCGCCATGCTCTGAGGCTGACCCAGTGCCAATACTTTTCCTGTAGCTGATATGTTTTTATCTCAACCTCACAATCAGCAACACCACCAACTGCAACACCAGCTGCAGGGGAGAAAAGAACCTCTGCCACGTATGGGGTTGTTTTTCATATGTAGCACGATTTGACTTGTTTATTGAAGGAAGTGAGGTTGATTAGTCTTGTCACAGGACTCCTGTCCATTTAGGGAGCAGTGGGAAAGAGTCCTTTCCCATCCATTTAGACCAGGTGTAACTACTGGGGCAATGGGCACAAGGAGGAAGTCAACAACCTCTTAATCAAGCTGGCTTAGCAGTGGATTATCTGACTACATTTCCAGGATTTCTGGACTTACGCCCAGAAAGCAAACCCAATATATAATATAAATTAATAAGATAAATACAATTATAAAATAATACAATATATTATAGAAATTATAGTAATATCAATTGCTATTACATTTTAGAATCTAATATGTAGGCACATATGTGTAGATATCTGGGCTGCTAATGCCCAGAAATTCTTCCTGTGTGCACTGTGCAAAGGCAGGACTTTTGTCCTGTGCTGGTGAGCACACATCAAACATAGTTGTGGTTAGTATCAGCCCTACTATATATGTGTTATGCTATTGAAGTGCATATGTGCAAGATGTCCGTTATGGCCCAAACATTTTAGTTTTATATTACCTATGCCCAATAAAAAGACAATGCAACTATGGCTCCAGCCATCTAATTTATTTGGAAATAGAGCCTCAAGGCTCATCCTGCATGATTCTGCTAGTTCCTTGCTGTCAAGCTGGTAACAGTTTTGATCTTTTCCTTCTTTCCTTCCTTTTCTTTCTTTCCTTCTTTCTTTCCTTCCTTCTTTCTTTCCTTCTTTCTTTCCTTCTTCTTTCCTTCTTTTTTCTTTCCTTCTTTTCTTCTTTTCTTCTTTCCTTCTTTCCTTCTTTCCTTCTTTCATTCTTCCATTAGCCTTCCCACTTTGCCTGTTTTGTTTTAAAAAAGAGTTACTGCACAAGTTTCCAAAGGATAATTATCTGGGGAAATGTGTTCTCTGGAAGTCAGTATTATTAAATACCTGTGGATTTACTTCAAACGAGAGAAAAGTTTAAATACAGAAACACTGGGAAACTAGCTCATTACTATTTTTCAGCTGTCTATTTTAGATTTGTAGCTACAGACAAACCTTAATATAGGGTAAACTTTGGCTTAAGGAGGCACTATTGTTTGTTATGAGATGAGGGTCAGAAACTAGCTCTGGAAACCATTTGTCACTAAAACCTTGATAAAACTGGGAAGCTATTCATGTGGTTTGTATTCACACTAAGTCTTATAAAGCACTATTTATCATGGTGACAGCCACCAGATAAATCTCATAATTATGAAGGGACACTGCTAAACAGTTTTAAAACTAGAATGTTGAGTTGGAGTATCAGACACTCAGCTGAGCCATGTTCTGGGAAGACACTAGAAACATCTCATAAACACTTAGTGAGGGAAAGCATATGGACACATGTAAATGAACTTTACTACACAGAAGTGATGTACCGAGCAAAGTAACAAATGATGCTTGCCACCTGTTCAGCATGAAAGGATACCTTGAAATTAGAGGAGAGTGAGAAAAGGAATCGGATGTAAAGGATACTTTCGTTAAAGATGGTTTGCAGTGCATTGTTGTCCCTGGAGGATAGATACACCTTACCCAGGCAGTGATCCTGTACACAAACAACAGTTGCAAAGTTAGCACCATGTGTGCTTTTTCTGGTATGTTTAAAACATTAAGCAGTAGAGTGATCAGTCGAGCCAACAGCTCTTGTGACTGTGAGACAGCAGGAGCTCTGAGGCTTGGATAGCTGACAGTGAGTCTAGAGATGGGTAGTTAATGAACTGAGTAGATACAAGACTTTGACCCTCTGGTTCTCTCTGTTTTTTCCTTTTTGAAGAGCTTTGGGCTTACTCAAGTTGGCTTGGTTTTTGGGTTAGAGAAAGGTCTGCCTTCTCTGCCCAGAGGTACTGAGATTGCTTGATTTTCTGTGGAGACCTACACCAAAAGGGTCTGTGCCAGCTACTATAGCACTTTCAAGGTTAATCTTTCAAGGCTTTGTGGAGGCTGCTCAGAGGAGGCAAGCTGTACAGTTCCCTGCTGGTTCTTTTCCCAGGCCATGAGAAAAGCCAGCACAGATCCCTTCTAGCAACTGTGTAAAGAAGGAAACTGGAAAGGCAGGTACCCACGTTTGTTTGAAGCAAAGATCTCTTAGAAGAAAGAAGCCATTGGTTTTCTGCTCTGTTGTTGTTGAATGAATGAGCTCAGCTTTTCCTCTTGCTGGTCTTCTGCTCATTTGTTTTTCCTCTCTCCATATCTCAGTCAGGGTCCTTGAGTGCACTAACAGGCTCGAATTGCCTCCATCTTTCCTCCTATTCCAGGAGTCCCTCTTGTCTCCTATTTCAACAATATTTTCCCCATGATATCCCCTGAATCCAGTTTTATGTAATATAAGTAAAGCAAATGAGTCAGAAAGAAATGAAGCTAACAAGTCATGCATCTATCATCACCCCCTCCCTCGATTTGTCTCTGCTGTTATATCCCACAAACTTGACCATTGTTTGCCCTTTCAACTTGCAAGTTATTAAGGCCAGGAACTCTATCTCTGTATGCATTTGGGCAGCACACCATTCCATGGGGACCTAATTTCTGCTTGGGGCATTGCTACATCATTAGTTACAGTAATTGAGAGTCTCAGGTGTGCTTTAGCTGGAGTTGAACTGTAACAAAAAGCAAGCCTGTAGACTACAAGGCAGAGGCTTACTCAGCCCTGACAATGGATTTTCTCTTTTGGAAAGATGGAATAACAGTTTATATTTTTCTTTCCTGAAACAGTACAGCAGATTCCCTGTAGGAAAGCTCAGGGGTTCTAGCCCAAGGCTTTCCATAGTGAGCTGGGCACAAGAGCTGAGAAATGCCCTAGAGATACATCCAGACATCCCTCCTGGTACACCCAGATGAAAGCTGTCCACCAAGAATTCCCTAACACCACCTCCTGCCTGACCCACCTGCAGTCAGTTTTTCTCTGTTCTGGGCTTCATTCTCCAGGCAGAGTGCCTCAGCAAGTCCTTGTTATGCCCAGCCAGCTTCCTCAAAGGACTTTTAACACCAAATGGGGGTCTTGTGATACACAATGCGTATTTTCACTACGCATCCAGGTACAACTGGAATTTCTGCTGATTTTAAGAGCCTTGCCTCCAAGGCAATTAGACAGTTTAGTGTCAGTTTTTAGGCAAATAAACTCTTTTGTCTATACATGTGCATATATTTTGTCAGGAGTGGTGCATCTATTGCTCTGCTAGGCAGCTATCTCAAACCTGCACCTTGTAGACTAAGATCTATTAGGTGGCATTTACTTTTGTACACTGACACTGGTCATTTGTATCCCTGTATACAGCAGAGCTGCCTGAGCAGTGAGTGGCAGCTCCCCTTCTGTGTAATGATAGGGGAACATTCTAATATTTGTCTAATGCTCACAATCGCTGGCTCCACTCAGTGTCCAGCCTCAAGACTGGGGCTGTCAAGCTGTTTTAACACATCAGAAAGTATCAAGACAGAGAGCTAAGAAGACAGGAATGCACAAACAGCTAGCAGGTTCATTAACTCACAGACACTTTCTGGAAAACTGGAAATAGGGCTGTGGATTAACCTTGCATTTGGGAGACCTGGCTTATTCCCATCTCTCTGCCACTGCCACATTATGTGAGCCTGGGCAAGAGGTTTCACTTCTCTGTTTTACAGCCTACCCATGTTTGTTCTGTAAATAACCAGGCCTTGTTGCTCAATCCCCATAAAATTCCAGTTAGGTTAACTTATTTTTCAAATATGAAAACACATTCCCAGGGAGGCTGTAAACTGGTCTGAAAAGCTAGAATGGAAATGGCATCCCCACACTCAGCCTAACTCAGATGAGAATCACTCCCTGAGTGATTTCACAAGGTGACATGACAAATCAAATAAGGGAAAAGAAAGCTGGAGATCTTAGTTTCTAGATGTGTTCTCAGAAGATTGGATCCTTGTCCTCACTCTGTTGTCATAGCTAGTATTGGCTTGAGGAAAATGTTAGATTGAGAACCAGAGACAGGAGGAAAACGAGGATCTTGCTGACACACAAGCAGGGTCAGCACTCAGCTTGGGCAGGACCTGTTTTGGCCTAATCTGTCCCTCTTTCGGAAAAGACAACTGGGTAAAGGAAAGGAGCTCTGTAGACCTTTTGAGAATTTTTCAATATTAAAAATATTGTCATAAAACTAAGCTAACATTGGAAACCTTTACACCTTAATTGCATTATATTTTCCATTTTTGATCAATGATTCATCATATTTAGCTTCTTCTTTGACAGTGGCTAATACCAGATGTTTCAGAGAAATATGCAAGTAACCTTGGAAATAGATAGTCTAAAGGCAAGTTTCTTCCTAAAGCCAGGTATCTGGCTGATAGTCTTGTCCATGAAGCTTTGTTTCACCGTATTCTTTGTTGAAACAAAGATGTAATGATACACTGATTCCATGGATTACCTAATCACCAAACTGAATTCTTTGTTATTCCAAAGTACAAGTTATTAGAAACAGAACAGGAAGGAATGTTTTGAACTGTTTTGGTTTCTAACCCACTGGAGAGTTATTTTAAGTGTTCTTCAAAGGGCATTGTAAAAGGGTGTGAAGCTTGAAAGCAGTGTCACTTGCATCCATTTCTGGGGCCATGCCTCTACTCTCTACATGCTCCCCCCCTCAAACGAAAAAGAATAGTTGGAAGAAGGTTTGAGTAGTCTTCATAGTTTTCAGAGTCTGGGTTCAGTTGAGTACCTGAAAGCTAATGTTTATTTGACATTTACATATACCCTATATTTCAGCAGATGAGGAACCAGTGAAACATTCTCTCACATAAAAATTTCAGTTCTCCGTCTTTTGGCAGTGGCCAAATCCCCTGCAAAACTAGATTTTCTTGTGATGTTTCAGCTCTTTTGGTCCTGGTCCTAGGAGGAAGTGGGAAGTGTAAAAAACATCTAAAAACTTACTCATGAGAATATTTCAGGTGGTTACAGTCTACCTCCAAAACATTCTCTAGGAATGTCCTCAGCTGATGACACTGGCAGATCCTGGGGTACGTCTCCTGGATGGGGTAGCTCTCTTCAGCTAGTTGCTTCCTGTGCTTGTGGCTGACTGAAGACTCTCCATGTATTTGAAAAAAGAGAAATGCTCACGTTAGATTTAATTTTAAATGTTCTCACTGCAACTGTTAGAATTTGCTCCTTCATAGCTTGTATCAGTCTTAAAACAGACATCAGCCATAGTTGTATGCTCTTCCTACTTACCTCTTTCAGTCAATATATTCCTGAAGACAAGAAGAAGAAAAAAATTCCCCTTCTTATGTTCTCAGTTGTTCTCACAAATTCCTCAACAATAATGTCCAACTTTTTGATGATACTCTAGCCTGTAGAGCATCATGTCTGAGGATACCACAAAGCCAGGAATAGCTACTGCTCAGTATCAACAGCATAACCAGTACACCCTTGCCTATGTACATGCTCTGGGAGCATGGCTTGACTGCAATAGAGCCATATCACTACTTCTCAGCTCTTCAAGGCATNGCCCTGGCCGTTTGCTAAACCAGCACAAATGTCCAACTTTTAGATGGTACTCTAGCCTGTAGAGCATCATGTCTGAGGATACCACAAAGCCAGGAATAGCTACTGCTCAGTATCAACAGCATAACCAGTACACCCTTGCCTATGTACATGCTCTGGGAGCATGGCTTGACTGCAATAGAGCCATATCACTACTTCTCAGCTCTTCAAGGCATTTTCTAAGCTTTGTCACTGTGGCAAGCCCCCCTGTGTGTAAGTTCACTCTAAGCTCACTATAAGTGGACTGCACGTAAGTTAGTTCATGAACTATGTTTGGAATCACAGTTGCGAACTATTTTGCTCTTGCAAGCTAGTGCAGTCAAATATAGCCAAGCTAGGCTGAGAGTTGAGCTAAAAAGATTAGCAAAGACGGCAAAGATGGTTTGTAGTCACCTTTCTGTCCCTGCTCATTACCCTGTACAGAAGCTGCTGTTAGCCCACAGGCACAATATCATAGGCATTTAAGGTTCAGTACCTTTCTAAGAGATTAAGACATTTTGAGAGGACACAGGGATATTTAGGACAGTCAGATCAAGAATTGGTTCCAAAAGTGAATTTAAATTCATTTGGGGTGGAAGTGCACATATGGAAAAGCAGTACCTGGTTTACCAGTGGCAGATCTTCCACTGTTATATCATTTTTTTGTGAGGAGATGATTTTTCAACACCTAATAATTCACCAGCCAGACTGGGAGTGGAAAGGACTGGCAAATTACAAGCCAGATGACAGGAATTTTGTTCTACTCCAGATTCTGACCAACTGCCATGAGTTTCTCCCATGTTATACATTTTGAAGCCTCAGTCACCAGCTGAGAGTTGGGCAAGGGGCAGAAAGACAGCACAAAAATTAATGAGATGCTGATCTAGGAGGCTGGTGTGCCCTGCCTAGGTAAGGCAAGGAGACCAACTCTTGCCATCACCCAGGGAATTTTTACTGTTATGCAGCCTTTGGGATTTATAATTCAGGCTCCTTGCAATAATGTTGTTCTGTCTTATGCTATAACGATCTCCCAGTGTGACAGAGTTACAAAAAGGGCAGTACATAACGTTGTACATTCATGTTTTCCAGACCAGTTAAACAAGCTTTCATTTGTTTCAGAAGAAATCTATTCAAACTTTGGCAGAGCAAACCAATAATTGTGTATTTCCTTTCTTCCTCCCACTTGGAATCCAGTCTGGATCACGCTCAGAGATGCTTGCAGGGGGAGGAGAGAAAGGGACCTCCAAGAAGTAAAATGCCTCCCACCATTAACTGAAGCAAAACGATCCCATTTCACACACTGCCCAACAAAGCAGAGAGGCCATCGCTCACCCTGCTACAGTCCCAGCTCTGGCTCTTTGAGCTGTTTTTTTATCCATCCAAACCAGACAGACCCTTGGGCTGTGGCCCCCAGAGACATCTGCTCCAAGGCCTGATCCAGACTTCTGGCCTTACTGATCCTCCTGACATCTGCTCTATCTCCAGCATGTTTTGGGTGACACTGGCATCCAGCTGCATGTTTCACAGGATGCTGGTTTGTTCTGCACTTGTACCAGCAGCTAACTGGAGCTCTGCCCCATTAGCAGCACTGTAAGCCACCAGTTTCTAGCATCATTTAACTGTAATTAGCTGAATCCTGATGAAACAAAGCAGGCTGCGTGTAAAACAGTGACTACATTTATATAAACTTGCCAGTAGTTTCCAGTTGGTAGGAGGTGAATGGAGATGGAGGATATAATGCCTGGCAATGCAGACTGGAGGAAATGTAGGAAGCTATGTAGCATTCTCAAAAGGCAGCAACTGTTCCCCAGGCTTTAAATGAACCCTAATGATAAAATAGATGGGCTAAAAGCTCTCTTACAGGAAAACTTGTGTTTTAATCAACTGCCCTATAAGGCAAGCAGTCCCACGCTCAGAGTTCACATAAACATGATCTTTGGAGGATTTTATGAATTTGGTAGTGGGCTTTCACTAAAACCCTGACAAAATCCTCTAGGATAAACCCTAATTCATGGCCTAATCCTTTGTTTCATTTTAGTCATTGAATATTCACGCTTTGACTTAGTGTCAATTTAAAAAAAACTCACCTAGATTGCATAAAGGCAGGGCAAACTGCTGTTACCCATTTAACTCTTAAAGGTCAGCATCACTGACCAAAAAACTCACACTCAGTGCTGGGGAAGGAGGGGAAAAACAAAACAAAACAAAACAAAGAAAAAGCCCCATAACTAATGAAGTTTTACTGCACCAATTCTCCCCTAAATTTGATCTCTTGCAGGTTGGATCCTCAGTCCATCTCCTTTGTCTGTTTATCCCTCCAGTGTAAACCTCTTCCTCTCACATTGTCCTGCTTTAGGAGCTAATTCCACATGAGTCATGGTGCTGGAATGCCAATAAATATGGCTGTAACGGTGGCCCAATTTGTTGCTGAAGATCATTTTGGCACAAAATTAGGCCTGTTCTTATCTTTGTGAAGTTCTTCTCAAAAAAAAGGAGCTTCAGACCTGGTTGTGACCTTTGGGTGTAAAAGCAGGAGAAAGATTTCAAAATAACTGAAATAGTTCATATTTGTTGAACCAACCTACAGGCAGAGATGGGCTTCCTAGCTTCTGAAATCCCCCATAGTGGGGAAGTCCATGCTTCCCTCTATGAGGGCTACTCTCTATTTCTGCTAAGTCAGGCGAAGTGTTGTTACTTGCTAATGGTGATAGGATCAGAAGAGGCCCTGGTGTGATTTGATACTGGGTAGGGCTCTGTTTCCCAAAATCTGTTCCAATTAGGTTTGCGTGGTTATATTCGTTGCTCATCAATTACATATGGAAATAAAAGGTGAATGCTTAATAACCCTCTTTCCTTCTAGCACCCTCCCTCCCTTCTTCCTTTTTTTTTCTCTCTCGTTCTTTTTCTCTTTCAAGTACAACTTAAAACTATTTTTTGGCAACAATTTCTCAAGAATCAGTTGTCAAAAAGTCCTTCGACTGAAATGAAATCATAAGCAAGCCCATGGCAATCCTCTTTCCTAATAAGGTTGTCCATATCGGCTGGTTAAGGCTGTCTAACAAGATCCGTGTCCCTGGGACTTGGAATGCAGTGCAGTAACTGAGGCATCTATTTATAAGCTAGTTGAGAGATAATAGTGTTTATCTAATATTTAATCATTTTTATGATGTTTTACAAATAAATCAGTGTCTTGGGTATTGTCCTGGTTTGAACAATTTCTATCCAGAAATACAAAGCAGGAGATCATGGGCAGTACAAAATGCAGTCAAAATGAGTTCTGTGCAGATCCCTCTGAAAATCACTTTACCATATATTACATTAAAAAAACAGGGCTATTTAGGCTGCAGGTTTTCTAGGCCTGACTAGTAGGGGCATTGCATCTCAAAATACTGTGAGGTTGTACTGTACCCTCTGCTCTGCTTTGATTAAGGGTTCTGTAGCCACTAGCACTCTGTGGAGGGGGGGTGGGTTGTTCCCAGACCTGACCTCCAGCACAAAGGGGATTCTGACTCCCGCACATCACCCTTGCTGCTGAACAATACTCTTTAATGAGCCATTATCTTGAAATTGCTTTAGAGTGAGTACTCTAGCTGGGAGCTAACACACTTTCCTTGTTTATTTTATTTGGGAACATCCTTCATTTTCATTTCTTTTTAATGACACCAGCTTCTTGCTTCTAACTGAAGTAACATGCAGTCCCAAGGCCAGTTTTTAAGCCTGGGTCCCTAACACTGCATTTAGTCACCTAGCAATAGTTATGCCTAGGAAGCAGCATTCAGAAATGCTTCCCAAGTGAGTCCAGGTACACACCAGCATCACTTCCCAACTGTGTTTTCTGATACAGCTGAGTGTGGAAGGTCAGCTGCAGGGCAGAGCCGTCCCATCAGAATCAAGGAGGACATAGATTTTTGTTTGTGTGTTTTCAGGCAGAAGAGAATTTCTTCATCCAAGATTTCTACACGCAGTGGTCACAGTTTTATTGCAAACTGGAAACTCCTTGATAAGAGTTAGATAACAGAAATGGATTGCATTTGTGTTTACAACACATGATGAAGGAGTATGTGTTCACACCAGGAGAAGATCCCATTAAATCTACTTATACTGGGTTTATGTTTACGCAGTAGAATACTTACACATTCTACTCCAGGGCAGTGTGCTGGGATTGCGATTGATAAGGACAATGCTCTTTAACATCCTGCACTGTGAGAATCCCATTCCCAGCAACGTGGGTGGATCACAAAAGGCAAATTAAACAAGCTTCCAAAACATGCTAAAAATTTTAAAGAAAATTATATTTTCGTCCTTCAGCTGTGAAAGCTAAAGTGAGTAAGTGCAATTCAAAGAGTGTTACCTAAAATATCTTTTGCACTGAACTAGTCTAGTGGGAAAAGTCTTATATAAATAACTGCAAATATATGTACATTAAATATAAAAAATATTTATTTTTATGCATGTACATGAATATATGTAAATATGGATGTATTGTTATATGTACTGTGATGGCACTGGAATTTCTGTCCCATATGAAGAAAATCTTTTATTTTTTAACATCGCCTAAAAAATCTGCCCCCAAAGTGGAACATTCCTTAGAGGGCAGCTTGTTACCAGCCTTGACTTCATTAACAGTAACCACTATCTTTCTCATCATTAACAGCAAGAGCCTAAAGGGATCTATAATTGACTGACAAGAAACAATTTAATTACCTTAACTGTTGTAACTTGCAGATCAGTCAGCACAGCGCCCCGAGATAAGCTCTGTACGGTTCTACCTGAGAGCTCCTTGACTCAAGTGCTTTGCCCGGATGAGCCTGGGATGCTTTGATCCAGAGCCAGGACCCTGCCTGCACAGAGCAGCCAAAGAGCCCAGCACCGAGACCCCAGTCCTGGCTCTGGAGGCTCTTCCAGTGAGGGCCTGCAGCAGCAGCCAGGTGAGGACCAAGAGGTCTCTACATTGCTCTAAGCGGAGCTCGAGACCGCTTTTGCTTGGTCTGTTTCATGTGTGAAATTCCTCCTGGCACACATCCTGAGTGGCTCCAGAAATGTGATTCTTTGGTATCCCGCCACCTGTCGTGTGATGTATGGAGTCGCTGTAATCCTACATTCATCGTCGGGGGAGTATTTTCAGGCACCCAGGCTTTGATCTGTACTTAGATTGTGCAGATGTTTCAAAATGAGTGTAAATGTAATGCTGAGTGGTCAAGAACATAGATTTTTGCTTTGTCCTGGAATGTGGTGGGCTTCTTTCTTCTTCTTGGAACATCCTCAGGAAAGGATCCATGCCAGATCAAAGTTTCTTATAGCACACAAGGATCCATTGTTTCAAGAACTGCTACAAATTAGCAGCTGCAGTTAAAATAAAGGGTGGAGGTTATTTTACTTAGCCTCATTTAAAATTGTTGGGGGTAATTATCCAAAGTACATTGATAAAATAAAAGTCCCTTGAGGGCTGCCAATTCTGTAGTGATCCTATCCAGCCACACATTGTTGTTGGATATCTGATCAGGACATAATGATATGTTGGAGGCAGGATGGATTTAAGCTTCTCTAACTGCTTGCCGCAAGACCACTTCTGTTGCCTGTGGCAGCTGTAATGAGTTTTAGTGGCAGCACCCAAGGATTTCTCTCAGAGCTAATGAGGGGAGAGGACCCACTATATACTCAGACAACACAAGGTGGGGAGGGAGGCATCCCTCCCTCGAGCAGATGTCTAAACCAGATCCTTCACCCATGCCTGAACGCCCCTGCGCTTCTGGATGTACGAAAGGCAAACTGCAGATTGCATGGTCAGGAGGCCCAGAGGAGGTTTCTGTAGCTGAGGCGCTACCCCCCACTCCTGCGGTGACAGACAGCTCTCCTCCTACCCCTTCGGTACCCCTCTGTCTGGAGAGGCAGGGTAGAAACACCGTGCTGGGGGTGGTGGGCTGAGGGAAGAAGGCAAAGGTGTAGCTGCCCTTATCTGATAACTTCATGGAGAACGCTGTTTCCAGCCTGCATGACTTGAATCCTGTCTGGGACCTCACTTTAATTGGGAAAGGTGTGGTCCTGCTCCAGATGAGGATCTGTACCAACAGTGGCAATTTGTACCCTCTAGGTGAAAATGCTTATGTTAAGAGGATGGAGATGCAGCCCAGCGCTACCAGTGAGCAGTGGCACCCTCTGCTTGGGCTGGACTCTCCTTTTAGCTTGGGTTTGTCTGCTCTGTGTGTGGTGCTGCTGATATGGATAAAAGGACAGAGAAAAGCTCTTATGGCTGAGGCCTCCCCTTTGTTGTCCTAGAGGTCTTGAGCAAGGCTATAGAGGAGGCGTGTTCCCCCACGGCAGAGCCTGAGCTGTCACTCAGAGCTTGACTCTTCAAACCTTGCATTCCTGTTTTGCAGGAAATATGGGTGCTTAAAAATTAGCATTCTGAACATGAATAAAGCCAACTATTTTCTGAATTATCTATGGAAGGGGAAGTCAGAAGAAATCCACCTGGAAAAAGTAATTTAAAAAGAAATACAGTTTAAAAACAAACCATATTTTACACTTCCTTAAATGTAATTGTTATTGTTTCATTATTTTAGAGGAAGTCACTAGTAGACCATAATGTAAAAAATATAACAGTAAAAGTATTATCTTCTGATCGTCACAAAATCACAGAGAAAGAAGTCACTTACAGTGTCCTGTTTCCCATTTCAGGATGACAGCAATAATGAAGTTGGGGCAGCCGCAATGTGCGTACGTTAGGGCTGTATTTTCTAGCTCTAAGTGTCTCCAATTAAATTTGTTTGGATCCAGGTTGACTCACAATTTTGACCATACTGGCACACTCTATCCCTAACCTGTCCCCTCTCCTGAGGCAAATCTCTCTCATATAAAGTGAATGCCATTTTCCGCTGTCCTGGAGGGGCGTGGGAAGACAAAGTGCTTAGGGAGTAGGTTAGTGCATCCAGACTTCCCATGGCTCCATCCCCTGATGCTCTTCCAGGACAGGACCCTCACCCACGTCCTGTGGTTGCAGAGCCATAATGCAGCTCCACTTCTGCTGCCTGAAGAGATGTGGAATACACTCCAGTATGTCCCAGGACATGGAGACAGAGCACAGTGCCAGTGAAAACACAGTCATTCAACTCAACGCTGCAACTTTGGTGCTGATCAAGCCTGAAGATAGACAGGATAGGGAAGATGACATTGCTGGGCAAACTGGGATCCTGACCTTCAGCACACGGAAAGCCTTGCTCTGAAGTGGCTTAAGAACAGTTGCATTGTCCCTTTCAGGTCTGTTAGGTACTATCATGGACACTTTCAGTCAGCCCTTCTGGGGATTGGTAAGTGGGTTCATGCTTGTTGTGGTGGCCCTTGTACTGCAGGGGATGCAGCAGGCTCCATGTTACCAGGGGTGCTGAGCGCATGGGCCAAGATGGGGAGTTTGGCTCAGAGTAGCACACACAACCAGAACGTGTGCTTGCCTAATTGGGCCTGGGTCCAGGAGAGTGGGAGGGTAGGGATGCCTCACGTTTCTCTCTTTGTGGGAAGTGAATTAATGTGTGCACAACCCCATTGTGCTCACTTAACTTATTTATGAGAAAATCACACAGATTCAGCTCGGAAGGCATCCAGAGCACTGCTAGCCTTTATTCATGGTAATGTGAAGTTTCATTCCAACCTTTGATGCACTTCCCCACTCCCTCATTATTTAAAGTGTGGTTTTACTCTAAAGATTGCTGTATAAAATTGGCATCTGCTTCCTTAGCAGATACATTCCATGTGTGAAATCAGAATACTGGTCTAGTCACTTCAATGGGAAGAATTTTTTTCACATGCTCCCTTTTTGTGTTGACGATGCAGAGGCTGGGTTGTACTCCTGCATCTTGGGCAGCAGCAGTATTGCCCTTCCCATTTGACCCCAAGCTTTTAGCCAAATGAGGGAACGATAGACTATTTTCTTTAAAAGAAAAAGTGGTGATGAGGAAGGCATTTCTTTCGATGCTCATCTGTTCATGCACTAAGGGTATGCATTGGTCACAAATCACAGGAAAAATCAGACAAAGGGGATAATCTCTTTTCTTACACCTCTAACCCAGTCAGATGCCCTTTCTTTCTTACATAGCTTTTTATGTTGCACTATTGGGGTGTTTTTGTTTCAAGGACTTTTACATCTTCTCTGCTAGCTCCCCTTGGCTGCTTGGCCTCTTTCTCAAACACATAAGCCTTTGTAAAAGGAGAGGCAGTAAAAGCTCTCCCCCTTCATGTGTACTTTCATCTGGGGTAGTGACACATACTTGTGTTTGATGTGGAGGTTCCTGTAGTCTTAATTATATGGTTTCTTGTGGAATGTAATCATTTCTTCAGCTATCAAGTGGTCGTCACTGTGGCTGGCCAAAGACAGTATTAAACTTCATTAATACCTGCTCAGCCAGATTCTGAGCTCATTCATCACTCTGCAATCCCATGGAAGACAAAGACGGTCCCCGGTGCAGAGGGCTGGGGTACAAGGGCCACAGAGGGGTAATGCTGCATAGCCTGGTCTGCAGGCTGTTTGGGGCAGGGAATGAGATAGAAGGAGTGGAATCTCAGCTTGGCTTTTGGATCTAAAGTGAATCTTTTTGCTTAACAAATCAGAAAATAGTGGTTGTTTGAGAAAGAACTTTGCAAAAAAAATCAGAATCATGATATTAAATAATTGAGATATTTCCCTTAGAAATCTAGCCCAGGTTTTGTGAAATTTGAGAAGGATGGTTGTTTTCTCTGGAAAGATTTATTGGGAGCAAGTAGGCTTCAGAAAAGGATGGTGGGAAGTTTTCATGGGTGCTGGCTACCTGGTGTGCCTCTGTATGATGCTCGCTCAGCATCAGGGCACCAGGGATTGTCCAGAGCTGCAGGCTGGTCACAAAAATAACAAAATATCTACTTGGCCCTTATTTAGAGCTAAGAAAACCCAAAAAAACACATGAAAAATACAAAAATTTTGTCTGTGTAAGGGCTTGAAGACCTGACAGTTACAAACCTGGGTTCAAATCCATGCCTACTTTCTTCTCTATTGTAGGAGAGCATCCTGTGGGATGATGGAACCTCCATGTATGTCACCTCCTCCACGTAAACTTGGTAGTAAAATATATGCCCTCACCCTGAGCTGCCCTGTATCCCCCTGAGCCATTAATAGCCCCCTTACGTGGTGTGGGGCTTAGAGCAGATGGGGCTCTGCCTAATACCATCTACACTAAGTCCTCCTCTCTTGTAGTCCCTTCCACTTTATGACAGACTTTATTACTGCAGCTGTGCACTGGCCTCATGGTTTCAATGATTTTTCCATAATACTCTCAATCCTTTGCCTGCTCGTTGCTCTGGGTGATTGGTTCCTTGCCCTCATATTAAATTATGCTACATTTTTCTGCAGCAAACTGCATTATACTGTATTACAAGCTGGTATTTACCATCTGCTTGCCCAATCTCACTAACAAGCCAAACCCTTTTGAATAAAAAGCATTTTCCCTCAGAGTTTGCACAGCTTCCAATGCAGTATTCTCTGTGGACATAATTATTTAATGGAGTATCCTGCAAATAGATCCGAGCAGATGCCAGGGCATCCTACAGAATATATCTGTGGCTATGTATTTGCAGGACTGGGCCTTTCCAAAGCAGACAGGTAAGACAAGCAGCTATTGCTTGTCTTTCTGGTGCTCTCTTATATTAATTAAAATGTCTTTTCACAAGTGCACTTTGCTTCCTTCTCATAATCTGTTTTTTGATGTTACTTCCAGTTTGATCAGTTTTATAAACCAATTAGCCACAGTCTTTCCCCAGAGGGACATTAATTGCTGACTGCCTCAGAATCACTGGACCATTATACTGATTGTATTTATTTAGATTTCTAAAAGATGCTCAATACAATCTTCCAACAATTTGCTACATCTGAACCCGCTGAAGTCCTAAGAACCATAAATGTCACAAACCCAGGAGCCCCCCAGCCTTCCCCCCACCTCCTTCTGCAACGCCTGGGAGAGCAAATGTGCCTCATAGGCAGGGTCATCCTGTGGGGAAAAGCAGCCTCTTTCACTGCTTGATTGCTCCACTGAATCTGTTTTAGCCTTATTGTTTCCATTGATCTGAGTTTGAAATGTAACTTGGTCTAAAAAGATGAACTTCCAGCTCAGTCTTTGGCAATGGTGGTAGGTGGGAAGGAAAGGTAGTGATGGTGCTAAGAAATGACACCAAGCGTTCAGGAAGCATCTCATTATCCCTGGCTTAAATGAGGTTGCTGTGAACTGGGTAAAGGTGGCCCCAGGCTAGAAGAATATCGAGAAGGTCAAAGTGGAGCAGGTAACTCAGGCTTTTTCATGAATTCACAGGCAAAAACCCTATGATGAGACACCTTAGTTTAAAAGGAGCTAGCTGAAGCTAGCAACCCAGGGAATATCTGTCTGAAGCTTGGTGCAGATCATTTCTTTATGTTAACAAATGTGCATTTTCTCCCCTACATGGGAATGTGTAACCCTTGAGTCTTGCTTTGCAGCCCCTCTACCAAAAGGGGTACCTCTTAATCATAGCAGTACACGTAGCTGTGCATGGAAACATCTGTGCGAGCCCCAGACTTGGCTGCATTCTTCTCACTCTGGTTTCTATGCTGCTCCTCACCCCTTGACTGTGCTTGCAGTGCAGATTTGTAAATGGCTTGAACTGTTATTAAAACAGGGCTTGTAAGGAAAGAAACAGCTTCCACAGACTGAGGAATACAGTGTCAGCAAAAGAAAACTATGTCTATTAGCAGCATAACTGTATGTGTGAAATGATTTCTTATAAATATGTCTATACCACAAGACAAAGCATTTCCATGTACTTCTGATACAGTTCAACTATTTTAGGGCTTCTGGGTTCTACTCTAGTGTTTCCATTGGTTTGGTGAAAAAGATGAACATATGCATTTAAATATAAAAATGTACCATTATGTGTAATAATAAAAAATGCTTAAGGATATTATATTATTATAATACCACATTAGAAGATATTGTTATCATGTGTAATATAATTATAAATATGTAAATAAAAGCATGGGCATGCTTTGAATCATCCTGCATGCTTCTGTTCAAGAACAAGGGCTCAGCCTTCCCCCTTCAGCTGTACAGAACGTGGACAAATAATAAACCCATAATTTTTTTGCTCATCTAAGTCCCAATACCTGAGTGCAAGTGACCTGAGGGTTAAGGAAATGGGGGAGAAGAGCCTGGATAGAAACCTGGGGACGCAAAACCGAGAGGGTTTCTAGAGGCTTGTGCGGTGCTTTGGGGAGTTTGCAAAGGAGCTGTTGGTTTCACATTAGTTCTCTTAATTGTCTGCAGTCTGGGAGATTACAGGGAAATACTGGAAGCTGCAGTGACACCAAGTGTGATAACCTTTACAGGGAATATGCAATCAGCTTTACGGACAGCAGTAACGTGTTCCAAAGGGCTTAGGAAATTAATTCCTAAGCCTGACTCTTGTTGAGGGTAAGGTATGAACTTGTCAGAGTCTAATAGCCTCTGACCAAGTTCTTTTAGATGTTCCACATGAGAAGGTTTTGATGTTTAATGTAAAATTTACTTATTTGTAGGTATTTGATGTTGCGTGGTGTGTCAGGGTGATAACAGGGCGATACAGCAACATACTGAAATCACAGTGCAAAGGCAATACAGTAATTGCAACATACAGTTGGATCACAATACAAACTTGATTCCAACTATCAGCTAAGGGCAGATCCAGCCCGTTGCTCTCTTTAGGGTTAGTTTTTAGACTCTGTGTTGGGCTGAGCCACAAATACACTTCCCCCATGCTGGTCTGGCTGGCTCAGGAAGATAATACTCCCTTTTGATTATTTTACACAACCAGTTGACCCACTCAACAGATACAGCTGTTTATCTGAAATAAAGGCCACCCACCAGTCCCCTTTTTGTTGAGTTCAACTTCCTTTACAACAGCCGTGGTCACTTCCTACATGCTTTTCTGAGTTTCATGAGCACATCATCCATGCCTATCTTCTTTGAGCCTTTTTCCACAGAAAGGGTTCATTGGTCGGCCACAGAAGGGGTTCATTGGTCGGCCACGGAAGTCCTCCAGGCTTCAGAGCAGGCAGTGGTTCCACCTGTGAAGTGGGCAAATGAATTCATGCATAAAGCATTCCTGTTAGCAAAGGACAGTATCCACACGTGTTTTAGAGGCAGGATCCCACCATTTGCACCTAATTTTTAGTTGCTATTAGCCAAATCACATAGGATAAACTCTTACTTCTGGTGGTAACCACTGGCACTAGGGCATAATCCAGCAAGCTGCTCTGCCTGCCAAGCCCTTGTGTTAAATTAGCAGACTCTTCTGTAAACTGTGCCATACACTGCATACCTTGAGTCTCTGCCATCAAAATAATAGTGTCCAGCATTTTTTTAATGGGTGGTTATCCTTCTGGGTTTTGTAAGCCATTTTTCCCAGCTGGAGACCATACATGGATAAGATTAATGTATATTTATTTTCAATGGCCTATTCGCTAACTCTACAAGATCGTGCACACAACACAGGGCATCCAGAGCTCGTTTATCTCAGAACAGGGGTGGAACAGAGAAAAAGATTAAACAAGTGAGACCAATATTAAGAATATTTTTTATAGCATTCTTTTGAATGAATACACTTCTACAACATACTTCTCTCCTAAATTATGTGTTCAGGCAGAGGTCCAATGTTGTAAAAAGACACATAATTGGCACTCAGACAGGTTTGAGTTATTGCCTGGTTGGTGTAATTTTACACTTGTCACTGCCCGTATATTTAGAAAGAGTGAAAAAAACAGACCTGGGGTTGTTTCCCTGCTGGTTGCCTTCAGGGCACGCTGACACGCTCACTGAGTTTATAGCATGCCTTTGTGGAACGCGGTGCCTGCAGAGGCAAAACCAAGAGCTCATCTAAGACACGGCTCGGTGGGGTCAGCGAGTGGCCTCCGGTTGTGGATGCTGCAAGAGCAGCACAGCTTTTCAGGTCTGGCTCTGCTTTCCCATCTCCTTTTACAGGAGGCAGAAGCCCGCCTTGTGGGAGCAGTGCCAATCCCTACACCAACACACCCCTCCTCACCCAGCATTGCCCAGCACCAGCGTGCTGGAGACAGGCAGCAGGGCAGTGTGCTGAGATAGCCGCCTTCTAAGGGAACTTTTATTAGACAGCTTTGTGTTGTTTTTTGTTTTGTTTTGTTTTTCTCCGGGATTTGCTGAAAGCATCTAGCCTGTGGCCTCAGCTGCTTTTCTTGAGCTTAAAATATACAAACATAAGAATAGAAATCCAAAAGTGCTGCCAGCCAAGGCTGCCCAGACATCAGTAGCATTTATCCAGAAGAATAACAGCACAACCCCAATCTGCCTTAAGTTACCTTCTGATGGCTGGGAACAGAAGGCTGGACAGGACCAGTTAAAAACTTGTCCCTCTCCCTGACATCAGTTTTTGGGTCAAGGAGAGAATTGCAGCTTGCCCCAAGTTGGTGAGCTCCTCTGCCCAGAGGCAGAAGCCCTGCCGGGAGCCAGAAAGCAAGCACTGGGCCACAGCACTATGGGAGTTTTCTGCAGGTGTCCTGACTAGGGGGGGTGGAGATGGGGAAGCAAACTGGCTGGAAACTCAGCTCATGAGCCCAGCTGTGCTAATCCTCTCTGCGGAAGTGCTTGTCCACGTACTTTGGGCCCTAGGCTCTGCTTCTTAATCCTCCTCCTTCGTTTGACCCAGACGGGTGATTATTTTTTGATTCTTCTTCTTTTCCTAGTTAGTCAGTGTCAGAAACAAGGCAGTTGTCTGCAGAGCTTCAGCCACAATTTTCCTCAAAAGCTTTTGCATGACACAGCTGACTCCAGCAAGTGTTGCCTGCTAATGCAAGCTGCGGCAGGCCTGCTGAGCATGGCAGGTTCAGCGTGGTCACAGCAGCCTTCTTCCCGTGCCGGGCTGCCTGGCCCTCCATCGCAGCCCTCCTGTGTTTTACAGGCAGGTTGCGGTCCCTCTCCTTCTTCTCTGATGGAGCTCTGGTTCTCATGGCCTGAGCAGAGAGGTTTGAGCTCCAACGCCATTGGCATTGCTTTACAGCTGGCTTCTTAGAAGATTCATTCAACAGAAGTTGGCCAAGCTGCATTATTAGGGTTGAAAATCAGGGTATCATCCATTTTTACTGGGTGCTGGAGAAAGATTGGCCACTCTGGCTTTAGGACTGGCACACCTCTGAATACAGGCTGGTCAGTCAGACCCTATCAATTTGATTAAAAAATCATGGTATTTTGTACAGCAATTTGCTTTGGATGCTTTTTCTTCCTGATTTCTGTGAGTCATTAATTACATCAATTTCATATTTCCCATTTTTTTTCCTGCAGTGCTGAAAGCAAGAAAATTGCAACTCGTGAACTGATATTTGCATTTTTTGCGTATCCAGATGGTAGGTCTCTAAAGACACCTGAAATGGCAGGGCTCTTGTAACAGCAGCTGTGCTGTTAGCAGGTCCCTGAAGGCCAGGGAGTAGCAATACTGAACAAGAAACCATTTTGCACAAAACATATTTTGTCCCTCCTCAGCTTAAACTTTGTAATTTCCTGTGGCCATAAGTCACATAAGGAAAGGTCTCACCCCCTCAGGCCAGGCACCATTACCTTAGTGTTCTATTATATTCACACCTGTGATAAATATTGAAGACATAAATCCATTTTTTAGTTTCTACCTGTAAATTCTAGCCTAGAAAAGTAGGGAGACCTGCAAGTGCAAACCACTGAAAGTAAGAGGGGGCCTTTGAGAGGGAAAGGGTTTCCAGAACAAGCTTCTTCATCCTGAAAGGCTAAAATTATTGCTCTCCTGTGTTTTATAGTGCAAAGGCCTTACAGGTCTTACAGAGCACCTGGAATATTCAGCAGTAATTCAGAAACAGACATGTGTTGTTGATACAGCATATCACTGCAGAATATATAGTATCAGAGTACCTGCACATACTTTACACACCAAGAGATTATCCTGAACATGCTACTGATGTGTGTAAATATATTTGTTATTGTTGGCATAATTTGCAAGCATAAAATGAATGTGGCTACAACAGAGCCCTCTGGCTGCGCCCTCAATTACTCCTCATTTTCTAGCTGTGACTTGTATCTGCTTCTATCTTCCCAGAAACGATGAATGATGAGAGATGAGAATAATTTAATTTATGGCTTCACCACAAATTAAGTCTTGGGTTATAAGTATGTAATCTTTAGCATTGTAACGAAGCTACTCACACAGTAATGTTCTTTACTGAACAGAAAGAACGGGTGTTTTCTTCTGAGTGCCTGCAGCACTTCTCCCCAGTGAAGGGCTGGACAGACCTGTGGCCCGTTTCATATACATTGCCTAGGAAAAAGCTTCCTGAGAGAGAGCACAGACTGTCTTCGCCCTCTCCCAGATGTGTCAGCAGTTTAAGCATGCTTCTGAGCTTAGTTTTCCTATCCTTGCTCTCTGAGCCCCAGTCCAGCCCTTGAGGCACTCTCACCTCTGGAGTCCACAAACTAGTGCTGGGCACTGTTTGCTCACTGGTTTGAGAGAAGGCTGTCATCTGCTAGCAGGCCAGACCAGCCCTGAGTTCTGCATCCCTCCATCCCATGATAGTTTCTTTTCCTGTCCCAAAGCTGCACACCTCACCCCGCAATCCATGGCATGAATGAGGGAGTCGGCATGAATGAGGGATTCAGCATGAATAACATGTAGGACCAAGGCTTGAGAGACCTGAAAGTGGTGCCCACTCAGCTTTAGATATGTGCACACTCTCTGGACCTGCAGTCTGGATCTGGGTGCTCTGTATTCCTCTAAATCTGCCCCTCTGGCCTCCAGCTTAGTCACTGGGCAAAGACTCTGACACCTTCAGGTATAGGTGAGTACCTGTAGCTCTGCTGTCCTAAGCCCCAAGAGCAATCCTGAATACCCTGCCCTTTAAAGACTAAGGTTGAAACCATTCTCTCCATTCTCTGACCTCAGTGGGTTGCTGGTTAATTTTTATTCTCTCAGGGACACCTAAGCACCGAAGCAAGTAAGGCCGAGGCTGTGATGAATGATTTCCAAATGTAAGTACCGTAGTTGCAGTAGGAATCACCAGGCCACTATTCCTACCCATGACCTTGCAATCTCTGGCACCTCTGCAGCCGCTGTTGTGCATGTTTCCACACTGCCTGTTTGAGCTTATTTCTGGTGTGTAACCTTCCCTTCTGTCATCCCTCTTCCAGGTGACCTCTCAATGTCCCCAGACCACATTTCAGACAACTCTGATGATACCATACATTTTAGTTCCTTCTTTTTGCCTGTTCTTTGCTGAAAAATGAAGAAACTTGTTTCTCCCCAGTTACAGCCACATCCTAGTCCTGGGTGGGGTGGTGGTGGATGACACACATTGAGCTGTGTATAGCCCTTTGCAACCTGCCTTGCAGGGGTATAGCCGGACACTCATTCCCTTTCCTTTAACAGAAGACATATGATGAAGATACACCATAACAAGAGGTAAAGTCCCTATTGTCAGAGCCCCTAGACAGATGCTTCTTATGGCAGCCTGTGCAGAGTCACTGCCCCATGAGAAAATGCAGCCACAGCTGTAGCCATCGGAGAGGAAAAGGTTAACGAGATGTACCGAATGCAGCACTGGGAGAAGCAAAGGAAGATTTAGGTTCATATGGCTTTTTTCCTGACAATCTCTTGTAGCTTCTCAGCACCATTAGTAAATAACCTCATGCTACCACAGGAGGATTTAACTTTCCAGAGCTTGCTTCTGGGAAGCACTGCGTGCCCCTGGAGCCAGCCCATGCCTCAGGCTGCCTGTCCCTAGCAGCACTCAGGATGTCACAGGGCTGGGCTCCCCAGCTGAGATCAGCAGGGACAGTCTAGTGTAGTATGAAAACCAAAACATGAAGCTAGAGGAATGTACATAAGGGAGAAAAGTCAAAACAGTGCATTTCAGGATAACTCCTGACTGAGGCTCACTGAAAATGTAATCATGACCCAGGCAATTTTGCCAGCACTGGTAGCTGGGACAAGCATTTGGTCTTGTTTTTTTCTATCACCAAAAGAAGGCATGGAGTTCTGCACAGAATAATATTAAGGGTTGATTGATTGCAGATTAAGAGCCTGAATAAAAGCTTAATGACGTCAATGGAAAGATCCTCACTGGCCTGAGCCAGCCCCAAGACACCGTTCAACTGATGCAATGGGATTATTTTATTTTTTTAATGCAATTGTTGTAATGTAAAAGCTTCTGTTGGACAGAAATATCTCACAGAAACAGAATTAAAAGGAGGCCCGGAACAAAAAGACAGATTTAGCTGCCCAAGATTGCTATTTCATCGTGGATGTACGTTTATGTGACGTTTCACAACTCTTTGCATCTTACAGAGGGAAAGTTCACGTGTGCCAGGGGACAGTTAGCATTTTGAACCTGAGAGTTTCCCTGTGTAAACTAGAACAGATCTCTCATACAGTAAAGGAAATGTTTTTTGTAAAGATTTTTCTGTGCCTCAAAGGGCCTGCTTGCTGTTGGGGAGATATTTACCAACCCAGAGCGACTCTTTTAGCCTCTGTGCTCACAAGAGGATGTCATGCTTGGCACAGAGATATACGTGTCATTTGAAGGAAAGACAAGAGCCCTGTGCCCTCTTGCCTGTTACACATATTATCCATGACAAGCACACTTATAAATATATCCAACTTTATATTACAGGCTATTGTCCTCTTTCTTCAAAGCTAAGGAATTTTCGTGAAGTGTGTATACATCTGGTATTGGATCAATTCAAGATTATGATAAAAAGATTATTTATAGCTCTGCATTGACATTTGTTTATTGTGCAGATGACATCACCATGCCAGATCATTGCTTTAACTCAACATTTCCCACTTTTATTGCATTTGTGATCCTGTATATAGCCACAGAACAAATCATTAAAGAGGATTGCATGAAGGATAATGATTATTTTAATACTTTTAAGCCACACATACACTTTTTTATCTGGACTCAAATTCTTTTGATCTGTTGAGCAAAGTTGCAAGAAGCAGAAAATAACGGACGTTGAATGACACATTTGCTTGTAATCTCAGATTTTCCAAATCCCCCTGGTGTACCTGTGTTCCCCTTTTCCTCAGTAATGAATTCTGACACTAAAACAGATGTTGCCCCATAAATGCTCTACATTTTATTTCCCAGCAACGCTGCTGCTGCAGATTAATTTGGTAAGAGGTAAATGCTCAAATATGCTCACCCCTTCATCATGTCTTTCCTCTTCCCCTCCTCTTGCTGTTTGCCAGGTTATGATGGATGCCATCCTGCATCACATGAGAGTGTCATGGGAATGACAAGTTTTTAACATAAAGCAGTAGTCAATCTTCTGTTATTTTCTACAAACAAAACATTCTGCTGGGTAATTTATTAAAGCAGGCAGAAAAAAGGTAAAATATTTTTTAAAAAATTCTGTATTTCTGTGTTATATTTTCAACTTTACCACCAAAGGGTGCAGCTGGACCTGAGCCTGAGCCCAGTCACAGCTGCCAAATTGGGAAAGCAGATTTGTGGTGCCAGGCTGTCCAGTCCCTCATGAGCTCTCCAGTGATGCTTGTTTGGCCTCTGTCCCCAAACCCACTAGGGACCACCCAGAATGGCACCTTTTCCATGCTGGCTGTTGCTGATCCAGCCCCTGCTGGGCTTCCCCTCCATGTCGATTTGCCATTGCACAAGCAGCAAGCCAGCGCATCCTGTTTCATCGTTGGGGCTGGAGTGTTGTTTTATATGACTTTACAGCTTTGCTTGTAAAACACCTTCTTTTAAGTAGCTGTAGAAAGCAGCCATCCTACCAAGGGATTTCTTCTAGCCAATTTTTCTTTCTGTGTTCAAAATTTCACAAAAAAGAGAGGTTTGTGCAAAGTAGGAAATGGATTGCACTGGCTCTGAAATGTTTATATCTGACTAATTGGCCAAATAATGTTGCCTCAGACTTCTTCAATCTATGACATGAAATGCGCTTGTAATTAAGGCACAAATGTTGTGGCACAAAATCATCTCATGCCTCTGATCTGCCAGTGGAGTCAAAGGCTACACAAACTGAGGGAGAGTGGCCCTGCGGTTTGTGTTCGGTGTGTTCAGATTTTTGAGAAAAGGTCCGTTTGCCAGGTCAGAACAGATTGATCTTTTTTTCTTGAACGATCCCTGTTCTTCTCCCCACCTGTCACCTTTCTTTCTATGTGCCTTCTGCCGCTCTCTAAATTTTCAGAGCTTGTACATTCTTATGATGTCTTGAAAGCTTAGGGTAACAAAGCAAAAAGCAAAAATATTAGGCAGAAGTGCTACCCTGTGGCCACTGTTTCGTTTATTACATTTGGCAGCAAATAAGAAACTTAAAGCTAAACTACTGGAAAGTTGAAATACTTTGAAAACATTCCACAAATTGTGAAAAACATAAAAAAAATTCACCTCAGACTTTTCAAAATGAAAATATTTTTTATTCTGCCTGTTTAGTTCTTATTCTGTTATGATTTCTTATTGCATTCACTAAAATTCATAACTGTTTAGCCCAGTGTGGGCTTCAAGAGAAAGGCTGGGAGGAGAGACATGGGTGTTTGTTTCTCTCCTGGGAAAGGTCTTGGTGGTCAAATCCAGTAGTTTCCTGGACAACGCATGAATTCAGAGGGAATTCTTGGAGTTTAACTCAATGCCAGATCTGAGACCATGCCCTTTTCCTTTCCTCTGGTCCACCTGACCACAGTGAATCATGACTTCCAAGGACCTGAAATGGTGGTGTCCTTCACTTGATCCATCACCATGGCATCACAGGGAAGTGCTGAGTAAAAATTCCCCATCACCTCGGGCTACTGTACATGTGGAATTCGTGAACAGCAGATCAAGGCTCTGCTCCATCTTGGGAGCCTTGTTTGTGTTTTAATTTGGGTTTGTGGAGGCATGTATCCCTTGTAAGCAGATCCCTGCTGCCTGCAGGGACAGGTCTCCTGTGTGAGCTGGGTCTCTCTGTGCCTGGGTGTCTGATGTGAGGACCTCTCAGCTCTCCAGACCAGCAGAGCTGGTGCTACAGCATGTGAGGAGGAGGCGTGCAGAGGGCTTGGCTCCGCACCGCTGCGCACCAGAGCTGGCACCACCAGCTTACACACCTCCAGCTACAGCTGGAAGGAAGACCTGCAGATGTACAACTCTGCCCCTTCTGTGTCATGACAGAAATTTGCTTGAAACTGTTTTGTCTCACGTTGCACACTGTGTATGTGCAGGCAGCCAGAGGAGCATCTTGCCTGTGTCAGGGGTGCTCCTGAGCCCCCGCGCAGCTTTGATAAGTCAAGCGCTGGTCTTCCAGAGGTTCCCGTGCTGCTGGCAGTCCCAATCCCCCCCAGGACTCTTGCCTGTACCTGGGGTGCAGTGCATCTCACAGTGTATGAGAAGCAACGCAGCCTGGTATTAGCATCTCCAACATAAATAGGTAGCACAGAGGGGAACTTTCCTCAGGGAGGCTTCTGGATTCACAATCAACTGCCTATAAGCACTGCAAATCCGAGCTCCAAAGCCTTCACGCTTCCCTAAAACCAATGAGAGTTTTCCCTGAGTAAAGGATTGCCGTAAAAACTGAACAAGCACTTCAAAATCTGCCCTTCTGGCATCTTCTCCTTTTGTCTTGGCTGCTGCCTACATGTGCTCAGGGTACACCTCCAGAGCTCAGTTTTTGCTGCATTTGGCTGCTAGCTTCTAGCTTTCCAGACTACAATCATATGTGATTTGGCCTGGGGATGCATCACATGTAGCTTTACATCAGAAATGGTAGTTTGCCAATTGTAGGTATAATTAACAGACCGGAAAAACCCCTGAACAATAGCTTCAAGTAGCTTCAAGCCAAGTTGTGGGTAGAATATTAAATAGACTACATTTTTCAGAATGTATAGAAAGAATTAAATCTGTGGCTGGGGAGTGGCTCCAGACAATCTGAGGGGAGCTTTGAAAGGCTCATTAGCTTGCAATGCTGAGATCTAAACTTTGGATTAGTGGGCCTGTTTGAACCCCAGGAGTATTTCCCGGGCTTTCACAATTTCGACTCAGCCCCATCACTCCTGTACTCACCATGAGAAAGAGACAAGATGGCAATCACTGACATGAAGCTCATCAATGGTTCATGACAGCCTGCCCTGACCTTAGAATTAATAGGGTAGTCAGACACATAACATACAGTCCTGGGATGCAGGAGACTTGGGTTCAGTTACCAGCTATGGATTCTGTGGAGCCTGGCTTCTTTTGCTTGCAAAGTGAGGATAAATAACAACTCACTTTCTCTGACTTGTGTCATTGAATGTAATGACCTTAAAGAAAAAAGAAATTCCTCTGGCAAATGAGGCTGTCAGATCTCGATGCCACTTGGAACTAAGAAACACTTGTGATATAATTCTATGGGCACTATGGAGAACTCACTATCAATCAGACAAGGAAAAACAACGTGGGATTCAGAGCAGGACAAGAAGAGAATTCAAAACCAGGTAATAATAATTTATGTGCATACAAAGTCACAGAAACATAGAAAAATAGAGGGGAAGGTACCCCAGTGATCCCTTAGCTCTTATCGGTTCCCCAAAAGTTTAGCCATTCCCCACAGAAATTTGTCTAGCCTGCTCTCAAAGATGTCCACTCTCTCCATCAACACTAGATTTCCATGCCTTGTTTAAGGAAATGGCATAATGCAGCATTCAGTGCCTAGCTAAAGTCAAGCCATTTTCCCCTTGCCCACAAGTCCTGCTATCCCACCACAGGATGAAGTTCACTTTGTTTCATGAATTTGTTCTTGATGAATCTATGCTGTATGCTACGTATTTCCTTGCTATTGATTAAAAAATTTCCAGAGGACTAAAATTAACTACTAAAGGTCAAAGTCTTACCTCTTTTTCACTAATACGGATCACACTGGTTACCTGATTGCAACAAAGACTGAAATAAAAAATATACAATAAATTATAGTCTTTTGCCAACAGTTGCAACCTTGTTGAGCTGTGAAGCAGAAAGTTGCTTGGCCTTTTTTCTTTCTACAAGTGTATCTATAAAATGGCTGTTTGTTCCTCTAGGTAGCTACACACCTCTTGGTGTGCTCTGATCTTCTGTGTTGTCTCCTCAGGAAAGACCTGCATGTCCAGCAGCTCATGTATTTTGTCAGCCAATCAGCTTGTCTAATAAAGATGCTACTTCTCCATATGAACTCAGTGTCCTGAATGCTGTAAGCCACCACCACTTGCAAAGCCACCATGGTCATGCTCTCTTTTGAGATGTTCCTGGTTTGCTGTTACCTCTTTGTTGCCTCAGCCTTGCGTCTCTTTTTCAGACTTCATGATTAATTCACACAACATAGTTCCCACTTTTTTTATTTCCCTGCAGCATCCAAAGTCACTTGGCAACTAGCCAAGCTAGTTGCTATCCTAATTGCGATGTTTGTGCTTGTGCTCTTGCTATCACTTCTTTGAGGAAATGCCAGATCTCCTTGGCATCTTCTGTTTCCTCCCTCCCTTGGAATCTGTCAAGTTTTTTTCTCCATTTATTTATCCTCAGATATGCAGTCCCTGTTGACATACTGTCAGAGAAGTTCTGTGCATGTCCTGCAGGCATACTTTTTCATTACTATTCCCATAAATTAAAAAGAAAACCCAGACACACAATTAATAAATGTAAATCTTTTCCTTGTCTTCATTAGGGATTTCATATAGACTGAGGAAATTTTCAGCCTGAGTCTTAGGGATGAACAAATAAAAGAAACAATAAATATAAATTCAATAAATAATATAATGTAGATTTTCAGACCTCCTGGCACAGTTTAATAAATCTGAGTTACTTAGACACATTTATAATATAACTTTTTGTAGGAACATGGTATATGTCAAAAAGTAAAATTTGCTTTCATTCCTACAGAGACATATTGTAAGGTGTGAGGAGAATATCTCAGTCAACAATTGTCCTTTGCTTCCAAAAACTGAAATATGTTCTCATATAAATAAAAGAACAAGCCAGTAAGTGAAGGTGACTTCAGTGGACAAAAGCAATAGCTAATCCAGCAGTTAGATTTTTCATTGCATTTTACAACTTTGAAGTTTCTTTCATTCCAGAATTAATATTGCTAATGAATTTTAATTGTGAAAAAATAGAAGATGGTTAAATCATCTTACACTAACAAAAATGAAGACTTTGACTGAAAAAAGCTTTTGGGAAGAGGTTATAGATTATAATACTAAGAAAAATAATTATGATATCCAAACAGAAAAATGTTCAATGTTATTGAAATTATATTTCCATTTTTTTACTTCAATTGATTTTTTTAATTGAAAGCCAAAAATATCCTCAAGACAATTAACTGTA
Source organism: Aegotheles bennettii (assembly GCA_013398125.1). NCBI lineage: Eukaryota > Metazoa > Chordata > Aves > Caprimulgiformes > Aegothelidae > Aegotheles > Aegotheles bennettii. The sequence continues at coordinate 296,386 of VZRW01007599.1, read as the reverse complement.
GTCAGTGTTTTGTAAGAAAAATCTTTCCATTGGAAGACTTCCAGTCAGGTCTCCATTTCAGTTCTGTAGAACATTTTATCAGATGCATTTAAATCTGTAATATGCTGCCTGCATAATGTGGGTGACATATCTGATAAATTTTAAAGGACAATTTTTTGTTCCCAGTTTTCTCAGTGGAATTTTGCAGTTAATATCCACAACCTGAAGTCCAGATTTTGATACTCTTATTCCTGCTTTTGCACTGTGGCATGACCTACCTGATACTTGTAACTACAAGTCTGTTGGTGTAACAGCATGCACATGGAGAGCAAATCTGGACCATGAGAACATGGGTGTTTATCCCTCAAGATGCTACATGGTGGCCAGTGTGTGTGCCTCCAGAGCCTCTTGGTGACTGCCCACAAAAAGCAGCAAAGACCTGGCTGTGAATCCTAAGGTGGAATGCAGCCCCCAGAGCCAGACATCTAAAAGCAGTGGTCTCTGCAGGTGAAGGTGTCTGAGATCCTCCTACTGTCAGTGACAATCTGGTCAATACATGAAATGAGTTGGAGGGCCTTTGGCGATCATATGGAGGCAACTTGTTGAAGCGTCTCTCTACTGATCTGGTGTATTGGCTGGATCACTAAGGACCGTAGTGGGGCTTAGACACCTAGATCGCCCGTGGACAAAGCATCCTGATCTGTGAGCTGAATCCTGCCTCTAGAATGGGTCTGTTATTCTACTGCAAAGTTCCCCCTCATACACAATGAAATGGATGAAAACCTTCTGATAATCTAAAAGAGGAGTAATCCTCCTCCTCCCCCTTGGTCAGTTCTTTTATGGTATGTGTTAGCCAAGATCAGAGCTGCAGAGCCAGTTTGGTGTGCTGGTTTGTCCTGATAGTTCCCACAAAGATACAAATTGGAACTGAGGAATGTAAGAGCTAAAGCTGGTTCAAGGCAAGTTTCAGGGAAGTCCTAAACTTCCAGTGGCATATTAAAGTTGATATTTCCACTCAATACTCTCTCCTCAAATCATTTCACCATTTCAGATAGATAGAAAGTAACAGTACAGCACATGAGGGAATTTAGGCTGCTGCATGCTAAAATTATCATCAACTTTTGACACAGGAAACAGCAGTATTTGTACAGCGGGAGCTGTAGGAGGACTGAATAGTGTCTTTCTTATTTCTTATTCTCTCAGGTTCATCTTTCTTTCCCCTTACCTGGCAGTGCAATTACTGTGCTGTGTACCAGCAGTGGAATGAAGATGGCAGCATCAAAATACCAAAATTCACATACATACAAGTTACTTACCAGGGATTTTTCACAGTTTTTAAGTGGCACTGGCTCAGCACAGTTTTGATGTTTCTCTAGTCTGAAGATGTGCATGTGAAACTTATGAAATGGTCTGCAGTCTGAATGAATAGCAAGACAAGGAAATATTTTCTTCCACTGCAACTGTAGAGTTCACATGTGGACAGTCTGTCCCAGCAGCTTGAGAGTTCTTCGAGAAAAATCAGTGTCAGTTGTATGACTCTTGGATACAAAGAGTCTCACTACACATCTGTCTAGACCAGGTCCAGGTCTGATCTGGAAAGCTGAGTGATGATCCCTTCAGGGCCTTTCACATCACATAAGCCTATCCTACTTCAGACAGCTGCAGAATAAACATGGGGTTTCACAGAGGAGGGCATGTGAGTATTCCCTAGTATAATAGTTTGGTGACAGGTAGAGGTTAATGTTCCTATATTTTTTAACTAATAAATACCTCCATGAAGGAAATCTTAAAAGAAAATGGTCCTTTACTTTTTTGGTTACTCAGCAATTATGGGATCCGGGTATCCCAGGACATCCACTACAAGCTATCTGCATGGCTGTCAACTGAGTGTTTGGTTCTGAACAAGCCTTTTTTATTACTAACTAAATGTCATTTAACATGAAACCTGCAACTATCTTAGCTGCTCATTCATTGACTGCATCGTTGCTATTCTCATATCATTTAGTTGTAACTATGAATGAGAGATAAATTATTTTATCACTGGCAGAAGGAATGATTATAGTGCACCTAAAACCTGATGACAGCCAGTGTGCAGATATGGCTGTCTACTGCCTGAAAGAGAAACAGAGCAGTAAGACAGCAGAAGATTTTCTTGCACACAACGTGCTGGAGAATTCCTAAACAAATGACAGGAAAATGTTCTTGCATGGTACTGCCACAGACCTTGCTCTGGGAAACTCATTTCTAAGGCATTATGGGCAGCGGGAAATACACTAAGACCCATGGTGATGACCCAAGACTCGGGACACATACAGGATGGTGAAAGAAATTAAAATTATGTTGTGACATCTGTGGTAAATCTTTGAGTGACTATCAGGCTATTAGGAAGTACTTCTTTTTAGGAAAGCTGGAGTCTGAAGATGAAAGGATATTGAAATCTCAAGCAAGAAGGACCTATCTGAAAAATCCCTGCTGCACTGAGAAACACCTGCCCTTCAAGAGGAAACACATGTTCCCAACTAAAAGATAGGCAAAGAACAACTCTATCTGTTGATATCTGCAAATACCTGTGGCAGTGCATAGACTGCCTTTGGTATGTACAGGAAAAGCACTGAATATTCAATTCACTGTCTGAAACATGCGTGACAGTAAACTTTGTAATTTACTCTATCAGAAATGTGGTTCCACAGATACTTCATTCTACCAAGATATTTGTTTTAATGAGCTTGTGCTGGAACACTATAAACAGTATTTACTGAACCTCCGAGCAAGAGCTTTTCTTGTTCTCAGCCATGTCCATATCCTCTGATGGACAGGTATCAAGCTGCTGCAATCCACTTTTGGCTCTATGTTTAACATCTAAAGCACAGTGTCCATTCCGTATAAGAAATAAGATCCTTCTATAAATCATGTATGCACTTTCTGTACACTTTTATGAAATAGCTTTGCCATCTCAGTAAAACATGTGAAAGGTACTTTGCTATCAAGAAGTATCCACCAGCACCTTCTTGCACTAAACAAGTCCTCCACTAGGCAGAGGGGACAAGAAAAAGACATCCATCTTTTTGACCAATTCAGCACTGACAGTGTAACATTATCTTTATTCAGTGTTGCCAAGTTAGCAAAATTGTAGAGTGGAAAGTGTTTGTGCTAAGGCCCATGCCTACACACTAAGCCTTTCAAGGGGGTCTTGCTTTGCACTAGCTGGTTGAGGTCCCATGGACCGAATGCCTTTGCGCCATTGAGTGCGTCGTTGGAGTACATTTCCATTTGTTTGAAAGGGATCCAATTCACATCCTCCAAAATTCACATCCTCTGTGATCACAGTTAAAGCATGGCACATGGAGACATTTGCTTCTAAAGTCCTATCCTCATCTTCACTAAGTTGCTAATGGAGACACAGATAGCTCAGGGATCTCTTCTGGCACAGTAGAGGTACTGGGGGAGATGAAGGGGACAGTGAATCCTCACTTTTATAATCCATCTGGCAACATTTCCACAACTTCTCACAGTTGCAATATTGATGGCATAATTTTCCAGCTTTAACGGTGATGGCCTCCGGGTCCACGAAGCCTGGATCTTTTTATCCCTTGAGCCCTACAAGCCAACTGTGACTGCACAGAATGCAAATTAAGGTTATTCCATGTTTTATATCCATGTAAGGACATTTGTCATGAGGTCTCCCCTCACAGAAACCAAGGGGATATCTGCATGGACCCTGAAAGGAGCCAGCTTGCCTGCCCCACCAGCACCTTGGGGCCCACCAGTCCCCCCATGCAGTTGAGCTATGCCAGTTCAGACCAGACAGAGTAAGCACTTAGACTGTGACTGATTAAATAGGGGTTACGAAGTATCCAAGGAGACTGCCAAAATGCCTCATGATTAATCAAAATCTTAAAAAAATTCAGGGAATCTGAGTGCTGCAAAACCTCACTCTGTTTTTCATCTCGTGGGAAGGCAAACAAATGACCCCACTCCACACCAGAACTTAATCGGCTTTGGAGACCCTAGAGCCAACAAACCTTGTAGCCAGTCCCAAAGCAGATCCCCGTCTTTTCCTAGTGACTGGTTTTTAGCTAGTGCACTCTCTGCCCGACACCTCCTGGAGCACTTTCCTCAGCCTGGCCCCACAGCCCCTCTACTCCTGGACGTCACCCACCACCTTCATGCAGCAGTGGCCCTGGGAGTCCCCTCCAAAAGCTCTTCTGGGAGGTGCAGGGAAAAGCCCATTGCTCTGGGGTGATAGATGGACAAACACACAATGGCAGAGGAACAGGACTCTTGGAAACACAAAGCATAGTTCAGGTGCAGGAGAGGATCTGTCCAGTTACAGAAGCAGGAGGCAGTTGAGTTAGGTCAATTTACAACACAATACTCTACAATAGATGAAACGTAGCTTTTTTCATTCAGACATTCCTCTATACTCCTTCACTCTTCAAGTGAAGACACTTGAAATATTTTCCCCTCTGTTGCCTGAAATGCTCCCTGATGACTCCAAGCACCCCAGGAACAGGGCAGCTGACTGCTCTGTCATGTATTTCAAGACACCAGAACCAGGGATCCAGCAGCCAGCATGACTCTAACATAGGAGAAGGACAGGCAGGAGCTGTCCTTAAATAAGGAACCAACAAGATGTAATTTTGTACAGGAAAACAAAGCTGGTAATATCAGTTTAATCTGTGGTGAGATTATCTGAAAAACAGAGAACGCAGTGCTTGTGATGTCAAGGCTCTTTGCCTGGGGTCTTCTCACACCCCTAACTGCTCCTCACAGTGCTTCGGGAAGACTGCACTGTGCTGATAGCAGATTGCTAATGTCTATCAACTGCTTCATATTACATACACCTGACTTGCAATTTGCCGAAGGTGCATGTTTGCCTTCTCCCTGCCCATCACTGCCAGTCATGGGATGCTGGAAGCAGCTGGGAAAGCAGAATGGATGCCAGCAACCACCCAGGGCCAAGGGCCTTGTGGGGTCTGATTCTAACCATAGCTGGCTGAAATATCCTGTGCAGGAGTGCAGGGGGACACCGAAAAAGCCCTGGCACATATGGGCTCTGCTTTCTGCTTACACAGATTGGATAAGCAATCATCAAGACACAATATGACATTTTTCTTTTAATAATTTTAATTTATATATCAATGCTTTGAAATTTAAAACAAACATGGAGGGGTGTAATTTTCTGCATGGTAGTGCACATATTGGAAAAACTTTGGGCTTGTGAGTGAACAGCATATAATTCTCTGCGAGATCACGAACATTGACACGCGCCTGCAAGCTGCAGCACTGTCCGAGCTCAGAGCTGTAAGGGGCAGAGCTGTGTAGCTACAACATCCCAGGCATTTCTGTTTCTTTTCTTTTGTCTCCTGTGTGCTCAGTTTCCCATGGTACCTTCTCAGTCAGAACTTCTATGACCGCTCTGCTAGGGGTACATCCTCTCCCCACAGAAACAGAAAAATGAAATGAAAATATACTCTTTGTTGAAGTTTTGTTAATCTGCAGAAAGCCAGACAGGAAATTTGTACATTGGTCCTCACTGCCATTGCAAATAACATAAACTCCTTATTTCCTCCACAGCTGTCTGGAAGCTCAGCCCCTTCGACACAATGAGGGGAAATGTAATTTTCTGTTTGTTGTATTTTTGGGGGTTGTAATTTTTACAGCTGCTATTTGACTCCCTCTACTTTTTATAAAAGGCTCTTGTTTCTCCTCATATGCAGGTTACTTCCCGAAAAAAACCCCTTTCGAGGATCTGCCCCACAGTCCCCAGCTCTCGCACCCATGCTCACAGTGAGCACTGTGTCTGGAATGAGCAGAGATGAGCCATCGGTGCGGGGTGCACCTTGCACCCCAGCCCTCCTTCCCACTGCTTCCCAGTGCAGCCACCGCCCAGGGACTCCGCTGGAAGATGATTGAAAACAATAACATTGGGAAGAGGTGATCTGGATGCACCTCAAATATTTGCCCCATGATACAAATGCTTGTGATTATCCCAGTAAGCATCCTCCAGACAAATGTTTTGAATTATCTGCTTCCAGGAATGAGCTCTCAGGAATGGCCTGGAGCATCTTTCCCAAACATGTTAGCTACCTCGAGGCAGGCAAGTAGCTGTGCCACACAGATAAAACCCTGCCCTCGCTGCCTGTTCACCCACCTTTGGGTCAGAGCCAGGCAGCAGTACAAGCTCCGATGGCAGCCCACAGGATGAGCACCCTACGGACCCCGATAGTCTCCATTCCTGTGTTCTCCTTGGAACGTGACAGCCTCTCGTTATCAAATGTCTCCCTACAGGAAACCTCCCACACAGCAGAGTTTTATCCAGCTCTCCTATCATCACATCTAGGCTCCAGTCTGCAGGCTGTTAACAGCAGCCCAAATTAACAAAGTCCTTAGTGCCTTACAATAATAACCTTGGTTAGTAAAACTGGGGGAAATACATAATCACAGTAAGGCTGCTGTTTATACACAAAGGCAAGATTAATAAACCATTGTCAAGCCCAGGCTAAGTCAATAAAGTGGAACTGATTGGAAGCCAGGACAGCAGGCAGGTAGTCTTTAATCTGTATGTGTGATATTGAGTTTAAAGACCAGATGTTACTTGAAACCCGTACGGATGCATGGGGTGTCCAGGAGGGCACCACAGCCTCTGTTACCTTACACTCTTGCATGCAGAGCAGGAAGAGCTGCATTCTTTGTGATTAACCCAGCTTGAACTTTGAAATTTGAGTCCCAAATATTTGCAAGAAAATCACAACTAAGGCAAAGGACTGGGGTTTGTAGGGTCCTTTGGTTCTACAGTGTGGGACAAGCTTCCTACAGGGCTTGGGGCAAGTCTCTTCACCTCCTAGGACCTCACTTTCTGATGTTCAGAGTACGATTCTTCCCCAGACATATTTCCTTTGCAAGTCTTATTTCCAGGGGGAATCAGTACTGAGATTTTACAAGAAGGCAAAACTAAGAAATACCAGATCCTAAAAGTAAAAGTCTGAAGGAGTTCTCACTTATTTCAAGGAAGAAGAGCACAGCAGGTCACAAAAGTAGCAAACATTTCCAAGTTCAAAAAAAGCTTAAGTCTAAATATCTGGCTAGTGTTTTGTTACCCAACTCATACTCACAATTATTGTAAAAGAAGGTGCCATGTTTCCAGGAATCACAGTTTCACAGCTGTGAATTTTGTATGTGGAAAGAAGGTCTTATATTCTGAGGGCTTTAACACAGCAATTTTTCCCAGGATTGTCTGGACAGTAAAATAATCCCCTTCCCTTTCCTCATCCCAGAGCAATCATCAGGGTCTCTAGCAGACAGGGAGAGCAAGGACTGCAGTGCCCTGGGTGATGTGATGGCCCAAGGGTGCAGCGTGCCCACCCCACAGGCAGGCGAGGGGAAAGTCCTGGCACGAGCTCCCGCAGACCGACCCCTCCGGCACCCCTTCCTTACACAAGTCGCAGACAGAGCAGACTACTTATTTTACCCTTCTGAAAGTGCTTTAACTTAAGAATAAAATATTGTTTTACCCTCTGCCCTGCTGCTCAGCATAACTGCAGTGTTAGCTTCCTTAACTATAACAAACCTCCTAAGCAAACAGGTTTTAAGCTCCACTTCCAAACCAGGCTGGATAAAGAGCGAGCAAGCTCAATTAGACCCAATTCATTGCCCCTTCCTCTGCCCCACTTCCTCCGACCCTTGAGAGACAGAGCTTAGTCCTTCCGCTTCACAGCTCACCCTGAGCTGAGTAAATACGATATTTGTTGCCTATTTGCATGGATATTTTAATTGCTAGGAGCCAGGACAAAGTCTCTGCAATGTTTAAAGCTGTGGGGTTTGAGTGGGTCACTTCCCTGGAAGAAGGCAAATGCAGCCCTGCTGTGGCTGCACAGTGTGTTCCTAACTGTGTCACCCATGTGACACATGGGCTGAAGAAGCTGATTTTGCAAGGTGGCAATGGCTGGTCAGACTCTTTCCAGGGTAGGGGCAAGCCTCCCGATCATCTTCCCAAAGAGCACTGCCCTGCCAGCGAGTAGCACTGGCAGGAGGGCAGGGAGGGGAGGGAGGTGATGGAAACTTCCCAGGGGAGAGTTATTGCAGAGATTGAACAGGCTCTGGTACATCCAAGCACAAGTAAACGTAACAATGTTAGTTAGTCTCAAGTGCCCTGGTTTGTTTCATGACAGCACCTTCGCAAACATCTCAAACATTTGTTTTCCTTTGTGCAGCCCCACATGCCATCACCCAGCACCAACAAATACAAGCTCCTTACTTTTTAAGCACAGCCTTATGAGGAAATATTGCTACAATGAGCTGCAGCTCAAGCCTGGCATGAAGATAAAAATGAACACAGGAATAGCAGGCAAGCGAGAGTGTGTGCACAATAGAATTTGCAAGGAGAAGTGAGGCCAGGAACAATTGCAATGGCTCCTAGGAGCCCCGCAGGGAAAATGGGCCTTCAGATACTGAGAAATTCAGGAGACCTCTCATCAAGAACTTGCTGTGGAGTTAGTAAGAGCTGCTTTGTGAATCTCTGGAATGAGATGGCCATCAAAAACGAGCAGATAATTTTTTTTCTAAGGTGCGGAGAACTGTGTTGCTGCTGTAGCACCACCTTCACCGAAAGGAGCTGCTGTGCAGCAAGGATCTGTCCTATGGGAAGGAGACTTGCAGAGCTCACATGTAACTTTGAGCCCTTGGATGTGCATCTGCTCTGCTTGACATCTGAACTATCCTGACCCAAGAGAACAGGCACTTAGCATGCTCCAAATTTCACATCTTTTGAAAGACATCCCCACTAGTCATCCCAAACCACTAATGGTTTTGCACATGCTGACCTCAGGTCTCAGCCTTCTCAGCAGACTCTGGTGCCAAGGACAGCAAGACTAGCTGAGAGAAGCAACTGACAGGGACAAAAGTCATGGATTTCACTGAGTTTAAAGGGAGATCACCAAACAGCCTGCAGATTAGGCACTTGGCCAGTAAAATTTTGTTTAGTTACTTGTCACTCAAGCCCATAGACATGTGAATCCTCTGGAAACTGAGCTATTAACTGTCACTAGCAAAGAGCAAGATTTACCCACAGAGTGACACTCCATTCCCCAGCCAAAAACTCGCAGGGGAGCCAGGCAATGTCATCCTGACATGGGGAAAAAGAGTTTCAGTATAGTCCCAAATTAGACCCCAGATGTGCGGCCAGGGAACACACCAAACCAGTGAATTCTCTGTCCATTTCATATTCTGCCTCCTCAAAACCTACAAGGCTTGTCCTACCCCTCTGTCATGCTGCCGGTCCCCCCAGCATCCCTCTTGAAGTGCAGACAAGTAAATTGCATTGCACCGATTCTACTAGGGTGGCTTTGCAGAGTAAAAGCCTCCTTCCCTATTTGTCTTTGATAGACCTCCAGGAGACCCTGGTAGGTCCAAGATTTCCTTAAGCCCCTATTTTGCTCCAGCCTGATGTTGAGATACTGCTAAGGCTCTGGGAGCTGCTGCTGGAGCGATAACTTCAGCCCTTGTCTGAGCCAAGCCCATGCATGCCACCCTGGAGTAGTCATTAGTATTTGTCTCCGTTTCCATTTGCAAAGATCGAGGGGTTTGAAGGAAGGGGAAGCTGAACTGCCCGTGCTGTCAGTGGGACCGTCCATCAACTGTGGGGGCCACGGTCTCATACCTGCACAGGAGCAGGGGGTGGTCCTGTGCCTGGCCACCAACGGGCACTCTCCCGCAGACCTCCCTGCACCCCAGGCCTCTTGCGGTTGCAGACTTGGCAGCTGGCACTAGCTGGCCCCACCACACACATCTTTCCCTAAATATTACGTTTTTTCAGGGTGTTGGTTTTAGCTGTTGTATTTGGCAGGTTTCCTTCACTGCCTTTAGCAGCAACAACTTACTGATAGGAAGAAAAATTTGAGGACATCAGCGGCTTATTCCAGCTCCCCTACTTTGTCTCCTGCACACACACATGCCACCCTTTACTACCATGCCCAGACATGAGGCCAGGTGGTAAGGGCCGGTGTTCAGGGTAATATGTGTCTGTATCTTCCTCCTTGCAGGACATTTCCAGGATCAGAATTTCTCTCTGTGTTTTGTGATTTTTTTGACAATATTCACCAACCTCTTGGTAGGATGAGATGTGGGTTATATCAAGAGGTTCAGATTTTTCTGTTGGGACACATGTACAGAGTTTCTGTCTTTCTTAACACCGCAGGCTGGCATTTCAAAACTTCTTCTTAAATGCCAAAAAAGTAGCTATGATCTCATTGAGAGCTGAGATCCTGTGTGCTGCCAGTCTGTAAGGACCTAAACGGATATAATAGCTGCTCCCTGAGAAATTCTGAAAAAATTAATCTTATTGCTACAGCTACTTTTGAATATTTCAGCCACACAAATACACAGATGGAAGAAAGAGGAAATGAGAGCTGGAAGGAGGTGGGAAATGAGGGAGAGAGAGGATTCATCTCTTCTTCCTAACACAGCTCTTTGATCTGTGAATATGGGTTGTTATCCCAGCATTAGGATTTGGGATGAAGGTTTATAGCAAAGATGTGTAAAATCCCTCCCCTATTCTGAGGAAAACATGCATAAGCAGAAATAAATACATATTCAGCTGAGACATTGGGAGCTTACCAAGGCCACCCAGTGAGTTGGCTTTTATTCTAGACCATCTTTCTGTTCTGTATTTGGTCATGTCTTTCACCATGGGGTGCTTGTCTCCAAGGGGAACCACGACCTACCACTGCTATGCCAATGGTGGAGAGAGGCCCCCTGTGCTTCACGTGCTGAACTTTGCTGCACTTATTTCAACAAGTCTCCTCCAGAGACAGCTGGGAAACTCCTCAGGGAATATATAGGAGAGGAAAACTCTTCAGCAGGGCTGATTTCTGGACACAGTGGATGGGCTTCATCTTTCACAACATGAGCTGCTGGAAGGTGACTGCTGAGCAATTAGTCTTTCCTATTTCCATTCCCAAGTGAAGAAAAATGGAAGAAGAAGAATCATTTACCCTCAATCTTCATGATCTAAGGCCTTCCTGGAGGTGAGATGAATCCCACCCTGAGAAGCTTTGAGGGTTTCAGTCCATTCTGCTGAAAGTAGGAGAGCAGAGCCAGCCCTTGTTTCCCACTTTGTTCTGCTGACCTTGGCTTGGCCTTTGGGAGCTCCCAGTGTAGCCAAAATCAATGTCATCTCCTGGGTTTCACTCTGAAAATGGGGGCTGTACACAAGGACTAGTTGTTCAGAATTCCTGGTGGTTCAAGACCAGTTGCTGTGGCTTTACAGGAGCTGGGGACTGAGTCCTGTCCCAGGACCACTGCCTGTTGTCTACTGTGCATGCTCTGGAGTTCATTCATGGAGACATCCAGCTCCCCTGTTTATGTGGAGGCTGCCTCCCAAACACCGTTTGAGGATCCAGGCAAGACGAGCACTTCTTGTACTGCGTGCAATATATACAAGTTACAGGATAATTTCTGACTCCAGGAACTCAGAGTCTAAATTAAGACAAGATTGCAGTGAGAGATGTCACGAGAACTGGCAACAGAAAGAAAGGAGGATGGGAAATAGGAATCTTGCTACAATTTCATCCTTCTTTTAGCACACTGCCTTTTTGTTTAAAGCAAACTTTTCTGTTTTCTGGAATGATCTCCTAGCACACCCCACTTCTCTCCTGTTTATTTCTGTCAATATTTGGTGTTTATATTGTATCTTTAGATATGCAATGCATCAACTTCACATATGGTATTAATAAGTGGTGGGTATCTGCATGTAGTGGTCACAGAGAGCATCTGACTGATTGCATTGCAGAAGGATGCCTGGAACTGGGATTGTTTTCCCAGATGAACATAAGCAGGACATATCCGAGACCATTTTTTTCTCCTTTCCTTCTCATCACATACATATTTTCAGGACTCAAAGTCTGGACAAGCAGAACATCGCGATGTCAACCAAGGGAAGATGTAAATCTCCCTAAGTAATTTTTAATGAAAAAAAATATTGAGTTACTCTGAGTGCCACAGTTTCTGGGTGGCTGTCTTTAACTTTAGCAATCCATACTTAAAGGGAAATTTTACAGTCTTAATATATTCCAGATGCTCTCCTAGTCCCAGATGAAAGCTCTGTCGTCGTTTACTGTTAATATTTTTGTTAGCGGTAGAATTTTGTTGTAATACCCCATCTTATTTGTAGTCACTATTAGTCATGAGAGAAACTTCCTCTACAAGTAATCCCTCAGTCACTCCTTGAGTGTCCTGTCGCAGTCTATTTAATTAAAAACCATTAACTGTTTGTTGTGCCCAAGATTTGTCTATATAATGAATGCATACAATTACTTTTTACCTGATGAAAACCATTTGCTTCTAGCAGTTAGACAAAAAAAAAAAAGTTATACTCTACAGTAACAACAGTTGGCTTTATAACAGCTCTCCGGTGGAATGAAAACAAGAGATTTCCTTTGAAAATAAGCCTCCATGAACTTGGATCGGCAACAAGGGACATGAAGGTTTACTGCAAAAACAAGAAACGTATTTCACGCTGTTAAACTTTGATCAGATGTTAGTTTCTTACAAGGAGAATAGTATTTAAATGTGGCAATTTTGATCCTTTGTAGTGACCGATGGTCTGATTACAGACAGAAGGGGATGTGGGGAAACACAATAGAGCAGATTATCAAAGCCCAAGTCCTCTGGATGGACCTCTGAGGACTTTCCTTATTCAATGAAGAGCAGCCAGAGTAAAAAAAAAAAAATAAAGGCACTACATGATGGGCTCCATATGATATTCAGTTAGCATGCAAGTTGGAAGCTGCTATGTTATTTTTTTAATCCCCACTGTCTCTGATGATTAACTTGGATTTTGAAAAATCCAGTCTCATTGCTCCTGCTCTTTCCCCACCACCTCCCTCATAGGTCTCTGGAGCTACTTACAGCAACTGAGAGGAGCCACAAGAACACACGTACTCCCAATGAATGTTGTGGCCAACTCTTGGGCCAGCTCCTCAGCACTAGCAGCACGGTTCTCCTTTTTGGACAAAAGAGCCTTCTCTGGCTAGAGTAGTGGCAGGGATGAAGTTTACTGCATCCTGAAGTGCTGTGTGAGGACTTGACAAGGATGAAGCATGTCTTTTAATCCTGGGCTGTGTTATCAACATAAGCGTAGCATGCTATGAGCCACACCAATAGTCATCTCTCTGACACATGAGGCATTCCCATACTGTATCCCCTGAGGGAAATGTTTTACAACATGATGGGAGCCTGTGGAACTATACTGAAGCAGCAGGAGATGGTTGCTGGTTTTGAACAAAGTGTCAGCTGGGCAGCACACCACCAGGATGTGGCAATGCCACCACAGCCCTTTCTGTTTCATGATCCAGCCTTGAGGATGCAGCTGGCCAGTGCTGGGGTAGGTGAGCCAGCTGTGTTGGACAGGTGGGATCTGGGCATGGCTGTAGGATGGTGCACAGTGGGACCCATGTGTGCAAGTCTGACACACTCTAAATGTGATTTGGCTGGGAAAACCACTACTGACATGCCCAAGGCTGTGGAAGCCCTATCCCGTGTTAATTCTGACAAAACCTAGCGATGCTGAACCTCACCAAGATGCAGGAAAGTTCTTCTAAAAGGACTTATCTGTGCATCCTGCTGTGACATCCAGCAGATGAAGGTCTCATAAGAAGGAGATGGCTACTGGAGTCCTGCACCCCAATTTACTAACCAGTGCTATTCCATAATTAGTGCCTTTTAAGTCTTGTCTAGAATCTGGTTTTGCTCAGTAATGGCCAAATTTTATTGCAGAAGAGTTCCTATTCCAAAAAACGTAAAATCAGAAGAATAATGGGAGAAACTATTAAGTATTGGGGAGTATGGCCTCTGTGTTGAACTCCATATCAGAAATCCCACTGCAAATAGGAGCTGTAATTTGTCAATTTAAAACTGCTTCCGTGATCTGCAGCTGGGACACACACCTGTAAGAAAATTGGAGTGTGGAGCTCTAATTTAAAGCCATGGATGAATTTCTTTATGAAAGATGCAAGACAGTGGCAGAGGCAAAAGAAAATGCTGTCTACTCAAGCATAACTTGACTGAAGGGATCTAATTGGGCTGCAGTACCCATATTTGCTCTGCCCTCTGTGTCTCATGCTTCTAGTTTTTGTGCTGGGACACCCATGACACTGCAAAACCTCAGGGATATGGTTAGAAACATAGCAGGATTTATTCTGAAGTCTTTGTTTCTACCATCTGGATGAATTTGAGCAAGTGCAGATTCCTAAAGGGATGTGAAGGCATGTAATAAATGCCCTAGGCCTCAGGTCTTTTGGTGCCTCATCTTCCTGTGAAGTCTATTGGCACCTCAGGGTGAAATCAGAGCTTTTTTTAACCTTTTCAAAAGTTTGCTTTTAAATGTACAAACATGCTTAGAGCAAGACTTAAAGTGGAAGCTAAAAAGATATTAGGGAGATAATTATTATCCAGAGGCAGCATTCAGATCACAGCAATAAGGAGATAAAGGTTTGTCAGGTCTCTTCTGTCCTGCAGCTGCAGCTGTGGCTGTATCTTCATGAAGTCGCCTGCAGAAAAGTACTCTCTGTTCAACTGAGCTCTTCGCTGTATGAAGCTATTCATAAAAACACAATAGAGTTGAGACCAAAGAAAGGAAGAGGAGGATATTCTGCAGCTCTAGAGTATGTGTAATGAGCTTTCATATCACAGAGGCTTAAAGAGGTCACAGCTCATCTGAATGTCATTGACACACTAATGTACTGTTTCTGAATTTTCTTTTGCACAGTGGTACTGTGTGCTGCTAGTAGTATCAGTGAACCACATCTATTATGGATAGTACAACTATGTCTGCTGATGTTAGGCTGCCGGGTGAATTTCAGAAAAACTCTTAATTGGTGTTGGTCTCTTCTCCCGAATTGCTAATGACAGGACGAGAGGAAATGGCCTCAAGTTCCATCAGGGGAAGTTTAGGTTGGATATTAGGAAGAAGTTCTTTACTGAGAGGGTGGTTAGGCACTGGAATAGGCTGCCCAGGGAGGTGGTGGAGTCACCATCCCTGGGGGTGTTCAAAAAACGGGTTGATGAGGCACTTGAGGCCATGGTCTAATGGTCTAATGGTTAGGAATAGGATGGAATAAAGGTTGGACTTGATGACCCTGGAGGTCCCTTTCAACCATAATGATTCCATGATTCTATGATTGTAATAGAAAGAGAATAGACCCCAGTAATGGACTGTGCCCTGTATATACTCTCCTTTCACTTTGGCACCATTACTGTCATCCAGGTGTTGTTATCACATGTGAGCACAAATGTGCTGCAATGCTCAGAGATGAGAGATGAATGATGACTGACAATAAAGAACAGGCACGGCAGCAACTTCTGAAGCAGCCTCTGCTCTTTCCTGATATTTGTGGCAAAGATGGTCATTGGAAAACCTCATCTCTGGCTACATGGAAATTGCATATCAGTGTTTAGTACTGATTTAAAATCTGCCAGACCACTGAGCCATCCTCTGACACTGAATAGATGACACTAACACTGGATATAATACATTGCACTGTCTTTGAACCCTTTATGGCTTGAATTGCTTGGGTATTGTTTAAGAGACAAAGCCTCTAGCTAGTTTGAACCTGTTACTATATCCTTTCCTTTTGTTAGTTTCTACAAGCCCCATGTCTGTAAGCCACAGGCTGATATTCACTGGTACTTACTTGGTACTGCAGTTAACATAGATTGCAATTTGCAATGTATTAAGGGTGAGCTAGCCAGGAGAAATATCAGACGTTACTGGATGCAGGTCAACTAATTGGCTGAATTGGTCTGTTGGTTAGAATTATCTCATGGACTATCTCATGGACTATTACTCAGCAGTCCCATATACCAGCTTTCTTCTGCTCTTCTACTTTCTTTTCATTCTGCATGTCTTTTCCTGAGCTGCAGCCTTAATTTCATCATATCCTCTTATACTTCCCTTTTCCTGAATGTTGTTCTTTCTACTGAGTACTTGGTCCATACTGTCAGCTTTTAGCTTTTGGCTTTGGTGTCACCAAAATTTCCCCATGTTTCACATGGTAACAAGACAACTCCCTGCACAGAGGGATCATTGAACCTTTGCAAGAAAACCTGTCAGCAAGTGTGTGAGGTAAGTATTTACTATGTACATATCCAGCCAGATATTTTCTCCCAAACATGTCATTTTGCTATCTGGCTTCCTTCTCTAAAAACAAAGGTCTGCAATATCATTGTTTTAAGTGGTAAAGCCGCGAGTCCCATGATTCTAATTTCAGGCATGAAAAATGTGATGAAAAATGGAGACCCCCTGCTTTGTTGTGGTATTTTTTTGTTTGGTTGGTTTTGGGTTTTTTTGTTTTTTTGGGGTTTTTTTTGCTTTGCTCTGCTCTGCAGTTAAAATCTGCTAAAATGCTGGGATTTTCTCTCTGTGGCACTCTAATAGAGAAAACCCATCTCAATCAGTAGTTGAGCAGCTTGGTGTCTCCCTATGAAACCCAGTCAGCTCTCTCTTCCCCTCTCATGACCCATGAATGAAATAGATGTTCCCTGATGTAAATGTTAGGTGCCCACCTGCACAGATAATCATGAGCTTATCTGCCAACAGGTGATCTGAATGTTGTGGATAACTGCTGAGCACTCACTTGGGGTTTTCCCCCAGAGCAAGCACTAACCTGATTCTCTCTCCTTTGTGCAGCCCCCAGGTCTTGTGGTACAGGGAGGAAGACCCTCTCTGGGACCCTCATCTTGCTCCACCTGGCTGAAGTGGCACACAAGCTGGAAAGTTGCTGGCTGGAGGAGAGGAAGGGAGTCTGACAGGCAGAGTGCAACCACATGAGCCTCATTTCCTTTGGAAAACAGGCTTGGCAAAAAGTGCACAGGCCTTTTTTTTCTAGAAGGATTTTTTTCTGCAGCTGTTAGAAGCGTCAGTGCCCCGGGGTGGGGTCTGTGCCCAGGGCCCAGCCTCCCATCCTCTTCATGGAGACAGTGAGAAAGGCTGCTGCTTCTTCAGAAAACCAAAGGCTCTTGCCAGAAATGCCAGGATAATGCATACTGCTTGCAAAAGCCCCTGTCAGAGGAGCCATGCAGAATGGACAATGATGTACTTTTACTTCAAAATTATTTTTATTTGTACACGTGTGAGAAAGAGACAGAAATTTGCTGTTATTTTTAACCCCACTCAACCTTTAGTTGCAAAGGATGGGTATAACCCTTACAGCACAAAACCACAGGCCATGCAACATGTACATAAAAAAGGCTGTGGGACAGTGGCGAGGCAGTGACACTGTTGAAGGGGTGAGCAGTGGGCTCTGAACCAACACTGCGTAAGGCAGTTGCATGGATTTCACATCCAGGTGGCTTGAGCAGGGCTGGGGTGGGCACCCCACCAATCCAGCTCAGCCAACCAACAGCCTTCAGGAACGATCACTCTAGGTGGGCGCTGCAGAGCTTCTCTTCGATTTGGCTTGCCCCAGAAGGTAAATTTTGTTTCTGTGCCAACCACAAACAAAAAGTGGAGTTTCAACACAAGGTCTTTGGTGAAATGAAGCCAATCACCCCAAGTTCGTAGCACATAGTATACTTTCCCTCCCAAAGTGGAATGCAGCTCTGGAAGAGCAGCACCTTATCACAAAACAAGCTATTGTTGTCTGTTTTTGAGTGCAAGCAGATTAAGGATGAACCAGCTTTTTATGAATGCCTCTTTTCATCTCTTCCTTATCCCTCACCTGTGTTCCCATTGCTCACTTCTTGTCTTGCCTCTGGGGAGCACTCCCGGGTAGGGCAGCTCATAAATACATCTTTCCTTACAATTGCTTAGTGACATGTGTAGCCTATAAACAATCCAGCAGTGTTGAATAAGGAGCTAATTCAAGCTGATGACCCTTAAGCATGAACTGAATACACTGAATAAAGACAGCTGGCTTATAGATTTTGCTACTTTGGTAAAACATGCTTTAAATTAAAATAAATACATTAAATGTGAACTTAGATATGATCCAAAACAAAACCCATGTAGAGTAGAAACATGAATTCCCAGATACACAAGACTAGCAGTCAGCTGCTTAAACAGGGTAAGTAAATCAATAAGCAATTGTCATTTCAGATTAAAATGTGTAATGGAATGAAATTAGATGCATTATAGAAGACCATGCTTCAGTTTTACTCTGTTCCAAATTAATTATTCTAAAATAGTATTTCAAAGTTTCTTTTTCTGAAAGTAAAGACTAGTGTAATTTGCAACATATTTCCACAAACGGCATATGCTGTTTCTCAGGACTTGCTTCATTAGGGTTGTGTTAAAAAAGCAGAGTAAGGATTTTTTTTACAGTATCGAGCCCTGTTAAAATACAAACATTTTTTTCCTTCCCCTACCCCCCCAGAAGGTCATGGGAACTCTTTCCCATAGAGGTCTGCCAAGGAGCTACCAGTAAAATGGCAGCCATTTTATTAAAATATCTGTTTTCTGTCAAGGAAACTTAGCACGTTTTTAATTGTCAGAAAACGCTATACAAACATGTGCTATAGCAGAAGACAGAATTCATATACATTTGCTAATAACTTACTCTGACTTCACCGATAAAGAGAAGGTTATCAAGTCCTGGAGTTACCGCTGGCTTCATTAAGGAGCCTTACACTCAGCCACAGCTGACCGCGAAGAACTACTGCAGGAATAATGTTATCTCTACCCTCACCTTAGGGTTAGGCTGTGGTACATGTTGTTGCATTTGTTATTATTGTCTCATTTTGAATAGTGCCTGTTATAGCAGGAAGATACAGGGTATCTCTTCTTAATTGCAAAAACCGTTCAAGTCAAGAGCCTGGGAGTCAGACCTTGTGGGGTCCCTTCCCACATCAGTACAAAGTCACTTCTTCATCCTGGCAAGCCGCTCAGCTGCTCTGTCCTTCCTACACTGAAACTTATACACTTCATCACCACGCCTGAGCACGTCTCCATTCTGAGGTCCCCGCTGGGACTAGCTTCTCACGTGCTTGCTTTCTTTTACTCTCTCTTCCAGTGTATACAGTGATTTGAATTTTCTAACAACACACACATGTTGTTATACATTTAAGAGAAGGTAACATCAAAGGAACAGAGTTTATACTGAGGGCAGAAGGTGATGAGGTATTTCCTGGGGAAGTTCAGGATACAGTCTTAGAGCTGCTAAATGTTTTTGTTCTGAGGAGTTAAATTTTTGGTAACCTTAGGAGTTTATGTAAGTTTACGTTATGTGCAGTGTTCTTTAACCAATGTTTAGTATGCGGTATGAGTTATTTGACTGGGATTTGTATGGTAACCTAGTGACAGGAGAGTGGAACACAGACTGTAAATTTATGGCACACAAAAGTTTCTAACTTTCCCACTTGAAAAGGCAGTATTCTGCTGTACAGAACAGACACCCTTTGATATACACTGCCCCAAGGCACTCTGCTGAACCCACCTTTGGCAGCTTTTGTTGTCAGGCCAAAGATCGTTTCCCTTTGAGTTTGAACAGCAATTCAATAAAGCCTAAATACCAGTTAAGATGCTGACACAGTATAAATATTTACTGCTGTTACTGGGTTTGAGAGACAGCTACTAAATTTACAGCTGTGGATAGCTGGAACTGGAAAGAGATGTCCCATGACTGCTAAGAGATCCAAGAAGTGACAGAAGAGAAGGCAGGAAAGATGGGAGAGATCCTGGACTTCATCAGAATTCTGGAGAGAAGGTCCAGCCAGGGAGCCACTTGGTTTTTACAGACTATCAAGAGACAGGACCTGACCAGGAAGCACAGAAGAGATGAATGGGCAGAGAAAGGGAAGTCAGGCTCAAAGCATGGACAAAGTCATGGAGGAAAGAGAAAAAGAAGCAGGAGTAGGTAGAAGCAAAACTGATGTGATACTGAAGCAGAGAGCACTCAAGCATCGTCCCATAGATGGCCAGGTTCCAGGTACTGTCTTTAATACAGGATGAAGCAATTTACTAGGAGGGGCACACAGGGATATATAGCCTGAGTTGGAGTGAGAGCATTTTAGCACCACAGCAGGGGGGTAGTTTTGTAATCCTGCAAGAAAATTCATATAAAAGAGCTATATACTCCCTTTCTTATTATTGCAAACAATAAGAGAGCTGTCCAATATGTGTAGGCTCCTACATGGAACTCTTTGAGGGTCACACAAGGAAATCATGAAACAGACTAAGCACTAGAAAGAGTCAGATGGAACTGCCTGGTTAGAAAGCAAAACAAAGGAACCCTAAGAATAACATTGGGAAAATGCAAAAGGAAGCAGAAAGCCAGGAGGAGTTGGAGGACACATCCAAACTGGGATTGAGAGCTTGGAGAGCAGACCAGGTGGGCACTGGAAGCTTCCGTGTAGTGTAATGTGTGGAACTTGTCACCAGTGTGTCTGGGATATTTCCATGAAACCTATTTCTTCTATGGGCAACAAAGGAATCACTGCTCTGGATCACACGCGCAGCCCAGCACCTCCTGTGGAAGAACAGCCAGAAGCCATGGCCAGGAACAAAGCCTGAAGCTGACTTTAGGGAAAAGCTGTTGCAAGGAAAGGTTTCCCCAGGAGCAAAGCGATAGTTTTGGCCCTATGGCCTCAACGTTTAGATCCTTCCCATTGCTCTTTCAGTTTTATTTGGTTTAATGCTAGAATGTAAGTGGTTATTACTGGTTTTCAAACCAACATTTAATCTTCATATTTGAAAGTCTCTTTAGAATAATACTTCATTCTCACTAGTTACTGCACCAAATAAAATCTATTCCAAAGAATAGAAACTATTACGTATATGTATTGTTATTTCTTCAGTGCCAGAAATTCCCAGTTTTCTCCTGGTTTCCCATCCCAAAGTTGCATTGTTCTAGCTGAATAAGAAGGTATTTCAGGATTAGTTGTAAGAAACATCTGAGATGATTGCTGCTTGAGACATAACCTAGCCTTGTTTCCACAGAAGTTCCTGCTGACCTTACATGTCACACTTTCTTTCTATTATTTAACCTATTTTCTTTTTCTGGTAAGAGACATGCTCACATTTTATACTTACATTATATTTTTGTAGAGGTACTTTCCTAATAATCTCCATGTATATTTTTGATTTGTGTCATTATCTATGAAGATTTTAATCTGAAATTATTATCTTTGTTTCATTTGGCATCTGCACTTGGGAAGGAGCCAAGGGAGGAAGTGACAAATCCATCAGTTTAAGACAGGAAACCCTGTGATTTCAGGGCTGCTCATATCTTGTTAGAAGTTGTTTTTCCCTTCGGCTGTTTCATACTGACATCCTTTCATGGGATAGTTTCTCCATTCACATCATTAATATATACCATAAAAATATTGATTGATTGATTGATTGATTGATCAAAAACTGACTGGATATACTCCACCATGTTTACACAGCACCGAAGGCAGCAGACCTTGATGGGACAATGGGGGCATGACTGTGTATTAAACATAACATAGCAATAACAGCTTTACAAAAAGAATGATCATATGTCTAATTGCTATCCTGCTTATAAACTATTTTGCCTGGAAGATACTAAATCAATCAAGTACTACCTTGAATGTGTATGTTCCTAACTTATTTCTGTAGCATCTTTCCTTCGTTGCCCGAGGCACAGTGGAGACAAGCAGCAGTTATTCACTCTGTCTCCCTCCCCATGAAAAACAGGTTTTTTTCTGATGCTGAGTATTTCCGCATCAGAGAAGGGGAGGTTTTCAGTTTGCTTCTCTCAGTAGCAGCTCACAGGATCTTGAGATGCTTATTACAGTATAAAAGCAAATGAGAATAACTGCATTGATTAAGTTGTGCCTAGCACAAGCCCTGGATAGTGGTTCAGAATAATCATAAAAACACTGGAAAACAAAAATAACAGTGTGACTAAAAAGCCTCCCTCTAAGGCAAACAAGTCAGAGCACACAGAAGGAGTGTTACATCCGGTAGCTGCCTCAAGTTGCACAATATCTTACATCTCCTATCCTAAGCTCTTGCCACCCCTCAGAAGAGCCTCCAGCAAGCAGAAGGCATTTTAGTCCCCAGTCACTTGTCCCAGGTGGGCTCGCTGCCTGTGTATGGCCCCTAACTCCTCCTGTTGCATTGCAACACTAACAGGGGAACCACAAGGATGTGGAAGAGCAGCAGCAAAGTTTGAAGAGAGGCTGCCTGAAAGGAAAGGCAGATTAGGACGAGGGCTGCATTGAACCAGAGCCAGCCAGTCAGACCATGGTACTTACACAGTAAATAACCGTGATGACAACTTCGCTCACCTTTCAGCACTTGCCCCTTTTGAACAGTCCTGTGGTATCTTGTGCCCTTACTTCTAACAATGTATCGCTGTGGGTGTTGACATTTAACCTGTTTGTCAACAGATCCATTTACATCTCATTTCACTGGCATCCCATGCAAGAGGCAGCAAGTGAAAAGCATTTTAGCACAAGTGATGAAAGACGACATTGCTGGTGCCCTTTAGCACTGCCTGCACTGCCGTGAAGTATAGCTACCATTAGTAACAGGGATTTGAGTGTAATGTCTACTTTCACCCAGCAAGGTCAAAAATTTATGGTTCTGACCTTTTCTCTCTCATTTGATGTTGGGGTGGGCTCAGGTCATGTTCACAAGGAGTAACATAAAATCAAATAGAGTTGATGCAGGTTCAGTGTGAAGTGATGCAGAGAAAGGATTCCACCTCTCCCTGATAAAAATTACTTTGATGACTTTAATAACAAAGGCCACAAGGTTCCACAGACTACAGAAAAGCTTGTAAGGGTGTTACATGTTTCAAAGGGGCACATCGGAGAATGAAATTATTCCAGGAAGACCTACATTTATTCTGGTCATTATATAGTTTATCAGATTATTTCTCAAGGTCTCAAATACATGTTTCAAGAACAGCAAGTCTTGTTATGGCATAAAGGTCTCTGTGTTAGTTAAACCAGTATAACTTTTACTTGCTGTGCTCTTAGCAGGCTGTACACTGCTTTGACTTAGTTTGGGTTGGTCACTTTGCACATGCAAGCTAGAGAGACACACAAACCCCTGGCTGCAATTCCCTGGTTTGACCAAGTTGGCTCAGTTGGACTGCTGTCCATGCTGACAAGCCTGGGAGTTTTAACGGACATGTATACTTTTCCCTGATTCTTATTTTTAAGGCCAACCAGAGTGGAACTATTTGGCTGAGTCACTTTTCAGCACTGGAGTCCTCTGATGTGTACAGCTGCTGTACGGTCTCCAGCACACTCCTCTCCCCTGTCACCAGCAGCTCGACACACGAGGAGCAGCAGTGCCGCTCTCCATGCACACCAGTGACAGAGGGCAACTGCCCAGCGACTGGAGGAAGAGGTATTTTAGGGACTGTTGGCTGCTCTCTCACTAAGCATGACAGACGAGAGTCACAAAGTTCAGCCAAGATCAATCCTGCTAGTGTTTGTGACTGAGGATTAACTCAACCCATTGCAGACGTGGCGGCTCAGTGAGAAACCATTTTCCAAATGACAAGTTGCTCTGTAGTCTCGTTATCTGGAATGGTTTTTTTGTTGTTTGTTTGTTTTTTTTTTTTTTCTGAAGAGAAGGTCAGTGCTGTCTCCAGCTGCTTAAACATATGCATAGTAACTTTGCAGAGATTAAAACATACGTGGTCTGTGATGCTGTCGTACAGCTGGCTTAATGTGTTCAATTTTGGATTACTTTTAATTTATTTTCTCTCTGTTTTCAACAGGAGTGAGACATCACTTTGACAAGGAAAGATTTAAAGCAATTCTGGATACTCACAAAACATGCTGATATGTGAGATCTGCAGATACCCTGTACATTTTTTGTGCTGATATTCTTTTGCCTCATATCTGTCGATGCTCCCCCTGGCTGCAGTACCACAAGTCTAAGCGAATGTAGCCTTCCGTGAAGATAATCTTTCCCAGTCTTCCTACTAGGATGCATAAATTCATCAATTCCCCAAGTTTTGGATCTATGTTTGGGACTTCTGCCAGAGAATGTAATGTCTTTTTGCATTCAAGCTATCCATTTTAGTGTGCATACAAGCTGTCCTCTGCTGTCAGGGACTTCAGCAAGAACTGTTGCTTAACTGTGCCTTTGGAAATATCAAGTCATATGTAAGCTATGAAATAGATTGTTATTGTTATATGGGTATTTTTAACACATTTGACCACTGAGCAATTAATACAAACACATTTTGATTCCTATTAGCTAAATCCTTTGGTATCTAGCGTGCTTCCTCTCCGGCTTTTGTAGTCTAGCAGGAGATATAATTTGCACCAGCCCACCCAGGGCAAGGGAGGAAGAAACAAGCTGTATGTTGAATATCTTTTCTTGTGGCTTCTCACTGCTACAGTGACCTTTCTCCCTGCTGTGAAACTTCATGTCCAAATTTCCTCCCCAATACTGCGGGATGCTGCAAATACTAACTAAAAGAAATGCAGGGGGAAAGCAAAGAGAAAGAGAGCAGCTAAATGGTGATTAGTAGGGATAACAGGACAAATAGGAATAGCTGTTACAACACAGGTTCTAACCCCTGCAAGACCACTATGGTAGAATATTATACCCAGTAATGCTCCTTGTCAAACTTCATGGAATATGAGTACCTTGGCTGCTCCTTATACAGATTTTAAATTCACTTTGTAAAACCAGGAGACAGATATACTAAACACCTACATCTGACCATCTGCTGGTCATCACTGCAGCTAGTGACTCGCCTTGCATACCACTGTGGTCCACTATGTCTGTGCTCAGCCCTTCCTTTCTGGTCAAGGACATAGAGGCAAGGAAACTCTTCTTACTCTGGGGTGTCTTCACGTATGTGGATACTTCCCCAGGACCAGTGCAGCACCATGTTGCTTTTGTTACTACAGGTGGCAAACACTTTTTCAGGCAGTCTGATTCCTCCCGGGGAAAATTCTATTTTTATTGCCACTCAGTTTTCACAGTGTTGGCTTTATATGGAACAAGTCGACTCCTAGAAACTACAAGAAACCAGTTTTGCTGTTCCTAAAGTGCTGTTAAATGGAGCCCTATGCTTCTGTTCCTGTGGGTCCTTCCCAGCACACTGAGCCCCTCGGGCTTGGGAGGTGGTGATGCCTGGGGCACCATACGAGGCATAGCCCAGCATGGGAGCTACACTGCTGTGGTGGAACAGGCATGTCAGCCACAACACCTGTAAGTTACTGCAGTAGAACAGCCTAGTTTTCAGCAAAAATAAGGATAAATTTTGGTTAGCTTTTAATTTTTTTTTTAAGTAAAAATTAATTTTTTGTTGTTGTTTAGTTCTCTACCTGCTTGATGGATATCAGCATTACAAACCTCACGACAGTAGCTGCAGAGCATTACCACTGGTACAAGAAGAACATGACACCGTGCTCAGAAACACAATCCTTAAAGCAAGGGTTACCTCATTGAATATTTTATGCTTTTCATTTTGCTTTTTGCTTGGCAATTAGAAAGCGCCCTTTGTTTGTGTTTTGACAGAATTATTGTGGTAGGACACTCTACCAAAAAAGGCAAGAAAAGAGCTTTCATGCCACTCAAGAGCTGCCTTTTTATTTTTCTAGTAACGACAGAGTCACAAAATAAGAGTGTTTCGGATGTGGGCAATCTGGAGTTCAGTTAAGCAGGAATGAAACAAAAATCTACAAGTGACAACTTGCTTTTGTAACAAAGGTTACCTCAAACGCAGGAAATGTTACACAGTAATCCTCTCCTTGTTCAAGTTTCAAAATAGTTGCTATATACCTTTTCTCAGTACTGTAAAATACCGGATGCGTATCTTGTCCTTGTGCCCTCCTCAGCAGGGCTTCAGCGGCTCTGCCCCTGGAGCTGACACTTCAGACCAGAGCTGACATGCATGTCTGCCAGTGGTTTCTGCCCCTTTGGTGGCAGTCTGGGAGGAGAAGGTGGAGCAGTTGGGTGAAGCTCTGTCCCACTCCCCCAGCCACAGCCAGCCTAGCCCCCGGAGCAGACTATTTTCTCATCCTCGCATGACTAATATAACCACAGGCACTTGAAGTGCATAGGAATTTTTCCAGCCAGTGTTCAGAGGGCAGCAACAAACCTTTCTGCTGAGGAGGGTCTTATGATATGTTTTCTACTTTTTCCCTTTCAGTAAAGAGTTTGCTGGCACCGTTGGTGCAGCAAGACAGATCCCAAACCTGGTGCCATTGGAAAATTACTCTCCTTGAATCCTTCATATACCTTGAATTTCATGCCAGCACAGGCCACACTGGTGACAGTCCCTGCATATTCTCAGGCTTGTTCTGTAGTTAAGCTGTGCCAAAATTGGCTGACCTGATAATTTCATGGTTACTGCATAGGAGCTCACAAGACAGACAGCGAAGCCTTGCTAGGCTGTGCAATATGTTCCACAGCACAGTATTAGCAGCGTGTGGTGGTGGCTCAGAAGGTTGGTAAGAGCCATTATAACTCTTGCGTATGCTGACACTGCATTTTCGGGTTCTCCTCTGGTTAGCCTGGAACCTGTGAGCCCTGGAGCAGGGTTAACCAGCTCCCTACTGGGAGGTCTCTTTAGGAGCAGTTGAGCCATTGCTGTTTCTTCTGTGACTCTTTCTACATCTGTTTCTATGTTTCAGAGAAACATTGCCAAGAACACCCCAATTTATTTAGCTCTCACGTCTGATTTGATTTGAAGCTTCTTAGCCTCTCACCCTTGGGTCTGGCCAGATCACTAGAGCAGAAGTCACAAGGTTTCTTAAAAAGACAACAACAATAAAAAAGCTGATTAGACAAAACTGCTGCAAATCTCCAATAATTCATTTATAGACTAGATGTGAGAGATTCCCAGAATGGCATCTTTCCAACTTCAGTGTCCCTATCACTCCAGTCAATGATAGGACAGATTAGGCACTGAATTCCCACCAGCTGATACACTAGAGAATTTTCTGTATGAGAAGTGTTGCAATTTGGTAGGCTTTGGTCATTCCTTTGAACTTTGGATGTTCACATTGTCTTATTTTGGCAAGTTTGCACCTTGGTGAATAGCTGTGGGCTGTTCAAAATCTACATGACCACAGCAGTGATACCTTTTATTTATAAATGCTACCCACACATACTTTGGCTACATGAGGTCTGGTAAATGGAAAATGCAATTACACTTCAGCATGAAAAGAGACACGGAGCAGGACTAGGCCAGGGGAGTTTGAAGATGTTTTTCATGCTTCAATTTCAATGCTGTCTGACTGGAAGCCTGATGAAACTCCTGTCTCAACCACAAAAATATGAACAGCTAATTAATTACTAGCATTGTCTGTATTGACTTCTAAATAAAGGAGAATGTGGCTGTCTTCAAGGCTGACATTTTTGGTGGGAAGCTCAGTTTCATGTCAGAGATCCTCCACTCTGCTCTGCCATGCACTCCGCCTGGCCAGCCCGGTGGGAATTCAGTTCTGCAAAAACCTCTGAACGATGCTACCAGCATCAGCCCGCAGCTGATGTCTGCAAGCTGGCAGCATCACTAGCCAGTCCATAAGATAAATCAGCTATCAGTGTCTGAAAGGCCCAGGCCAAAA
Source organism: Aegotheles bennettii (assembly GCA_013398125.1). Classification (NCBI taxonomy): domain Eukaryota; kingdom Metazoa; phylum Chordata; class Aves; order Caprimulgiformes; family Aegothelidae; genus Aegotheles; species Aegotheles bennettii. The sequence continues at coordinate 268,900 of VZRW01007599.1, read as the reverse complement.
TCAGATCTTTATGTTTCTGAAATATGGGGGAATTAATATTTAAGCCTTCAGGTCTAAGTTCTGTAGAGCGAAGTTTCTAACTAGCTTCACAATGTCCAGTCCACAATAAAAAAAAAAGTCTTCATTAGGCAAGAAGAAAATTTCTTGTGACTGGGTCTCCAATTTTTGCAGAACAACTTCTGAAAATTATAGTCTTTTCCTTGATTCAGTTTATAACTGCACCCCTGGTATAAAAATACAGATTTGGGACCAAGCTCTGCTTCTTGCAATAGGAGAGATTGTTTTGTTTGACTTGTTTCCTACAGAGGTCAAAGAAAGGCAGTTATTTTTTCACAAATCTAGATGGGTATTGAGTGATGGTTAAAATAGGAAAATACCCCAGGAGTTACAGCCTCTCTGCATAGGTGCCAACCTGTAATTCAGCTGAATTAATTCCAGAGCTATATTAACCTGAGCACAGGTCAGCAGCTGGTAGGCAGAGCACAAGGGCAGAGTGGGGCAGGAGAAGAGACTTGTTAAACCCTGAACCTGTCACCAGATCTCTGCCAGCGGCTGTTCAAAGCCTCCAGAGACTGCAGGCAAGTGGGGGGCAGGCAGGGCTCCGTGCTGGCACAGGCAGCTGCTGAACCAGGGCCTTGCGCATTGATTTATTTCAGAAAGACCAGGACGCAGTTACGGGACAGCCTAAATATAGCTCTATCAAAAATGGAAAAACAATCTGGGTTCAACAAACCTCCTCACACCTCAGGCACCGGGACACACTGTATGGTGTGCGGGAGTCGGCCATTTGTGGGGGCAGAGGGGGAAGCAAGCTCCAGCAGAATGGGGACAGACCCCGCGTGGGTGCCGGGCCTTCCCTGCCCACACTGCAGCAGGTAGATGTGAGGGGACTTCAGTCTGTGGAGCAAGCTGGCTTCTACCAGAGCAAGAAACAGCAGTGTCCCAGTAGCAAAAAAAAAAAAAAATAAAAAAAAATAAAAAGTAGAGAAAGCAAATTACACATTTCTAGAGCTTTGGTTCTCCAAAAACTTACTCTGAAGCAAGATGTGGGGGAAATCTGGTTTTCACTTGTGCAAGCAGTCTTGGCCAAATGTCTTCCTTTCCCCCCCTTCACTGCTTGTGTAGAAATCCCCTTCATTACTCACACACAAACAAGGCTGTTGCCATAGACGTCTTCTTGACTTGGTTAAAAAGTGATTCAAGAGGATCACCCGGTGGCTGAACTGGCTTGTGCTGAGAGTACGAGAGCAGAAACAGGCCCTCTCTGGTGGCTGGGGCTGCAGGGAGAGCCCCAAATCTCTCGTTGGAGTTTGCCAATCTTCATCTCTGGTTTCGCTCAGAAAGTGAAGCTGAACAGGAAATTATTGTGCTGTGTGACACGCAGAGCCGCATTATGCAGTATTAGGAAGATCGTGTTTATGAAATGTTATTTTTCCACTTTAACAGTTAAACCTTTGGACTCGTTTTCTTCACATAATTTTCATTTTCTCCAGGCATTTATGTTTTAGTGCTCTCCTCCTCCAGAGGACAGGATCCCCTCCTCTTGCACTCATGCAGAAACTCTGTGCCTCCACAGCAGCCACGGGGCCGAGGGAAGGGAAGGTGAGGACACACGCCAAGCGCGTGGTGGGAATCATTCCCATGTTCCTCTTCACTACTGACTGATGCCAGAGCTGTGGACCAGGCTCCTGGACACATGTGTGGCTTCAGGGACACCGTGTGAGTTATAGTGGGGGAGACAAAAGGAAGGGGCTAAGTGGGCCCTTCCACCGGTGGGTAGAAATGGTCTGTAGCAAAGTGCTGGCATTGCAAGGGGCCTTGTGACCCAGGGAATGCAGTATAAAATAATACATCTGTTTTCAAGAGTAAGGCTAAGATATAATATACACTGCTCAGCTCACTGTAAACATTAGCTACCTTCCTTGTGGCCTTTCTGATGAGCCTTCCCTAGCTACCGCTATGTGCTGGAGCAGCAGTTGGGCATTGCCATTGCAGACACACACCCTCCCTGGAACATTCATAGAATAGTTTGGGTTGGAAGTGACCTTAAAGATCATTTAGTTCCGACCCAAGTTAAGAGTTCCTCTTGCCTTGGAGAACTTGTACTTCTCACATGCCTGTTAGAGACAGAAGCTGCCAGGCTCTAGAGGTGCTGCAGCAGTGAGCCTGCCCACCTGCCCCTTCACTGCCACATGGTGCTGGCCCAGGCATGTGCCACCACAGCAGCCTTGTGCTGCAGGCACAGGGCAGCCCCGTGGTCCCTTTGTGCCTGGGCATGCACTCCCTCCTGGGCTCTGAAATGTCCTTTGCCAACAGAATGGCAAGGGGTGGGATGCAGCATCCTGCCTTTAATGGGAAGTGAAGCATGGAGAGAGATCGGTGGGCTCTGCTGGCAGGAAGGAAGGAAGGATGACACAGAGGAAGGAGCCAGGTCTGTTTGGGAGGATGGGAATGCCTGGAAAAGGTGGGAGGACAGGCACATCCCCACCAGCTCTCCTAGGTGATAGCAATTTGCTGCTGAGCTCCAGCTGCTGGGTCTGTGTTCTGACCCTGCCCTAGACTGAGAAGGATACAGTACCCAAGGCACTGGGTCTCCCTCTGAGGAACAGGAAGAAACCAATCTCTTGATTAGATGTTGGTAAATTAATGGTAGATGGCTGTACTTTGGGTGAGACAGAGGTCCTACAGGAGCTGTAGGAGGTCCTACAGAGGTCCTACAGGAGCCTGTGAAACCAGAGGTTCTGCCACTTTACAGAATGTGACACCAGGAGGCACAGGAGGGTAGCATGGGCCGTTCCTAGCTTGGGAGTTTCATTTGGTAGCTTCAATATTTAGTAGACATAATTTCGTGTTATTTTATATTTTAAAACACACCCTGAAGTTCACCATAAACCACTGTCACAAGCCTGAAGTTGAAAAGCAAGACAAGGCTCATGGTGTATCATGTGTGCGTATGGATCTAATTATCAGGGTAGCATTAACAAAATAAGCTTTCTCTCCCGAGGCTTACTAGGGTTCCCAAGACATCATCTGAGAGAAGTATCTGACATCTTTAGAGTGTTAAAGCTAAGAATTTTTTACATTTTTTTTTTGAGCTAAACATGTGGGATGCATACAATATATTTTTCCATTCTAATTAGCATTTTCATTGGCTAAACTGTGCCTGGCCCCAATAGTTCTAAGAGTCACACTGATTCCACATGCTATGAGGGCCCCCAAGGAAAACAGATACCCAAAGACAGTGTCATTATGCAGGATTTTAAGCAGCTTCCGCTTAACCAGTGAATGGTGTAATACCAGTTTGAAAGCTTCAATCAACCTTTGATGTAAAATTTAACTATTGGAAGAGAGAGACAGAGAGAGAGGAAGAGGGAGAAAGAGAAAAGAAAAAGTCCTGAACAGACTTTGCAGACTGGAGCTGCATAAAAAACACTGATCAAACACTGTTTGGTCAGCTGCATGCCATGATTTGAACAGAAGAAGAGGAGAGCTGAAACCTCTGCTTGGAAGTTGTTTCCTTCCCAGACACAAACTCAAAAGATCACCTATCTGCTTGGTATTTAATTTGCAATATTGATGTGCTAAGCTGCTCCCACACATAGTAAATCAAGGAGCAAGGAGCAGAAGATAGCTGCCAGCCCATACGGCCAGTGATTCGCTTCATTTATTACCCAGAGAAGTGTGTCCATTTTGCAAACAGAAGTGGCATTTTCCTCGCTCAGTGGCAGTAAGCGTCTCATTACAGCAGGACTGTCAGGGCAAGAGAGTTACTGACAGCTTGGGTTAAAAATGCCAAGTGCCCGGTGACTCTAACTCAGTGAAAGCCAGTCTGATGCAGATGTGGCCACTCATATCTCTTTAAAGGACACAAATATACTGCAGTGGTGCCAGGAGTTGTCAGGAGTTACTTATCTGGGAAACGATGTGTCTGAAAGGGAAAATAAAAGAAATTTGACAAGCTGCCATGCCAAATGTGCAGTGCTTTGCCCTGTTCTGGAAGCAAGCAGGGTAAGACTGAGGAGGTACCAGGAGTTCCCAGGCCTGCTGGGACACAGATGGGCTGTCAAACCCAGCCTTTGCGTCTGTTAAAACAGGCCAGGAGCTCAAGAGACGAAAAGCAAGAGATACCTGTTCTATCACCCACAACAGCACTTCTCCACTAGCAGCTTTCAAACAGCTAATCAAAAAAGCAAGCACAGACTGGTATAGTGCTTGAAATATGCTGTTACTTTTGCGTGTCACTGTCATCCATCCTCACATGCTTCAAGGCCCTCAGTCTGGTTTTCAGGCAAGCCGCTGGAAAAGCTATTGCCTGTGAAGCTGAGCAGAGCATCGCACAATGATGTAGCCCTGTAGTACAGTGCTGTCTCTCTCAGGAGCAGGCCAGAAGCTTTGCACTGAATCTGTAAGGCCTCAGAACTGAGGCTTTCAGGCTGTGCTTGGTCTGAACTTTTCTTGACCTGCTCGCAGCTTTGTTTTACTTTGTTTTGCTTCATTTAGCTGCCGCATCAAGTTCTCTAAGTGACCATGTGTGCAAAGCTAATTTGTTTTACGTCTGTATAACTTTGCATGGTACAAGCATACTTTTCTAGATATAGTAGTTATTCTATGCAGAATGAGATTTTTATGACTAATACAATAATGTAGCGTAGGGGAGTACATGTCTCCTACAACAGCCATGGAGAAGTGGAGAGACAGGATGAGGCACAGAGGAACACAGGTATGGGATGATGAGAGATGGGGCCCAGGCTGGCACTGATGATCCCACACCTAGAAACATCTCTCCCATAGTCAGTTCAATAGAAGTGGAGCTGAATAAAACTGGTTTTAGGGTAAAAAAGAGAACAAAGAAATAATACCCAACGTATGTAATAGGTACTACATAGAGTAAATTCTAATGAAACATGGAGCTACAGACCAGTGAGCAAACAGAAAGGTGTAAAAAAGCGTATCAGCAAGCATATGAAAATGACTCCAAGTGGGTCCTAAGTCAGGGAAGGAGACACCGTAAACCATCATGCTCCTCCCTACAAAGCATTCTGTATGCCCCCGACTCGTTGCAACTCCCCCAGCCCCACCAGGCTGAGACCATCCACTTCAGGGCACAGAGGAGCAGCCTGACACCAGGAAAAGGGATAGAAATCAAGTGTGTGTGAAACAATTTTCACTTCACTGCTATTCTTTCTTTTTCTGTAACAGTTGAGGCTAAGACTAGAGTGATACTTTAATTACTGTTAAGGTTTACATTAGTACAAAGTGAGCTTCCTCTTCACCTGTAAACAAGATTTTTAACATTAAAATTCCTAGAATTAGTGAAATGTGTTGACACTAAAATGACAGAGGGGCTATGGGTAGAAAAGAGTCTACTGATCTTCTACGGGTTTGGTCTGGCTGTCACAATTCCCATGACGGAGCTGTGGTACAGGGTGACTTCTGGAGGTCAGATGAGGCACGGCCAGGAGCTGCACAGCACAGCATGTTCCTGGGCAAGGGACAGCTATTTCGGCAGACAGCGGCCGTGGTGGCAAACTTTTACCCACCACAAGGAAATTGCTGCCTTTCCCAGGAAAGGCTCCCACCGAGGGAACAAGAATCCTGGGACAGATGAACTGCAACACACATTATTTATGTTAAAATACTAAAGATCAGGCCAGAAAATGCTATAGCCAAATTGATTTGGAAGGGCCAAGCTGGATTCATGAGAAGGAGGCTAGCGGAGGATGGTATGTGTATAATTTGTAACTTAACCCAGGCTGCTGTGATATGGAGACACCAGCTGTCATACCCTTCGTGGATGCATAGAAAAAATTTAGCATGATTTAATCGGACTATTTGGATCAAGTGATGTTGAAATTTGTTTTTCACAAGACTTTTGCTGATAGTGTTTTCTTTATGGACCTTCCCCTGCCAAACTGTTGCCAAAACTCAGCAGGATGCAATTTCTTCCCCATTTTCCCTGGGAAAAGAAAAGCTCTGCAATTCAGTGGGGCTAACCAAGCAGGTATCAAGCCTTTAACATTCTTTAACCAAGTCCTGTTTGGTTTTTTCACTTCACAAATGGGGAAAGGGGTATTTGCATCTGTTATATTAAAGCACCTGGAAAACACTGACTGCAAAAAAATAGAGTTATAGAGTTGAGAGGCCTGGGGAGCCAGCATCCAATGATTATCATGCAAACTGTATCACGTAGAGCACTGACCACCAGTTCTGTATTCACGGCTTTTATGAACTCCAGGAGCTGCATTGTACTTTGAAAACCTAGGTTTTGGGTGGGCATATCTGGATACCAGATCCAAGTCAGCCTAACCAGCTCAGTGGAATTAAACTTATGGATAACATCAAGCTTTAAATCAATAGAAGAACAAGACTCTGGCAACTCTTCAGATGGGCCTATATTTTTAAAGGCCATTGTCAATTTTCCAGTACCAGATTTTTAGTCTAATGCTCAGAGCTATGCCACCTGCTTTACAGATACACAGAAAAGACGGTTTTTGCTCCAAAGACCTTATTTTCTAAACACCTGGATCCCATACAGGCAAAGCTGCTGCAAGAATTAATAGTCTACTAATCATGTTAGCTTTTACTTTTCAGCATATGCTGATGCCATATTTCTGCAGCCAAGTTATCCATAACATGACGGATAGTTTTTCCTGCTTTTAATTTTCAAGTAATAGTGGGAAAATTTAGATTTAATCAGAAGAACTTGACATTATTCTAGGGTTTTTTTCTTGGCATTGCTTTTATGATTCAAAAACATTCCCAGTGTCCCACTTTCAAACTGTTAATAGAGATGGGGGTGGGTATACTCAAAATTTCCTGTCTCCATCACTATGAGTGGGACTCACTTCCAAGGGGACCCAGTTTTCCATTATTTGCTGCAGAGCCTGGACCTCCCGTGTGGCCAGCCCAGCAGCAGGGCTGCTCTCAGTGTCCAACCCAGCAGCCACCCCACGCCTTGCACAGGGGCCATGGGGCAGGAAAGATGTTGCTGCTGTGGAATAGCCCTCCTTGAGCCTTTCTGGAAATCAGCCTAATCATAGGACTCACTGTACTTCCTTACTGCCTTTCCAAAGCAGCTGGCAGTGGGGAGGGCAGGCACGGTGTGTCTCCTGTGCTGGCAGGCAGAGGAGTTGGGAGGGTGTAGGACCCTGCGGCACTGCCACAGTCTTGCTTGAGTTGGAGGGTGTGCTGTCAAAGCAAAGTGCTGGGGAATGTTTTGCTGCAGTATGTTCACTTTCCCATCCTGGCAAGATAAGTCATAGAACAGGGTGAGTTCATTATGTTCCATGTTTGTTGATCTAAGCAAGACAGAATGAACTAAGACTGATTTTATTTGGCTGGAAAGGGCTGAACAGCAGTTAGTATTAAACACCTCTCATGTGAAGCAGGAACACTGGTACCGAAAGAATTATAATGACTTGGTGTGAACATTAATAAAGTGTTCATGAATAATACATTTTTAATTATTACCTAGGTATTGGCTGGCTGGAGCACCAACCTTCATCCATATTTCTCTGGCACTATTTAACCTTGTCATTAATTTAGGGAATTAGAGGCACTAGAAATCCTAGCTGTGGGGGAATATGGATAGACTTAATAGTATCATCTTTGTCCCATTCATGCACTGTTTGCCTTTTGCTTCATTTAGCTGTGGCAGCAAGTTCTTCAAGTGACCGCATGAAGAGGTTAACAGATAAAATGGAATCTATAAATTAAGTCCATAAAATGAAGTCTTTGCCAAGTCTATGGCCTCTACACACAACAGGATGGGACTTCCACCATCCCAGGCCATGCAGTGTCCATAGGAGCTTGTCAGAAGTGTGGGAGCTGTTTTCCTGCAGGACTGCAAGTGCCTCCAACAGGTCCCTGATAGTTCCCTGTCCTGTTGACGTGGCCAGTTACTGCATTGTGTTTGATGGAGGAGAGAAACAAATTCAGCCCATCTCCTTTTGATTGTGAGAGTCAAGATTAGGATTCATTTGGAAAACATCCCACTAGCCAGAATTTTCCAAGCAATGGATGCAGGAGACAGGTAACACTGTAATACATAGGCTTGTGAAGCGACAATTCCACTGGACTTCTCTCCTCTTTCCCTGTTGGCTGCTCAAGTAGCTATGTCCATTTCCAACACTCAGTACACTCCATGTGTTCCTCCTGCATGGCTGCTTCTTGCATCCATGAAACCGCACTTCTAACAAGTGTTTTAATAAAACAGGGTACAGCTACGTGAACGATTGCTCTGAGTGAAGTGGAGGTGTGGATTTTCAGTGTCAGTGTAGCTGCTAGTGGCAACTTCTCAGAGGCAGCCTCTTGCCTTGGAGTGAGTTTCTCTTTATGATTAGTCAACTTTTCACTTACCTCAGGTTGTGAATGGGACCTTGCTGTGGAAAACATGTGATGTAAATGCACATCTCCACAGTCACTTGTTTGTATAGCTGCACCCTTAGAAATAAGAGTTGCAACCAGAGTAGAGCTTGAAAAGAGCCCTGCTGCTGGCCAAACAATGCTTTCAAAGGACTTTCAAGCACTGCTTCATGTGGGATTTGTGAATTGTTTTGCTGTACAAATCACTGCAGCACCCGAGCCTGTTTCAGCCTGGGTCTGAAATATGGTTTATGGTTTAAAACACCATGCAGCTGTAATAAAATAACAAAGCAGTTCCTCTGACTAAATCTGGCCTCAGTCCTAGAGGCTTTTCTCTTGCTTTCTCAGTCACACCCTTCCCTTAAATCCCCTCCTGGGTCATGCAGCTGACTTCAAGTCTGGGGCCTTTAATGGTTAGTCTAAACCAACAAAATGATTTTCTAGACCAGAACATTTAGGGTTTGATATACAGATAAAGAGTGAGCTTTAGTACTGTCTCATTTTTGACTCATGAGCAGTGCCCGTCCTTACTGGTGTGCCCTCAGCTAGTTTTCAGAAACTGAGCTATCAGGGGAAATATTCATCCTCAAATTCCCAAGGACTATAGGTGCCATGTGGATGTCACCAGAAGGCCATGCCAAATGTGCACACACACACACACCTCTCCTCTGCCGTACCCCAAACTTCTGTGGCCCTGCAGGAGCTCAAACATCTGCAGCTTTTCTACTGGTCTTGGGTATCTATGGGTCAGGCACAGTCACCCCTCCCCAGCCAAGCAACGCTGTGCAGGACTGTGCTTTCATTCAGGCTTGGCCAGGGCTAAGCAGAAGGGACATTTTTTGCAGAATGTACCTCTTTTCAGCAGAATTTTTTTGAAGATTGACTAGAAATAAATTTTTCCAATAACCCAATTTGAATTTTTGAATGTGATCCTTAAAAAAAAAAAAACAAACCCTTTTTTTCTTTTTTTTTTTGAGGAAAACCTCAAAATCTGCAGAGAAACATTCCCCAAATTTCTCTGGATTTTCCCCAAACTGGAACTCCTGTCTAAGTGGGCACTTTCACAAAAACTAAAGCAGTAACAAAGTTGGATCATTACCCTTATGTTGAAGCCCAATTTCAGCTGATTGTATTGGAAATGTTCACACTTTCAATATCTCTTTCTTTACCAGTTCTACTAAACCTCATAACTTAGGGGAAGGAGATACTACAACACACAGCAACCTTAGTAGTTCTCCTCAGTGCTCAGTGATCTTTCTTTAGCAAGCTAGGTGTCTGGTTTTGTCATCGACCTAGACATCACCCCACTTTGTAGTCCATCTTGCAGTACACAAGGGTGCTTCTGTGCTGCACTCTCTCTGCTTAGACCAGCACCCACTTTCAGTGATGAAAGTTCACAGGTGTCTCTAGGCCAAGCATTCCAGTAAGTGAAATTTATTGTTTTAATATCACTTTCTCCCATTTCTCCATCAAGGGATCTTCCATCACTAAATCAATGGGACTCATTCTGCTGCAGGAAGACAGAAAACGGGACAAGTGCAGGCCATCTAAAAATAAAATGGAGCCAAAGAGGTTCTCTGCAATACTGAGTTTCACTACAGTACCAAAGTGACTCAAGAGAGCTACTCTGTGAGGTCAACAGAAGAAGTAGGTAGCAAGAAAAGCTTCTAATTGGCATCAATATGACAAGAATGGGTGAAAATCATCCTAGTCTCCACATTAAAGATGAAGATCTGAGGTCCTTCACAGAGCAGGAGCAGGCAATCGAGTCCCTCCAGCTCAATGCCTTTACCATCACACTGGGCACAGAGGAGGGCAGGAAGGCTCGAGGGTGAACACTTGCTTTGTGCTTTATTCCTTTCTCTGTGCCCAGAGCCAGAAGGGTAAAATCACCTCATGTCTCACTGTCCACCAGCAATTTCTCACTGACAGAGAAGGGAATATGGGGCTCTGCAACACCCTGTCTTATGGATGGCTCAAATGAACCACTCGAGGGAGAGGACAGAAATAGCATTTTCAGTCTTCCCACATCAGATGTCCATGTGGGAGCCACGAGATCTGCCCCTCTCCCTAAGTGGCCCATCCAGCTCCTACAGGATACCTGGAAGTCCTCTATCTACGCCTAATAACACTGAGGGAGAGTAGTCTCTGATGGTACGTAGTGCACAAAAACAGGGTAAAAATATGATCCAGAGAGTTTACAATCTAATTAAGGAGTTTAATTCTTTATACACACTGTAAAACTGAAAATCCAGGGTAGATCCATTTGAAAACAAAGCAAACCAGATAAATGTGAGCTGTTTCACACTGGGCTATGGGTATATTTATGCGGAAGACTGAAAAAATAAATTAGTGGGTTTTTTTCTGATAATGTAAATACTCCCAAGAACACTGGAGACCCCAACAAAGTCATCTGGATGGGGATATAATGCAATGCAGATGTGAAAGTGCTTGAAAGGAAAGAGGGAACATCCAAGCCTTTTCTGAGACTCTCCTAACACCCTTATCACAGTGATCTGCTTCAGTGTTGTTGTTGGCATGGTTTGTTCGGCAGCCGTCACAGTCCAGTTTCATAATTGAAGCTACAGGCCCGATTCATTAAGAGAGGATTTACTGGTGTTAAGAGGGTTTTGCTATAGACCTTGTTTTCATAAATGGGGCTCTATGGTGCATTATGCATGTGATTTACAGAGGAAAGAAAAAATGAGTTATGGGGAGAAGTGCATGTGAGCACGGTTCTTGGACTAGGAATAGTTTAGTATGGAAATGAGATACAGATCTAGGGGAAAAGGAATGCAATCTCCTCCCAACTGCTGGTGTCCCAGGAGATGTCACAGCAAGATGTGGCTGCACTGGGGTTGTAGCAGTGCTCTATACACCACTCTGCCCCTGCTACTGTCCCATGTGCTCCAGCAGCTCCAGGAAAGGTGGCAAGGAGCAGGGGGGCTCCGGCTCCCACAGCTCGCTGCCTACTAACTGTAGTCTTGGAGAACAGTCTGGCTAAGTGCTGAGACCTTGAAGATGTCTTTTACACTTGGAATTCCTTTATGACCACCCTTGCAATACAGGCCAGCATGGTTAGCAGAGGGAGCTGCAGCTAGAGTGCAAGTGACTATGGAGAGACATGCTAGACACCTGGGTTTGGCATAATAAATAATATTTATTAACAAATAAAGACCTAGTTATTACAGGTAGGGGAATCTTGTGCATGTCATGTATCATCCCAAAATGAATGCCTAAAAACCCACGTCCCCTAATTGTCCCCCTTTTTCCATTGACTACAAAGGGACCCAGGGTGACTGGCTCCAGACAAGATGAAGCTCCACAGGTCCTGATTTAAGCCTAATTGCAATGTTCAAATCCTGGTTGCCCATGTGGCAAAATACAAACAGCCTGGCTACCTACGGTACTATCTATAAGGGAGCAGCAACGTAACAGCTGGATCCAGATGGGGAAATCTGGAGGACAGACCAAAACCCTTCCAGTCCCCTTCCCCATCCCCTTTAAAACAGACCCTTGTTAGCCTTTATGCCTAGAGTGCAAAACAACTGACTAAAATATCCCATTCCTTTATTGAGCCCTTTAGTTTTCTGTTCTTAAAAGAGCAGATAGGTTATTTTATCAAAAAACTGTGGAACCATCTAATTTCTATGGGTTTTATCTCTCAAAATCCTTAAAAGGCAATTGTGCAATTAACAAACCTAATGAGTAACACACAGCTTAGGATGTGCCCCTTCAGAGCTTCTCAAAATCCAGGATACCCAGGAGTTAACAGACTTATAGTAGTCAACAAGGGAAATTGCTGTGTGTTTTGATTTACGATACTATGCTATAGTTATTTTGCTCTTACGATATCTGATACGCTGTAGTGACCTACAACTGACACGCAGTTCTTCCAGAGTGTGTCCTGTACACAATCAAGCAATTTCCCTGGCCAGATCTTGTGCATACAAACCATTTTCTGGAAACATTCATCCACATCTTGACAAGTGATTCACTTACTATAGGGATATCATAAAGGCCAAAAGAGTTTGTAGGCATTTTAAAGGAAGTGTGAAGTGAAGCATTTACTGCCCTTAGTTTAAGTTCTTCATGTTTCTCCAGCAATCAGGGGCTAGTTTCCAGAGGCCCTGCAAGTGTTCAAATGCTCATTGGATTTGACAGGGCCTATTTTTCTGTGCCAAGCAGTAGATTTTTAAGCAACATTTGGAAATGGTCACAGAAAAGGGCAATTTTGGACTTGGGGAGTGATCATGCACAAAACCTGAAGCTAAGTTTCACTTGCCTAGTGGGAGAACAAGGAGCAAATCTATCCTTATGAGTCATGAATTCAGTCAACTCAGTGTCCAAACACTGCATCCTAGCTATAGGCTGCTCCCAAATTGCTTTTGACAGGGGAGTTATCCACTGAGTAACTCTGATTAAGCAGAAATGTTTTTAATGGTCATAACCTGCTTCTGGCCAATTCACACACACATTCAAAGAAGGAAATCATCCAATGCAATCTTTATTCCTAGAAGTTTATTCTGTTCTAATGGCATGGCAACACTTAGGTATATGTATCCAGTCACACCCCACTGGCAAACCACCAGCAATAGGACACCAGGAAAATCAGCCCTAGTGCCTCAAACACACTTTTTTCATCTGCAAACCTCTAAAGAATCTGTAGTGGAGGGGGTGATCCTGCTTTTCAAATGCAATCCAGTTGACAACAAGCAGTTAACTTGGACAATCCCTGCAGGAGTCGTTCCAGGGATCCACAGGTGATGGCTGAAAACCATAGTTCTAGATCAATCATATCTGACAGCCCAATTTCAGGGCCGGGCTTTTGCCATGTTGGAACTGTAAAGTTAGAAAGAGATTAAGAAGCCTACCTAATAATTGGCATTCCAGCCTGTCAGAGTCATATTATCGAACGTAAGACCTCTATTCGAAGAACAACACAAAGGTTGCCAAGACAAGTATTCAAAAACTAGGCAATACCAGAAATAAGGTCATTGCACTCTGTTTTCACACTTTGAATGACAGAACCATATTATCCTTCTGTGGCAATCACCACTGTACTGCCTGTCCTTCACAGATAACAATCACTATTTTTCAGACAGCCTGTGAGATTAGCATTTCCATGAGTGAAGATCCCATCCTATCATGACAGCCAGAGCCTGCCAGAAAATTGATTGCTCTCTGTTCAAAGTGTCTCACCTGATTTTTCAGGATTTTTAAGCATGGCACTTCATCTGCCCAAAGCACAGCTCCCACTGGCTTTCAGTGGCACTACCTATCTCTTCAAAGACTACTTGAACACCGTGCCCTGCATCACCAGGGGACAGAGAGACAAGGACAATCCAGCTTTCTGGGTGGTACCATCCTTCCTGTCCCTGTGTTTCCTTGCTGCAATGTGCACTCCCCTTCTGTTTGTGCTCAGAGAGGATGGGCTGTGAGAGGTACTGAAGTCCCAGTCCGTAAATGTACCTTGAGGACTGCTCTGGTGTTTCAAAGCTGTTCTGCACTATACTCACTTCTTCTGCCATCCTGCGAGCTCCTTCTGGAGAGTGAAAGAACTGTCACTCACCCCACTCTCACTCCCCACCAAAAAAAAGGGCACTCAAGAATTTCAGGCCATGAGGAAAAAAGCATTTTTCATCCTTAACTTGGATCTTGCAAGTAGCTCCAGCTGCATATTTGGCATGGAAAATGTCAAACAATTTTCAGTTTGGCAAAAATCACGAACAAGGAAGACCAGGGTCTTATAGGAGGGACAACTGTTCAACTCAAATAATAACTAGAGGTTCTAGACCCCTCCAAAATAGCACTTAATATAAGATCTATAAAAAGAGTTTCTCCACATAGGGTTCAAAGCTGTTAAGCTAAGGTCTGGTGTATAAATACCTAGGACTGCAGAAAATCCTCTACATTTTCCTGTAGGCATTCACTGAGATTAGACTGACACCAAGAGTTGTACTGAACTAAATCTGCAGCCACGAAGTGATAGTGTCTCTTGGTTAATGTGAGTAGCCAGTCTGCTCAGGTGGAATCACTAGATTTCTAGTCTACACTAACAACCTTTAGGACTAATTAATGGACTATAATTGATCACTTATTAGATCAAGGTGACAACAAATATTCACACAAATGGACTTTTCTCCTACAGATGGCTTCTTCAAACATTCATTTGCAGAAAGCCCTGTTTGGAAGAGAGAGGAAAAGCATTTGTTTGTCACCAACTCTCGCTGTGTGAGCATTGCCTCTCCTTACCTGCTTTCCTCTAAGGCCTTAAAATGTGGAAAAGGATACAGTGATGCAAAAATGTTCTAATTTAGATACCTAATGTGTGACAGATATCCCTGAATATTTGTCATCCCAGATGCTGTTTTGGGTTCTCTGCTTTACATTCACCTCAGTTCTTTTGGGTTTAATTTTCACTGACTCCTGTTTTCCTGAAAGCTTCTTGCACTGCAGGAGAGGAGCTCCCTGAAGCTGGTTTGTGTAGATCTTTAAAATAATACTTCCTTGCACATTGAAAGACAGACACAGCTGCAGGGAAAGGCACTAGGCTTTTGATCTTTAAAAAAAAAAAAAAAGAACCTGGGTTTAAAGAACATTCATTTATACAAATAAATCTGTGCAAAAAAACAGTGTAAGAGAAACGCATACCCTTTAGAGACTGGGGAAAGCAGCTGGCCTGGCTTGGGCAGGAAGCAGCCTGCAGGTGCTGGGAACTGACCAGAGGGCAAGATTCTCAGCTGCCGGACCCAGACCTGGCCTTTGCTGCCCTGGGAGCAGGAGGACATGCTTGAGGAAATGAGGCTTTTCTTTTAGCTGTCCTGGGAGAGATGTCCATCCTCTCCTGGCTCCAAGTGCTTGAAGGGAGTTGCTTAGCTCTTTGCATCTATCAAATGCTGGTATCTATCAGACTGGATGTTGTGTCTGTCTTTTCTTATGGAGAGGAGACTTAATCTGAGAAACGTTGGTTCAGAGGTGGTGGCAGGCATGTGCTTCTCTGTAGGGCAGCCTGCAGTCCAACTTTGGTCAGCTCAGAAAAAAGTCAGATAAATGCTTGTGGAGAGCTGCAGAGCAGGTTCTGATCTATTACTGATTTGAAACGAGGAGTTTCTATTCGCAAGACTTGAAACCTTTTCTGTTCATTTCTCTTTTTTGTTCTGCTCTTGTGACTATGGATTTTCTCCCTCTTCAGTGTCTTTTATATGAATACCATGCCTTATCATAGGCAGTATTAGAAGGTGAGAGAAGAAGGGGAGACAAAAGGAGTGTAATGGCCATGTGTTTCTTCCCATCCAGACAGATCTGAAGTGCTTGGCTTTCATGTCCCTCCTGTAGTCTGTAACACCAAAGGGATGAGTATAGGTAAAAAACGTTATGCTGTGTTGCGTGACATACAAAGGGCTGGCAGTTCCAAGGACTGTGTAATGATCTGAGGTTGGCATAGCACAGGAACGGTGACAGCACTGCCTGTCTTTTGTGTCACCACAGAGCAGGAGACGGACCAAGGCATCTGTCCATCTCCCAGCTAAGACAGGAAAGTGAAAATACATAAAGGGCTGGGAAAAAAAGAAGCATATTAAGAAAAAGAGATGATAAAGAATGGGAAATGCTCTCATAAAGATTTGGTGCTAGTACAACCTTTTCCTACCTTTGGATCTCAAAATGCTTCACCATTTTGTAAGATGGAAAGCACACAAAACCCATTGCCAAGTTCACCGAACCTGTTTACATCAGAATCAAGGGTGAAAAATTACCTTCAAGATACTGCACTCAAAATGTTCCTCTTTCTTCCTCACAGATCATCTTGTGACATGTTTCAATGTGAATGTCCCCTTCCCCACAACAGAGGTTCACTGAGTTCAAAGGCTGGGGGAAATCTAAGGTAAACTTGGGATTGAGATGGATTTTAGGAAAAATTGGGTTATTTTGGAAACACCTCTTTCAAACTTTGAGAAAAATATGTAAGTGATGGACAAGGTTACCGAGCAGTGGGACAATTAATTGTTCAGTTCAGTGGATGTTCCCAGCCATCCTGGGACCCAGTTCCCCATGAAAGAAATGCCAAGATACAGCTTCCCTCCTCCAGCATCAAGCTAACACCCCTAATTCCTTCCCAGCTATTCTTTAGCCATCTCGACACAATCAACAATGAAAAACAAAGTCACCCTCCACAGACTTCTGTTTTAGTCACTGTCCTCAAGCTATTTTCCATACAAGTGTGAAATGTCAAATTTGCCTGCCCTGGGTCTAAAACCACAGGACTGGGGTCGGACAATTCAGTTGTGGTATCAAAGTCAAATGGCATTATGGGTTACACATCTGGGACTGGGGCATAGGATGCCTGGTATGAAAAGAACTGCAGAGCTCTGGCTGCTAGAGTTTGGCAAGTGGGAAGAGACTGTGGTTAAACCAATTTTGAAAACAGCCTCTTCCTTCTTTGCTTCCATAAGAACCATCATTGGAATAAACCCCAGGTCTTTTGAAATATTATTTAAAAATAAAAAATTCTCCCTTGTCAGCAGAGTCCAACAGCCTGGAGTATGCACCTCGTAACTGGGGTATGTACCAGGCAGAGCAGAGAGTCTGGCTGCCATGCATTGGCTTTTACTCCTTTTTGAGATTCTGGATCACAACTCAGTCTCTCCTTCTAAAAGTATCCTGCTTTGTATAAATAATCTGATATTCAGA